>OZ024794.1:12592493-12882493 GCA_964017045.1 Omphiscola glabra | reverse complement strand
TATCTCACTCACTCTCTCACTCACTATCTCACCCAACTCTCTTACTCACTCTCTCACTCACTCTCTTACTCACTCTCTCACTCACTCTCTTACTCACTCTCTCACTCACTATCTCACTCACTCTCTTACTCACTATCTCACTCACTCTCTTACTCACTCTCTCACTCACTTTCTCACTCACTCTCTTACTCACTCTCTCACTCACTCTCTCACTAACTCACTCACTCTCTTACTCACTCACTTTCTATCTCACTCCCTCACTCACTATCTCACTCACTCTCTTACTCACTCACTCTCTCACTCACTCACTCACTCTCTCACTTACTCACTCTCTCACTCACTCTCTTACTCACTCTCTCACACACTATCTCACTCACTCTCTTACTATCTCACTCACTCTCTTACTCACTCTCTCACTCACTCTCTTACTCACTCTCTCACTCACTATCTCACTCACTCTCTTACTCACTATCTCACTTACTCTCTTACTCACTCTCTCACTCACTATCTCACTCACTCTCTTACTCACTCTCTCACTCACTCTCTCACTAACTCACTCACTCTCTTACTCACTCACTTTCTATCTCACTCCCTCACTCACTATCTCACTCACTCTCTTACTCACTCACTCTCTCACTCACTCACTCACTCTCTCACTCACTCACTCTCGCACTCACTATCTCACTCACTCTCTTACTCACTCTCTCACTCACTATCTCACTCACTCTCTTATTCAAACTTTCACTCACTCTCTTACTCACTATCTCACTCACTCTCTTACTCACTCTCTCACTAACTCTCTTACTCACTCTCTCACTCACTATCTAACTCACTCTCTTACTCAATCTCTCACTCACTATCTCACTCACTCTCTTACTCACACTCTCACTATTTATCTCACTAACTCTCTTACTCACTCTCTCACTCACTATCTCACTCACTCTCTTACTCACTCACTCTCTCACTCACTCTCTTACTCACTCTCTCACTCACTCACTTACTCACTCTCTCACTCACTATCTCACTCACTCTCTTACTCTCTCACTCATTCTCTTACTCACTCTCTCACTCACTATCTCACTCACTCTCTTACTCACTATCTCACTCACTCTCTTACTCACTCTCTCACTCACTCTCTTACTCACTCTCTCACTCACTATCTCACTCATTCTTTTACTTACTATCTCACTCACTCTCTTACTCTTTCTCTCACTCACTATGTCACTCACTCTCTTACTCACTCTCTCACTCACTCACTCACTATCTCACTCACTATCTCACTTACTCTCTCCCTCACTCACTCACTCTCTTACTCACTCTGTCACTCACTATCACACTCTCTCACTCTCTTACTCCCTTTCTCACTCACTATCACACTCTCTCCCTCACTCACTCACTCTCTTACTCACTCTCTCACTCACTATCACACTCTCTCACTCACTCACTCACTCTCTTACTCACTCACTCACTCACTCTCTTACTCACTCACTCACCCACTCTCTCACTTACTCACTCTCTCACTCACTCACTCTCTTACTCACTCACTCACCCACTCTCTCACTTTCTTACTCACTCACTCACTCACTCTCCCACATAACTGTCAATGACGTTGCCTTTGACGTTACCAAAAATTTAATCTAACTCCGATAATATTTACGACTTTTCCCTAGGCGCCGTCATCTAGCACTTTGTGTGACGCACATGTTCGATGACGCCATGTAACGCTTTGTGTAACGCATTAGTTTGGTGCCGCCTAGCGCTACATGTGACGCTGGAGTGAGGTGCCGCCAGCTAGCACTTTTTGAGGCGCTGTTATTAGGTGCCGCCTTCTAGGGCTTTGTGTGACGTTGGAGTCGAGTGGCGCCCTCAGGCGCTTTGTGTGACTCGTGAGTTGGGTGCCGCGTATGGCTAGCCTGTGTGATCCACGAGTTGGGTGCCGCTTATTGCTCGCCTGTGTGACCCACGAGTTTGGTGCCGCTTATGCCTCGCCTGTGAGACCCACGAGTTGGGTGCCGCCAATATGGCTGGCCAGTAGGAGCATCCCAATATAAAAGAAAGATAAAACGATGCTATAAAAGGGGGTGGGCAGGGGTCTCAAACTTCTGTTTTTCGGAGCCCCTGGGGAAATTTTCAGAAACATTCAATATTTAGCGACATGTTTTCTTCATGTCGAAATAGGAACAAAGGTTCAAACATGGTAAAAGGTCCGAGGAGTCGTATTGTAAAGTCCATATGTCCGAGGAGTCGTATTGTAAAGTCCGTATGTTCAAGGAGTCGTATTGTAAAGTCTGTATGTTCAAGGAGTCGTATTGTTAAAGTCCGTATGTTCGAGGAGTCGTATTGTAAAGTCCGTATGTCCGAGGAGTCGTATTGTAAAGTACGTTGGAACATTTTATTAACAAAAGTCTGACGTCAGAATCGTGGAGTGGAAGCCTTAGTTGAAGAAGTTGTGAACACTCTAAATAATTCCTTTTAGAAAGTTTAAAAAAACGGAACAAATATTTTGAAGTTGCTTTTTTTTTCACACCACAATGAAAACATGATGGCAATGCTGGATGACAAGTTACAAAGGCAACGAAGGTGGCCCTTATTGGGATACAATAAAAAAGGTGACCCTTATTTGGGATACAATAACAAAGGTGGCCCTTATTTGGGATTCAATAAAAAGGTGACCCTTATTTGAGATACAATAACAAAGGTGGCCCTTATTTGAGATACAATAAAAAGGTGACCCTTATAAGGGATACAATAACAACGGTGGCTCTTATTTTTAAAATATCAACAAAGATGTCCCTTAATTCGGAAACGTTTTAAAAATGTGATATTTATGTCATCATACTAAGTTGTAAATGATGTCATCACCTGAGTTCATTAACGATTTTTTAAACAAAAAACTAACATCCAAATGATGCAAAAAGCTGTACCTTATCAGACAGACTAAGCTTTTAATGATGTTCTTATACATAACCTAGTATAGCGCAGGGCTTGGCTTATCTTTAGACTTCATGCAGAGCTAATTTTAGCCCCCACAACTTTTCTGCTAGGATGACATTGGTATTGGCATCACCGTGTCACTTCTTCCATGCCCGTCCCTTTCTTGGTAGGGGAAAAGGTTGCTTACATTCGAATGCGTTCCATTTGTTCTCAAGAATGCCATGAGGCGACGCAATTTCTAGATTTTCCTCATCTAGAACGTTTGGATTTAAAACCTACAGACCTACGAGACGTTATATCAGTGTGTGTATAAATTAGTTTGAGGACTGTGCCTTTTGCACGTGATTTAGGTTTGTTTTGTTTTTTTGCTTCTGTACTTAAATTTGTATGGGTATAGAAATATATTTATATAATTTAAAATAGTTTACTGTCCCTGGCTTTGGTATCGTTTGCTTCACATACTGTTAGATCATTCTTGTGTTACATGGATCGTCCACGAGCCAACTGTTAGCACAGAGAAGACTATAAATGTAGGGGCAACAACCCTATATTATTTATGTTCCAGCTCATTTTGAAATCACGGTGGTTTCCCCTGGTTAAGCCGAGCCATCTCCTTCATAACAGCGCAATTCCCATACAGAGCTATTTCCCTGGAGTATTCACTTTGAATAGAAAGGGTGAACATAAAAAAAAAAAAGAGAGAAGAAAAAACTTCAATAATTATTTTTCTTATTTTTATCAGTCTCTAGCCTCCCTCAGCCAATCATTTACTTGCATTTCATATGCCATATCACGCCTCGATTTCACTTTTCTCTTTGCTTTTTATTTTAATGGTTCAACCCCCCCCTCCCACCCCCCCCCCCCAACCCCATTTTCTAATCTTAATCTTTTGAATACCGTAAACTGAGTTTATTATTATCAAATATTAGCCAGTCATTGAGACATTCATGTTATGAACTGGGACAACTGTTGCCTACAGCTTTGAGATGGGAATCGAACCAAACACACCGTACTAGACCCTGCTGACGACCGAACCCGAATCTAACTCGAACTTCCGCGTCACTGAGTACGAGCCAACCCGAACTTCCGCGTCACTGAGTATGAGCCAACCCGAACTTCCGCGTCACTGAGTACGAGCCAACCCGAACTTCCGCGTCACTGAGTACGAGCCAACCCGAACTTCCGCGTCACTGAGTACGAGCCAACCCGAACTTATTAGAAACGACAATGTGTTACGAATCTGGAACATCGCTACTGACGTCAGGAATGCTTATAACTAGAAAGATTTGTTGTAAACCAACGGATTTTTTAAAAGTCAAACTCTCCCCTACACCAATCCCCCTACCCAAATCTCCCCTATCCAACTTCCCCCTACCCAACTCTCCCCTACCCAACTCTCCCCTTCCCAACGATCACCTTCCCAACTCTCCCCGCCACTGTAGATAAAAAGTTAGGAAGGACATAATCGAAATTATTTTTGGCGTGTCAAATTTATTTCATTTACATTAAAACCAAATGTATTTCAAATAACCGATCACTTCGAACTGTAGTGGTTGCCAAACTCGATGGCGGCGGTGGTGGTTGTGGTTGGTGATGGTGGTTGGTGATGATGGTGGTGGTTATGGAGGTTGGTGGTAAATCTTGTAGTAACTAAACGGTAACTTTTTTTTTTAACCCTCTACAAATGAAGAGAAGCTTTGTTTTATATAAATGACCAACTGTGCAGGGATCCCTATAGCCAACATTTCAATTATATCACTTTCAAAACAGAGTAAATCTCATTTTCTTGTATGCATTCAAGAGCCTAATTTTGTTTGACCTTCAATATTTCACGCTGTAGTCGAGCCTTTGAATGCATGCTGATCCAATGACCGTCGTGAGATTATTTACCTTACCGATACAACAAAAGGATAGACAACAACAATGAAAAGAATAGATTGAAAAGACATGAGTTTTTTTTTCTCTTTGTCGCACGATTAAATATTAATTAAGAGAAACGTTAGGAGTGTCGTTAATACATTGTAGAGAAAAGATGACCCACGTGTCGGGGTGGGGTGGGACTGGGGGAGGGGGTCTGGAACTGGAGGTTGGTTGGCTGGTTGGATGAGGTGTGATTAGGAAATGAGAGTTAGCTTATTGGGACGGTAATAACGGTGGTGTGGTTGTACGACGGTGTGGTTGTACGGCGGTGTGGTTGGGACGGCGGTGTGGTTGGACGGCGGTGTGGTTGGACGGCAGTGTGGTTGGACGGCGGTGTGGTTGGACGGCGGTGTGGTTGGACGGCGGTGTGGTTGGACGGCGGTGTGGTTGGACGGCGGTGTGGTTGGACGGCGGTTTGTTTGTTCGGAAGTGTGGTTGGACGGTGGTGTGGTTGGATGATGGTATGGAACGATGGTGTGGATGTACGTCGGTGGGGTTGGGCGATGGCATGAGTGTATGGTGGTGTGTTTTCATGGTGGTGTGGATGGTAGTGTGGCTGCTGGATGAGGTTAAACAAATTATGGTGGTTGCTTGTGGCCTGACTAGATCAATAAAAATGTTTACATCTATGTACTATAATGCAGATGATGATTGGTCGGTGTCTTGCTCGTAGATTTTTGTTGATCAGTTTCCCTTTGGACTACTATATATAGATATTACGGACCGTTATAGATGGAGAATTTAATCTCTGTTGTTTTGTCTAGGGCTCGTTCTAAAAACAGTCCATAATAAAGGACGATACCAAAGGTTAAAAATAATAACAAATAAAACGACAATTAAGTCCAGAGCTAATTACAATTAATAACTTTTTAATTTGTGAACTTCACTTAAATAATAACAGCAAGAGAAATATAATTAAAATTATAAACTTACAGATTTGCTGGTACCGGTACTGTATATAAAAATACAATGAGCACAAAATTGTATGAGGAAATGAAAATCTCTACACACAACAAAGTATAATGACACACAGCATGCCTCGTAATCCAGGAAAGGAAAATCTCTCCCTTCTCTCTATTGGTCCGCCCTTTTGATAGGTATTTCCTACTAATGTCTAGAACCGTCTAATGCATTGTTTTGCCTTCTCGTTTTATCCAGAATATTCTATTATTTTCGACAGTTCTCCTGACTAGAATAAATAAGGTTTTTCTAGCCACACTTCAAAGGCGGTCACGAGAGTTCACGAGGGGTCATGCACGTGTGACGCGAGATAGTCGTGCTAAAAAATACGTCATCCTTCATAACACCTCCCCTCTTAAAAGAAAAAATTTCATTTTTAAAAAATGGAATTCTTTTCCATTAAACACGTACAAGAAAATACATTTCTTCCTTTCAAAATATTAAACAAAAAGCTTCCTAACAGCTTATAAACAACTACATAATTTATTGGTAGCGAAAAATTAATTTCTGGACAAAGTATCAGCAATCACATTATCTTTGCCTTTGATATGTTTTATGTCTAAATTATATTCTTGTAAGAATAGACTCCATCTTAACAGTCTTTGATTTTTGGAGACCATCTTATTCAAAAAAGTTAAAGGATTGTGATCAGTAAAAACAAGTACTGAATGTAAGGAACACTTGACATAAAAATCAAATTGTTGTAGAGCAAGGATTAAACCTAAACATTCTTTTTCTACAGTGGAATAATTTTTTTTTGATGGGCGTTAAATTTCTTTGAGAAATAACAAACAGGATGATCTACACTGTGGTCATCTTCTTGAAAAATAACTGCACCAATGCCAACATCACTGGCATCTACAGCTAATTTAAACTGTTTATTAAAGTCTGGTGCAATGAGAACAGGAGCATTAGCTAGTATTCTTTTAATGTTTTCGAATGCTTCCTGACAGGCATCTGACCAATGAAATTTTGCATTTTTCTTTAACATATTACTTAGGGGAGAAGCAATAACTGAGAAATTTTTGCAAAATTTTTTATAGTAACCTGCCATTCCCAAAAATCTCATTAACTGTTTTCTAGTAGTGGGTGGTGGAAGTGATGCAATAGCATTTATCTTAGCTTGAACAGGTTTTACATGACCTTGACCCACTATGTGACCTAAATATTCCACAGTTGCATGACAAAATTCACACTTATTTAAATTTACAGTTAAATTTGCCTGCAAGAATTTTGTAAACAGAGATCTTAATTGGTTTACATGTTTGGAAAAATCTTGACTGTAAATAATTACATCATCAATGTAGGCGCTGCAATTTTCCTGGTCAGCAATAATGTTGTTAACTAGACGTTGGAATGTAGCTGGGGCATTTTTCATTCCAAACGGCATTACTTTATATTGGTATAAATCATCTGGAGTACAAAAAGCAGAGACTTCTTTTGCTCTGTCAGATAGAGGAACCTGCCAATAACCTGATAGTAGATCTATCTTGGTTACATATTTGGCATCGCCTATTCGATCTATAAGATCGTCTATCCTTGGAATCGGAAAGGAATCAGACTTTGTAACTGAATTCACTTTCCTGAAATCAGTGCAAAACCTGTAACTTTTGTCAGGTTTTGGGACTAAAATCCATGGAGAACTCCAGTTACTAGAGCTTGGTTCAATTATATCATTCTCAAGCATGTATTTTATTTCAGACCGGATTACTTCAAGTTTTTCCGGATTGACCCTAAAGGGGTGTTGCTTGACCGGAACTGCATTGCCAATGTCAACATCATGTACAGCAATGTTGGTTTTATTAGGCACGTCGGGGAAAAGTAAAACAAAATCTGCAATAACAGACTTGACAACATCTTTTTCCGACAATGACAAATGTCCAAGTTTCTGATCTATATTGGCCAGTATTTCTGAATTCTTTAGTTTGTAATGACCAACTTTTTCTGGGACACTGTCAATTATTTCAGTAACATTTACTTTAGGTACTGAAGTTACAGTTGAGATTGTGTTAACATTAGTTTCTGAGGATGGACAATTGTCATCACATTTTCTTTCTACATATTCTTTTAACATGTTAATGTGACATAACTGTTTCTTTCTTTTACGATCTGGTGTTAACACAATGTAATTTAAGTCATTAAGTTTGGACTCAATTACATACAGACCAAAATATCTAGCTTGTAGTGCCTGTGAAGCAAACTGTCTGAATTTTGTCTTTTTGTCATACCAAACTTTCATTTTGGATTGAGAATCCTTTAAATGGGATTTAGCCAAATTAACGGCATTAAAAGTTTAGTTTTAAACTTTAGGACATAGTCCAAAAGTCCTTCAGTGGGTGTCGATGACATCCACGTGTCTTTTAAAAGTTTAAGGGGACCTCGAACCGTATGGCCAAACACCAGTTCGAAAAGGCTGAATCCAAGTGATTCTTGAACTGCTTCTCTTGCAGCGAACAGTAGCATGTTGATCCCTTCATCCCAGTCTTTCTCTTGTTCTAGGCAGTACGTTCTCATCATCTTCTTTAATGTCTGATGGAATCGCTCAAGTGCTCCCTGCGACTCAGGATGATACGCACTCGACAAGCAGTGTTCTATACCCAATTGGTTCATCACTTGTTTGAATAGTCCAGCCTTGAAGTTGGTTCCTTGGTCAGACTGTACAGACTTCGGAAGACCAAACAATGTAAAAAACTTCGTCAGGGCTTTGACGATGTTCGGAGTCTTGATATTGCGAAGAGGAATAGCTTCTGGGAACCTTGTTGATGCACACATGATTGTCAGCAAGTATTGGTGACCTGATTTTGTCTTTGGTAGAGGCCCAACGCAGTTTATTATGACGCGACTGAAAGGTTCTTCAAACGCTGGAATGGGTTGAAGAGGAGCTGATGGTATCTTCTGATTTGGTTTCCATACCACCTGACAAGTATGACATGATCTGCAGTAGTCCACTACATCTTTCTTGATTTTGGGCCAAAAGAAGTGTGACGTGATTTTGTGATATTTTTTGTTCACTCCCAAATGGCCTGAAAGTGGTGGCTAAGTTGAGGACTTCGTTCCTGTAAAGTGCAGGAACTACAATCTGGTGAACAATCCTCCAATCTTCGTCAGCTTTGGCGTCTGGGGGTCGCCATTTCCTCATAAGTATGTCATCTTGCAAGAAGTAACAAACATGAAATTGCTCAGCTTCTTCTTTGGTCATAGCGTTCTCTCGAAGTTTAATGATTTCTGGATCATTCTTCTGCTCTTCAATGAGCTGCGTTCGAGTTGGTGTTTTGTGATCCATTGATTCTTCATTAAGTTGGGCAAAAAAGGTCGTTCCCAGATTAATTTCAGGTTGGATTTTATTACATTTTGGTGAAATCTCTTCTTTGGAGATCTTCAAACTCATTGCCCTGGTAACAGCGCATGCTATATATATTTCTGGATCTTCTTCTGGAGATTCAATGAGACAGGGTTCTTGAGTAACTATGGGTTCGGCTTTCACCTTCCCACCAGCTAAGTCGTTGCCTAGCAACAACGAGATGCCGTCCAATGGTAATGTTGGTCGGACACCTACAACCACAGGTCCGGAAACTAGGTCTGATTTGAGATGGATGAGATGTAGAGGTACATCGATACATCCTAGTTCTACGCCTCTTAACAGTATGTTGCTTCCAGTAGCAGTAGATGCAGATAAGGAAAGTATACCCTCTAGTAATAAGGACTGTGAAGCACCTGTATCTCTTAGGATTTTGATTGGTCGTAGACTGGAAAGATCACCTGGCAGTGATACAAATCCTTCCGATATGAAAGGCATGAAGTCTTGTATGACATCAGTATCTTCTGATGTAGAATTTTGGACCTTGGTAGGCAAACTCTTGTTGGAGTCTTGAGAACATTCGGCTAGGGTGGAGGAAGTAAAACTCTGTGTAGAGTCGTCAAAACTTGCAATCAAGTCCTCGGTAAGACGCCCTCTGGAGGTAGACCTCTTCTTGGAGCAAAATGATCTTGGCGACAAGCTCATAAAACTCGCAGTCGAAGCAGGAACTTGGCTGGAGTCAGTAAAACTAGCCTTATTGTTCATATTGAAACTCTTTGATGAGTCGTGACAAACCTCTTTAAAGTTTGTATGGACATCTGGAGAGCCAAAACTTTTGAAAATGTGTTTCCAGATGTATGACGAGACGTACAAGCGGAGACTTTGTGTGGTGTACCAGGATGTGTGGTCTTCTCAGTTTTCTTCTTGAGTTTCCAACACTCATCCCTCGTATGTCCTTCCTTTTTACAGTAGACACATGTGTCTTTTGCACTCATTTCTTTTGTACCGGGCTTAAATGGTTTTTGTGGAGGTTTGCTGTAAGTCGATGTTGTTGCCCTATTTTGCCTGTATTTTCTGGTGTCAAATGGGTTCTTTGAGAGTTGACGCGTGATGGTGAAGTCATCAGATAACACTGCTGCCGTATGTGCGTCACCTTCGCCACGGTCTGCAATATGTGTCCGTACCTCTTCACGAACACAATTCTTAAACTCTTCCATCAGAATTAGGTTCTTGAACTTTTTGAAGTCTGTGTCAGTGTTCGTTGCGTGCAGCCATTTATCCAGGAGTCGTTCTTTTTCCCGGAGGAACTCAACGTGAGTTTGGCCATCCCGTTTCCACAGCTCCCTAAACTTTTTACGGTATGCTTCGGGGACACATTCATAAGCCTAAAGTATTAAGGATTTAACAATGTTATAATCCCCACGCTGTTCTGCGTTCAAGGACACAAAAACTTCGGCTGCCCTGCCAGTCAGAGCCGGTTGCAGTAAGGTAGACCATATGTTTTCAGGAATTTTAAAATTTTGGGCAGTTATTTCAAACTGTGCAAAATATTGATCCACCTCTTTTTCTGCAAATTTCGGTATTACTTTTGCAAATTTAATTGCATCGCAACCCTGACCGGCTGGAGCCGTGAGTCTATTTTCCATTGCTCCTAAATTGGCCTTAATTTCCATTTCTTTGAGTTTTATTTGTAGTTCTCTATCTTTTTCTTCTTGCTCTCTTTTTAGCTCTAGCTCCATTTGCTTAAGCTCTCGTTCTTTTTCTCTCTGTAGCTCTAGCTCCATTTGTTTAAGCTCTCGATCTTTCTCTCTCTGAGCATCTAGCTCCATTTGTTTGAGCTTTAGTTGGAGCTCCATACTAGGATCATTCGGCTGTGTCACTGAGGCTAGTTCATCCTCAGACAAAATATCTTCATCCACTAAGTGGACGATGATCATATCACGTACTGTCTTTTTTAGCGCCGAATGAGCTACATTAATTCCTAAGTCTTTCGCAATGGAAAATAGCTCCTTTCTCGAACATGTGTCCAATGCCTCTACTGACGGGTTAACAATATCAAACTCCATTTTGACACAGGCAAATTATAACAATATAAGTTTTATAAATGTTCAAGCTTAGTGAACACACTTATAAAAAATAGAATTTCAAAAATAAATTGCAACTAGCTCTGTTATTGGTATCGTTATAAAATATGGTATCGTATACTCAATTTAGTCTGAATAAATTAAAGAAAACAGTGGGTCAAAAATCCCCAAACACTCAATTTATTATTGGTGTAATAATAAATTTATGGATTCAAAAACATCCAAGGATGAGTCACCCAATTTATTTTGGGGGCTTGTGAGAAATAAACAATATGGATTCTATATATCCACGGAAGAGCCCACAATTTATTAAGGACCGTTATAGATGGAGAATTTAATCTCTGTTGTTTTGTCTAGGGCTCGTTCTAAAAACAGTCCATAATAAAGGACGATACCAAAGGTTAAAAATAATAACAAATAAAACGATAATTAAGTCCAGAGCTAATTACAATTAATAACTTTTTAATTTGTGAACTTCAATTAAATAATAACAGCAAGAGAAATATAATTAAAATTATAAACTTACAGATTTGCTGGTACCGGTACTGTATATAAAAATACAATGAGCACAAAATTGTATGAGGAAATGAAAATCTCTACACACAACAAAGTATAATGACACACAGCATGCCTCGTAATCAAGGAAAGGAAAATCTCTCCCTTCTCTCTATCGGTCAGCCCTTTTTATAGGTATTTCCTACTAATGTCTAGAACCGTCTAATGCATTGTTTTTCCTTCTCGTTTTATCCAGAATATTCTATTATTTTCGACAGTTCTCCTGACTAGAATAAATAAGGTTTTTCTAGCCACACTTCAAAGGCGGTCACGAGAGTTCACGAGGGGTCATGCACGTGGGACGCGAGATAGTCGTGCTAAAAAATACGTCATCCTTCATAACAATAGACATCCTGTTATATTTGTATTTATTTTGAAAGTCTAAACATAAGAAAGTATTACAAACTCTGCATCCAAAAGTATAATAAAGATTAAGATTCTGATGAAAAGACAAGACCAGTGGCTCTCAGCCTTCCTAATGCCGCGACCCTTTAATAAAGTTGTTTTTGTTGTGGTGCCCCCCAACAATAAAATTATTTTAGTTGCTACTTCATAAATGTTTGTTTTCCGATAGTCTTAGGCGACCTCTAGGGGTCACGAGACATAGGTTGAGATCCGCTGTACTGGAGTCTAAATGAAGCTTCCTAGACTAACTATTTATGTTTCAATCGATGCAGTTTGAACCCATTCTGTCACAATTAAACAAGACACTTCTGTCACAGCCATACATGGCACTTCTGCATAGCCAAACAAGACACACTCCAACAGTATGTCTTGTCAATTCTGTCACACACCCAAACAAGACTAGCTCACATAGCATGACCAGAAAATTGTGTCTAGATTACTTCAAGTAAATAAAGTTAGTCTCAGAGTCGACTTTTTTATTAAGGTAATTTACTAATTAAGGTAGAGTAGAAATGTAGCAAACACACACACACACACACACATCGTCAGTGACCATCTCCAATCTTTACACCTGGTCCCGTCTTAACGTAAATACGTGACTTTAACTATTCTATAAATCTGATACTGATTACAGCGGGCTAGCAGTAAAACTAGATTAACTCTAAAGGGTACGATGGTGTCACTTACCACCGGAAGCATACGATGTTGACAACTGCAAAGGACGGCGGGATAGAGATCGGTTCAAAAACTTTTTCTTCTGCCGAATTCGTCGTAGAGCCTGCCCCACTGTGGAGAGATGAGAAGTGGAGAGATGAGGTGTGGAGAGATGAGGTGTGGAGAGATGAGGTGTGAAGAGATGAGGTGTGGAGAGATGAGGTGTGGAGAGATGAGGTGTGGAGAGATGAGGTGTGGAGAGATGAGGTGTGAAGAGATGAGATGTGGAGAGATGAGGTGTGGAGAGATGAGGTGTGGAGAGATGAGGTGTGGAGAGATGACGTGTGAAGAGATGACGTGTGGAGATATGGGGGAGAGATAAGATTTGGGAGATGAGATTCGGAGATATATGGAGAGAATAAAATAAAGGGCCGAGTAGGAAAAGTACTTAAGTGGTTCTGCTGTTTGAGAAAAATCAGTTTAAATGCCTTAAAAGCTGCTTGTAGTAACTCTGAATCAAACAGTTATGTACATTTTTCATTAATGATATTTACAGGAAGTAATCAAATGTAAAGCCTGGCTTAACTCATTTTTGAAAAATTGTAACTTAAGTACTTCATATGTGGGAAGGTGAGATGTGGAGAGATGACATGTGGATAGTTGCGAAGAGATTGGAGAGATGAGATATGGAGAGAAGGGATGTGGAGAGAGGATATGATGACATATGACATGTGCATAGACCAGATGTGAATGTCAACATTTAAACTAATTCAAATTATATCAATTTAATATATTATCCTAATATTATGACGAATGTGGCAAATGTACATCTTTTTAAAACATAAATAATTATTACGGTCCCCATACGCACGTACATCTGATAGTGCCCTTGACAAACTTAAATGTATTTGAAGATGAGAGATTTGTCTCCTCCTGTCTGTTCCTGATACTTCCTCAATATTAAGAGGGGAACAAATTCTAAAATTTAGTCAAAGATTCAAACCACGGGGTCCAACCAGCTGGCTGCATGCGGCCCAGGGTGGCTATTAGTGTGGTCCAACCAGATATCGTAAGTTGACAAACTTTATGAAATTGCAACAATAATTAAACAACCCTAAAAAATAACGTTTTTCGCATAAATCCTTTATGCATTTTTTTTTTAAATTTTATAATATATTAATATTCTAATGTGCCACCCGTTAATACATAGCAGATTTATTGCATCGACAATTTCAGAAAAACAACAAATCAATATCACGCACGAGATCGCACTTGCGATATTTTTACGGATCTCATCATCAGCAAAGTTATATGGACATTTATTTCGTACAATCAGTGACGTCATATTTCCGTCTGCTTCCCCTTGAAAAACAGGAAAGCTGATTTTTGGGGGTTTGGGGGTGGGGTTGAAAATATTTGAAAGAATATGTAGTCATCGGCAACGAGTCATTGTGTCTAGTTTCATCAAAGTTAGGGGTCGATAGGGTGACCGGAAGTGAGTCAATTAGCCATCTGAAGATTTTTGCCACACACCCAGCTAGGGAAAAACACACACACGAACAAAAGCGAAGCTACTACAAAGGATTTTAAAAAAACAATGAATCTTGACCTTTCATATGTCTGCCCCGGTAAGACATATGAACCTTGACCTTTCATATGTCTGCCCCGGTAAGACATATGAACCTTGACCTTTCATATGTCTGCCCCGGTAAGACATAAGAACCTTGACCTTTCATATGTCTGCCCCGGTAAGACATATGAACCTTGAACTTTCATATGTCTGCCCCGGTAAGACATATGAACCTTGACCTTTCATATGTCTGCCCCGGTAAGACATATGAACCTTGACCTTTCATATGTCTGCCCCGGTAAGACATATGAACCTTGACCTTTCATATGTCTGCCCCGGTAAAACATATGAACCTTGACCTTTCATATGTCTGCCCCGGTAAGACATATGAACCTTGAACTTTCATATGTCTGCCCCTGTAAGACATATGAACCTTGACCTTTCATATGTCTGCCCCGGTAAGACATATGAACCTTGAACTTTCATATGTCTGCCCCGGTAAGACATATGAACCTTGACAGTTCATATGTCTGCCCCGGTAAGACATATGAACCTTGACCTTTCATATGTCTGCCCCGGTAAGACATATGAACCTTGACAGTTCATATGTCTGCCCCGGTAAGACATATGAACCTTGACCTTTCATATGTCTGCCCCGGTAAGACATATGAACCTTGAACTTTCATATGTCTGCCCCGGTAAGACATATGAACCTTGACCTTTCATATGTCTGCCCCGGTAAGACATATGAACCTTGAACTTTTATATGTCTGCCCCGGTAAGACATATGAACCTTGACAGTTCATATGTCTGCCCCGGTAAGACATATGAACTTTGACCTTTCATATGTCTGCCCCGGTAAGACATATGAACCTTGACAGTTCATATGTCTGCCCCGGTAAGACATAGTGATAATCCTGTTGTGCCTCACTGTCACGCCTGTTAAAACTAAGCCATTTCTGTAACTCCTTTGTCTTGTACGATAAGACATTTTATCTACTAAAATATTATGGACATCCAATTACTTTTTTTTACAACGGACTGAATTAATTTTTTGTGAAACCTTAAAATCTATGGGAAAAGGGTTTTAAAAGCGGAGAGTATGACATGTGTCAAAACGTTTGCCCTCGGATGTCGTCTACTTTTTTCCAATTTGCAATGTGTCCAAAACCATGTTTTATGTCTCTACGCTCGATTTAAGTATAGTGAGTAGGGTTAATTAAATCATACCCATTAATATTTTGTTTAATGTACTCCTTATCTGAATAATGTATTTCCTTTCAATCCTTGATGTCGTCATCAAATCCATGTTTACTTAGCCAAAACCATGACAACCAAAAATGATCTAAAAGCGGATATGGCACGCAGCAACACATTTGAACATATCTCTCTGAAAATGCGTATTTTTTCTTCTTGGTCTCACCCATAGCTGTTAATTTTAAATAGTTCGCTTTGGCGACAGAGGACCAACTCATTTGGGGTTACAAACAAAGCTCAATTGGTAATTGGTATTAAAGTTATTCATTTTGGATGTAATATCACTGAAAGATTCTTCCTTAGTGTCATTAAAAGACAGAACAAACACACATATTATGCTTGGCTCTTAACAACTGGCAGATTATTTCAGAGCCACAGGTGAGCTTTTCGTATACCCTTGTGCATATTTTAACTGTTTGAAAAAATTCTGAAGTTGAAATTATTTAGAACATCTCAAATAATTGAACGCAGTTCAATTGATACAAGATGATGAACATGCATCATGGTATTGAATTACAATATGCCGTGTATAATTACCATAACTTTATTTTCTCAGTTATTAGGTCCTTAACTTTCGCATGCCCTAGAGCACTGTGCCCCAAAGTGCCGACAGGTAAGTCATGCCTTAGAGCACTGTGCCCCAAAGTGCCGACAGGTAAGTCATGCCCTAGAGCACTGTGCCCAAAGTGCCGACAGGTAAGACATGCCCTAGAGCCCTGTGCCCAAAGTGCCGACCAGTAAGACATTCTCAGGTCTACTCACAGGCATTTCCGTGGCCAGTGGCTAGAGATATAACTCAGGGGCGGTAGGCGGGGAAATTATTTCTATGGAAGATATTTTTGAAGTTATAAGTCTTTTGTCGGAACCAAAGTAACATTAAATAACATTAATATATCCTACCTTTCCCTCAGATGGCATAATATGCTATTGTATGCACTGCATCCCCCACCTCACACAAACGTTTGAAATGCACCCTCCCTTTTACCCCCCTCCCCCTTTTTCTCAACCTGGAACAGATTGTGTTCAAGAAATGCTGCTTCATTCTTTGAGGTAGTAGACACTCAGATTGGATTCTTTCAGTTTCTACTTCTCATATTCCATTGCTGAATGTAACACATATGTCAATATTCCTAAACTTTTCTATAATCCGCAGCTACTACGAATTATTTTACTAGTCTCGCAACCCAATAAATTGTTTGACTAAGTCTATCACCCTCGAAGAACATAGCAGTGAGTTATAAAATGTGAGCATAATATACTTGTAATTTATTGATTGAATTGCTAAGAGAAATTGAGAAATGATACAGTCAACGTGCAAGTATTATAACTTCAAAGCTATTGTCCTTTCTTATATTTCCTATGTTCGCACACCCAGAAATGCCACCTCGCACCCCCAGAAATGCCACCTCACACCCCCAGAAATGCCACCTCACATCCCCAGAAATGCCACCTCACACACCCAGGAATGCCACCATTTCCCCCAGAAATGCCACCATACACCCCCAGAAATGCCTCCTAGCACCCCCAGAAATGACACCTCACACCCCCAGAAATGCCACCTCACACACCCAGAAATGCCACCATTTCCCCCATAAATGCCACCATACACCCCCAGAAATGCCACCATACACCCCCAGAAATGCCACCATACACCCCCAGAAATTCCACCTCGCACCCCCAGATATGCCACCTCGCATCCCAGAAATGCCACCTCGCACCCCCAGAAATGCCACCTCACACCCCCCAGAAATCCTGCCAAATATGAAGAAAGTTATTTGTGAAGCTAATCTTGACCTGAACGAACCAACACGTCATTATGACGTCATCTTCAATAGATCGATCAGATTTATGAAATAGAATTGTATTGAATGCCAACAGGAACTATAAATATGTGTGTCATTCTATTAGAGTCACATTGTATGGCAATAAGGTACTTCGTCAATCCTCAAGTACACCCCGTGTATATATTCTCGTAAATCACTTCATAAGTTTCTTCATGTATAGATCTGCCTGGCATATCAACATCGTATCGCTGTTATGCTAGAATGTGTCCTTTCGCAATAATGCAACATCATAGTTATGTCTACTGTACATTTAACAGCCACGGATCAGAAAGGCGATATGGCGAGGGACAGCTCTAGGAATACACTATTATATCAGAAGATAGATTTTCATAACGTCACACGTGTCAAAAGTTTTATGTGTTCAAGGTTAGTATTACAGTGACGTTGTGCATGAATGTGAGTTGTTTCTTCTTCTTCTATATATTAAGGGCTCACGATCAATTTATTGATCATTATGGCTCCTATGAATGTAGATGGGATTTGCAATGACTCTGTGCCTGGTGTTGATGAGGATATTTCACTGGTCACAAGAGTAACTGTTTGAAGGTATCATGCACTAGGGGTTGGAAGGCCTGAGGCAATAGACGCAAATGAGTCAAGTGTTGTCGCCTCAACTGTTCCTTTTGGAAGCTTGTTCCAGTCCCTGATTGTCTTTGGTAGGAATGAGCAGTTCCTATACTGGCTTCTCGCTGGTATGAGCCGGAACTGCCTGTCATGGCCTCGTCGTTGTCTATGGGGGAGAGGGACGAGTTTCTGTTTAATGCCAGAACAGTGGACTAGTCCATTATTTATCTTGTAAATCATGGAGAGCCTGGACTGTCGTCGTCGTTCCTCCAATAGTGACCAGCCCAGTGTTTCCAGCATTCTGCTAACACTAGAGGTATTCCTGTAGCGGTTCAGGACAAAGCGTGCTGCCCGTCGCTGTACTGCCTCCAACCTGTCGATGCTCTTCTGAGTGAATGGGTCCCAGACCGAAGATGCATAATCTAAAAGCGGCCGGACAAAGGCTTTATAGGCTCATTCTTTTACACTGGAGTTGCTGATCTTTAGATTACGCCTTAAGAACCCCAGGGTCTTGTTTGCCTGGTTGCACACATTGTTAATATGCTCGTCCCAGCGGAACTCTCTCTGAATGGTAACACCCAGGTTCCACCATTTATTTACTTCACACGGCTTTAAAGCAGTCCTCCAAATATTACCCAGCATGAAATTTAGGGCTAAAATTACATTGACTGGGTCTATGAAAGTGTGGGATGATATTACATGTACCGTTAGAATGAAAATAGAAGCATTTTTGTATGAAATGGTTGGAAAAAGAATTCTTCAAAATTAATTATACGACTTAGATGACAGTTTTGATGGCTTTATGATATTCATACATCATACATAAGCTTTGTTGTAAAGACGTTCACCCCATGTCACACTTTATGAAATTCATATATGATACATAAGCCTAGTTGGAAAGATTTTCCCCCATGTCACCCTCAATCGCTTGCAGACTCTGGATAGCCCGCATTTACCCAGAGTCCCAGTGTCGTTTCAGATGTGATTTTTCAACAAAAGACATGATATTCTCGTTACGCAAAAGAAGTGTCGTGAACAGTATAGGCCACTTTACATTGCTTTCATAGATCTGAAGATTTTTTAAGCCGGACTGGCCTGTTGATATCTTGCATACAATTCGTTGTCCCCCAAGACTGCTCACAATCATACAGTCATTTCATGAAAACCTGCACAGCACAGTAACCTTCATCGGTGCGGTCTCTGGGGCATTCCCAGTCAGCAGCGGAGTAAAACAAGGCTGTGTAATGGCACCAGCCCTCTTCTCCATTTCCTTCTCAATGCTTCTCGAGTTTGTCTTCAGGGACTGAAGACGGAGTGTATATCAAACTAGCTCTGATGGTAGGCTTTTCAATATCGCCTGTCTTTGGACAAAGACGAAGATAAAATAAGGTGCTAATCTGTCAACTGCTGTTTGCTGACAACGCCGTCTTAACATCACACATGGCAGGATGAGTTTAGAATGACCATTAGTCTACAGAAAACAAAAGTTATGGCGCGAGAACCACAGTCCCTTATACACATATCGATTAAGGGTCATAGCTTGGGTCCAATAGGGTGTGTCACATCTAAGTTCTGAAAACGTTACATGGCTTTACGTAATGTTACTATTTTTAGACGAAGTTTTTCGTAAAACATAAAGCTGTAAACACGTTTTCGTCTAAGTCAGTGGTCGGGAAATCGTGGCTCGCGAGCCGCATGCGGCTCTTTAGCGACCTGAGTACGGCTCGGCCAGTTGGCCACAAATCTGACTCCGAAAAACATGGTTCTTGACAGGTTCTTAAAAATAAATTTAGCTCTCAAAAACGTGATCGTCCTGCTGCTGATTTTTGGCTCTTTTGACTAATGAGCTTGCCGACCACTGGTCTAGTTTAACACCCCCTGCGCTTGCTCACAACAAACCTAAACTCACCGAAAAACACAAAACTAAGCGTCTATCAGGCATGTGTACTCAGTGCGCTCCAATATGCCAGTGAATTGGGGACCGCCCGTACCAGTCATGGACGGACATTCAACAGCTTCCATCAAAGATGAATGTTGCGCATGCAAAAGGAGCATGAGGGAATCCAACATAGAAATCAACGAGGAAGATCAACGCTGAAGGCCATTCCAGCTGACAAACAGCAGCGTGTGAGGGAGCCAAACAGCAGCGTATGAAGGAGCCAAACAGCAGCGTATGAGGGAGCCAAACAGCAGCGTGTGAGGCAGCCAAACAAGCAGCGTGTGAGGGAGCCAAACAGCAGCGTGTGAGGGAGCCAAACAGCAGCGTGTGAGGGAGCCAAACAGCAGCGTATGAGGGAGCCAAACAAGCAGCGTGTTAGGGAGCCAAACAGCAGCGTGTGAGGGTGCCAAACAGCAGCGTGTGAGGGAGCCAAACAGCAGCGTATGAGGGAGCCAAACAGCAGCGTATGAGAGAGCCAAACAGCAGCGTATGAGAGAGCCAAACAGCAGCGTATGAGGGAGCCAAACAGCAGCGTATGAAAGAGCCAGACAGGCAGAACATATGCGAAACAAAGCCCTTGCAACAAAAAGAGCATTACGAAGGCCAAATTTAATCATAGGTCAAGGTTCCCCTGCGATGAGAAGCAGCCGATACCTTCCTTCCAGGACTGGCCTCGTAAGCCATTTCATGAGGTATCAGTAAGCTACTCCGTCGTCCCACGAAGATGGAAGGATACCATATATATTAAACATATAGCATACATACATCATACAAATGTCATAAAGGCACTTAGTTTTAAAAATCCAAACTTTCATAAAACATTTCATACAATATGATTAGTCACGGACAAAAATCCAAACTTTCATAAAACATTTCATACAATATGATTAGTCACGGACAAAAATCCAAACTTTCATAAAACATTTCATACAATATGATTAGTCACGGACAAAAATCCAAACTTTCATAAAACATTTCATACAATATGATTAGTCACGGAAAAAAATCCAAACTTTCATAAAACTTTTTATACAATATGATTAGTCACGGACAAAAATCCAAACTTTCATAAAACATTTCATACAATATGATTAGTCACTGACAAAAATCCAAACTTTCATAAAACATTTCATACAATATGATTAGTCACGGACAAAAATCCAAACTTTCATAAAACATTTCATACAATATGATTAGTCACGGACAAAAATCCAAACTTTCATAAAACATTTCATACAATATGATTAGTCACGGACAAAAATCCACGAGAGACAAACTAGCTTTAATTTTATAGCGTGCCATCATAGCTAACATCTCAGAGAGGCTGCCTAAAGGTGGCATTAACCTTTGACCTCCAACCCGTCATACTCAGGTGTAAACGTAGGTTGGTTTTCACCTTGAGCGCAGACAGGTCAGAGATTAATTAACGTAAATTCCAGAGTTAATAGAACAGTCTTATCAAAGTCTAATCAAAGTCTTATCAAAGTCTTATCAAGGTCTTATCAAAGTCTTATCAAAGTCTTATCAAAGTCTTATCAAAGTCTTATCAAAGTCTTATCAAAGTCTTATCAAAGTCTTATCAAAGTCTTATCAAAGGCTTATCAAAGTCTTATCAAAGTCTTATCAAAGGCTTATCAAAGTCTTATCAAAGTCTTATCAAAGTCTTATCAAAGTCTTATCAAAGTCTTATCAAGGTCTTATCAAAGTCTTATCAAAGTCTTATCAAAGTCTTATCAAGGTCTTATCAAAGTCTTATCAAAGTCTTATCAAAGGCTTATCAAAGTCTTATCAAAGTCTTATCAAAGTCTTATCAAAGTCTTATCAAAGTCTTATCAAGGTCTTATCAAAGTCTTATCAAAGTCTTATCAAAGTCTTATCAAAGGCTTATCAAGGTCTTATCAAAGGCTTATCAAAGTCTTATCAAAGTCTTATCAAAGTCTTATCAAAGTCTTATCAAAGTCTTATCAAAGTCTTATCAAAGTCTTATCAAAGTCTTATCAAAGTCTTATCAAAGTCTTATCAAAGGCTTATCAAAGTCTTATCAAAGTCTTATCAAAGTCTTATCAAAGTCTTATCAAAGTCTTATCAAAGTCTTATCAAAGTCTTATCAAAGTCTTATCAAAGGCTTATCAAAGTCTTATCAAAGTCTTATCAAAGTCTTATCAAAGGGTTATCAAAGTCTTATCAAGGTCTTATCAAAGGCTTATCAAAGTCTTATCAAAGTCTTATCAAAGTCTTATCAAGTCTTATCAAGGTCTTATCAAAGGCTTATCAAAGTCTTATCAAAGTCTTATCAAAGTCTTATCAAAGTCTTATCAAAGTCTTATCAAAGTCTTATCAAAGGCTTATCAAAGTCTTATCGAAGTCTTATCAAAGTCTTATCAAGGCTTATCAAAGTCTTATCAAAGTCTTATCAAATTCTTATCAAAGTCTTATCAAAGTCTTATCAAAGTCTTATCAAAGTCTTATCAAAGTCTTATCAAAGTCTTATCAAAGTCTTATCAAAGGCTTATCAAAGGCTTATCAAAGGCTTATCAAAGGCTTATCAAAGTCTTATCAAAGTTTTATCAAAGTCTTATCAAAGTCTTATCAAAGTCTTATCAAAGTCTTATCAAAGTGTTATCTTGGGTGGAACACCTTTTCTTTCTTTTGCTGTTATTGTTTGTAAAATTGTCTAAATAGAATTTATCTTTTTCTTGAATCAGTATCTTTACGAATTGAAACTCATCACTATAGTTAAAACATAATACAAGCTCAAGACGGCAAACTCAGGACAGCAAGCTTAAGACGGCAAACTCAAGACATTAAGCTCAAGACAGTAAGCTCAAGACAGTAAGTTAAAGACATTAAGCTCAAGACATTAAGCTCAAGACGGCAAGCTCAAGGCAGCAAGCTCAAGACATTAAGCTCAAGACGGCAAACTCAAGACAGCAAGCTCAAGACAGCAAACTCAAGACAGCTAGCTCAAGAGATTAAGCTCAAGACAGTAAGCTCAAGACAGTAAATTAAGACAGTAAGCTAAGACATTAAGCTCAAGGCAGCAAGCTCAAGGCAGCAAGCACAAGACAGTAAGCTCAGGACATTAAGCTCAAGACATTAAGCTCAAGACGGCAAGCTCAAAACATTAAGCTCAAGACGGCAAGCTCAAGGCAGCAAGTTCAAGACATTAAGCTCAAGACATTAAGCTCAAGACATTAAGCTAAAGACATTAAGCTCCAGACTGCAAGCTCCAGACGGCAAGCTCAAGGCGGCAAGCTCAAGACATTAAGCTCAAGACGGCTAGCTCAAGACATTAAGCTCAAGACAGCAAGCTCAAGACATCAAGATCAAGACAGCAAGCTCAAGACAACAAGCTCAAGACAGCAAGCTAAAGACAGCAAGCTCAAAACGGCAAGCTCAAGACAGCAAGCTCAAGATGGCAAGCTCAAGACAGCAAGCTCGAGACAGCAAGCTCAAGACAGCAAGCTCAAGACAGCAAGCTCAAGACAGCAAGCTCAAGACAGCAAGCTTAAGACAACAAGCTCAAGACAGCAAGCTCAAGAGGACCAGCTCAAGACAGCAATCTCAAGACGGCAAGCTCAAGACAGCAAGCTCAAGACAGCAAGCTCGAGACAGCAAGCTCGAGACAGCAAGCTCAAGACAACAAGCTCAAGACAGCAAGCTCAAGAGGACAAGCTCAAGACAGCAATCTCAAGATGGCAAGCTCAAGACAACAAGCTCAAGACAGCAAGCTCAAGACAGCAAGCTCGAGACTGCAAGCTCAAGACAGCAAGCTCAAGACAGCAAGCTCAAGACAACAAGCTCAAGACAGCAAGCTCAAGAGGACCAGCTCAGGACAGCAATCTCAAGACAGCAATCTCAAGACAGCAAGCTCAAGACAGCAAGCTCAAGACAACAAGCTCAAGACAGCAAGCTCAAGAGGACCAGCTCAAGACAGCAATCTCAAGACGGCAAGCTCAAGACAGCAAGATCAAGACAGCAAGCTCAAGACAGCAAGATCAAGACAGCAAGCTCAAGACAGCAAGCTCAAGACAACAAGCTCAAGACGGCAAGCTCAAGACGGCAAGCTCAAGACAGCAAGCTCAAGACGGCAAGCTCAAGACGGCCATTTTACTTATTTTACTTCAATAATAAGACCTGACTAATGATACTCTAAATTATGAAATTTAAGATTTGAATTACAACAGCATTTGCAGATCGCACTAAGGGCCACTCTCTAAATAGGTTGCTTCAGTTAATAACATCGCAAAATACTGTTACGTGTAGGCATTGTCATTTCATAAGCCTTACCTTTAAACGTTTGAGAACCTGTTACGTGTAGGCATTGTCATTTCATAAGCCTTACATTTAAACGTTTGAGAACCTATTATCTAGTTTCAATCTCCTTTACTTAAAGGCTGAATAGCATACTGTCATGCCACATTTATAGCATAATGTAATGACACATTTATAATGATAATGACACATTTATAGCATACCGTCATGACACATTAATAGCATACTGTAATGACACATGAAGAGCATACCGGTACTGGTATGACACATTTAAAGCATACAGTAATGACACATTGACAGCATACTGGAATGACACATTGACAGCATACTGTAAGGACACATTTAAAGCATACAGTAATGACACATTGACAGCATACAGTAATGACACATTGACAGCATACTGGAATGACACATTGACAGCATACTGGAATGACACATTGACAGCATACAGTAATGACACATTGACAGCATACTGGAATGACACATTTATAGCATACAGTAATGACACATTGACAGCATACAGTAATGACACATTGACAGCATACTGGAATGACACATTGACAGCATACTGTAAGGACATATTTATAGCATACAGTAAGGACACATTGACAGCATACAGTAAGGACACATTGATAGCATACAGTAAGGACACATTTATAGCATACAGTAAGGACACATTTATAGCATACAGTAAGGACACATTTATAGCATACAGTAAGGACACATTTATAGCATACAAAGGGTTGACACGCTATTAGTCAATGTATCATTCATTTACAAAAGAAATGGGTGTGCATTCCATATCGAAAATATACCATTTTCCATTTGTTTTTATAGTATGTTCAAGCCAGAATTTTGTTATCCCATACGGATGCGTCCATCACAATCTGACTCACAGTTCGAATGTCATTTACAATAGTTTGACTTTAAATTGACATGTATTGAAATAAACTGACATTGTTTATATGAAAGGTGTGTCAATTAGAAGTGTTTTTTTCCCGGGAAAGGGGCGTGGTGGGACACCTAGACAGACCGTTCTAACTCGGTTCAAACGTTAATATCGGCCGAATACTTGTCTACACTGACGAATAATTGTCTACACTGCCGAATAATTGTCTAACTGCCGAATAATTGTCTACACTGTCGAACGAGGTCCATTTCTAAATTAGTAACAAAATTAAATTTAAAAATCTGGTTAATGGAACCGGAATGCCAGCTAGATCCGGGAGCCCGAAGACGAATATCTATGGAACAATATTAATGGGAACGTCGCCTCACATTGCAATAATACGTCACTTCCTTGGTGATTGATTAATACGTCACTTCCTTGGTGATGGATCAAAGATACGCCCAAGCCAAAATGCCATTTCTTTTTAAATGGCTCCATACTCGACACGAGTGGGGGGAAAAATTTAATAACCTTTCTAAATCCGTGTCCCACGATCAATTTGCCATGTTCTGACGATGCGACACGAGGCACACAGTTCTGCATTTCGTATGTTGTATGAGACCAGAAGACATTGCTGCAAAATGCATCATTTCCATCCGACATAATGATCAGATAAACAATTTGAGAGTTCGTGTCTATTTAGTGTTTTCTCAGAATAGTAGTTATATGCGGTAAATATTTACTAAACCGACAAAGACAATTTTAATATACATTTAATGGATAGACAACATCTGTGAAATAATTTTTAATGGATATAAATAAGGTGCTAGAACTATAAGGCAGCGGTTTGCAAAATGCGGCTTTGGGACCTCTTAGAATGAATATATGTAGCACATTTCAAAATGAGAACCATGCCTGCGGCCCCCTAAATATTTTTCGTAGCTCAGATAATTTCTAAAACTGCTCATCACTCAAACGAGCCTCCTGGCCACTTCTCTGTGTATTATTTAGGCCAGTGGTTCTCAACCTTTCTAATTCTGCGACCCTTTCATACAGTTCTTCATGTTTTGGCGACCCCCAACCACAAAATTATTTTTGTTGATACTTTATAACTGTAGAGTATATGTGTTTTCAGGTGGTCTTAGGCGACCCCTGGAAAAGGGTCGTGCGACCCCCAGGTTGAGAACCGCTAATTTAGGCGATGTACGTTGGAAATTTACTGTGAGTTCATTAGGAATCAGGATAATATTACTACATGTAAATAACAATTATGATTTAATTTATATTTCAAATTCAAATAGTCTAAGTAAAAAGTAAGGTATTATATAATATAGGCCTTACTGAGCATTTTCAATGATTAACGATACCAGTTATTTATTGGAATCGATTTCTCTTTATTTTTTTGTCTGTGCTGTTACATTTTCATCCAAAAAACGTCAATGCCATTATTACGGACCGTTATAAATAGAGAATTTAATCTCTTAATTTTAGTCTATGGCTCGTTCTAAAAATAGTCCATAATAAAGAACGATACCCAAAGTTTTTTTAAAAATAATAACAAATAAAACGACAATCAAGGCCAGAGCTAATTACAATTAATAACTTTTTAATTTGTGAACTTCACTTAAATAATAACAGCAAGAGAAATATGATTAAAATTATAAACTTACAGATTTGCTGGTACCGGTACAGTATATAAAAATACAATGAGCACAAAATTGTACGAGGAAATAAAAATCTCTACACACAACAAAGTACTGAATGATGACACAGAGCACATCTCATAATCAAGAAAAGGAAAATCTCTCTCCCCCGTCATTTCTTCTTATCCCTTTTATACACAGTTTCAGATGATCATTCTGGAAATGGAATACGCAGTCTTACTGCTTCCCGCATTCTCTAGATCATTCTATCATGTTCGACAGAAACGGACGATAGAAAACATAAATGTCAACAAAGGGATATTTTCCTAGCCGCCCCCAACACGGCTTTGACTGAAAAGAGGTCATGCACGTGGAAGACGGGCTAATCGTGAATCAAAATACGTCATCCCTCATAACACCATACAGATCGCCAATCTGAGAATCCATGTTTTGACAAAGAGGAGGAAAGAAAAATTACATTGGTTGCGCTGGAATGGATGTCCCAATTGTTGAATATAAGCTGACACAACAAAATGTGGCAATAAATCCCAAAACAACGAAGTCTGTAATTGTTTATGCGGAAGTTGGCAAGTATTTACATACGCGTCCATTTTTAGTAGTTCTCAAATCAATCAACAATACGCCCTGTTTATTTTATGTTTATTCTTCAGCCGTAGCATTACACATAACGGATCATGTGTCAGCCTCTTTATTCAGACTCAAGGGCTTCGGATCTTAAAAAATAGCCCCTCAACACATAATAAGATATATCCAAGGGCTCCATAACTCCGTCATGAAATTATCTTAGAAATATATGAAAGCATATAGTAAAAATACGTATTTTACATTTACGTAAAATTATTTTATAAGGCCAAAGCTTTATATTTTATCTTTATTTACGTCTGCTGATCTGATAACGTACGGCAGAATAGTTTGACCTTGTAACACCATGCTGATCTGATAACGTGAGGCAGAATAGTTTGACCTTGTAACGCGTACGGGAGAGACTTTAAATGGTCACTGGCAACTGTTGGATGTTGTGAGATAATGATGGCTGAGAGAGTACTTCCGGGTGACGG
Source organism: Omphiscola glabra (assembly GCA_964017045.1). Classification (NCBI taxonomy): domain Eukaryota; kingdom Metazoa; phylum Mollusca; class Gastropoda; family Lymnaeidae; genus Omphiscola; species Omphiscola glabra. The sequence continues at coordinate 12,854,623 of OZ024794.1, read as the reverse complement.
GACACGGGAGTGAAATGAAAGACCTCCGCGATCGTTAAGGTCAGACGTGTTCCCGTTGGTGTGGGAGATATGTTAACCGTTTACCTGGATCAGTTTTAAAAAAGACCTTTATCAACGTCTCTACAACACCTCCGTGGAAGCAGACAGAAGAGAAGGTGTTAGAGGTCCCCTACTTTAGTTACACAGCATCTGAGACTACAAGTTTTAATACAATGTATTTTAGACAAATATTACCAAGAAGGTGCAATGTCGGCACTGTAAACACAATGGCAAAAATGTATGTTCAAATTAATATATGTTTCTCAATGCTAGTACGATGCGTCGAAGGAACTGAGCAGTTAGATTAATTGGTCGTTACATCGCTGTGTTGGTATCTATCTATATTTGTTAATCGTCTGAATAGCTTGTCACGACCATCCAAGCGAAACGTGAAGAGACACACGTCACATGTGAATTCCCAAATTCTCTAACTTGGTTAGAGTGGATAGTTAAGTTTTTTAATGATATTTAGTACAAGTACAAGTTTATGTTTTGAGGATTCCTATAGACACCAGAGAATCAGGAGGAGATTTTTTGTTCTTTGGGTGGGGGGGGGGGGGGGGTTCACCCAAATTTGAAAACATTTTTAAAAAATTTGTCAAGTTAACCATAGTTTGACTTTGTCAAATGAACCATAGTTTGACTTTGTTTCTGATAACTTTTGTGGTGGACATTGCTTAAGTTAATATGGACCTTAAATAAGTTTATGTTGAAGGTGACTAAGTTTTTGTTGAAAGTGACTAAGTTTTTGTTGAAAGTGACTAAGTCTTTGAGGACATTAAAATAGAACTTGAGCTTCGGGGCTACCCTGATTTCAAACAGAAATATACGGACATTGGAGTTTCAAATTATACACCATTTCTGTTCTTAGACCAGGGCTGTGCTAAGGGGGTGAAGTGGGGAACCCGCCCAGCGCGATTTCTTCACCGGCACCAGGTCAGGATATCAAATAAACATGGCATGGAGAATTTAATTAGGTCAAGATATCAACTCAACATCATGAGTATCATTATGTCAGGATATCAAACAAACATGGCATGGAGAATATAATTAGGTCAAGATATCAACTCAACATCATGAGTATCACTATGTCAGGATATCAAACAAACATGGCATGGATAATATAATTAGGCCACGATATCAACTCAACATCATGCGTATCACTATGTCAGGATATCAAACAAACATGGCATGGATACAATAATTAGGCCATGATATCAACTCAACATCATTAGTATCCCAATGTCAGGATATCAAACAAACATCATGAGTATCATTATGTCAGGATATCAAACAAACATGGCATGGAGAATATAATTAGGCCACGATATCAAATCAACATCATGAGTCTCATTATGCCAGGATATCAAACAAACATCATGAGTATCAACTTACTGTAATGTACTAAATAATACTGCTAGACATCTTAGGGAATAGATCACGAACGAATTAACTATACTTTAATTCCAGCTTTTGGCTCTATGCCCCACTCCAGAGACAGCTAAGTTATATAAATATGTGTATTTATGAAGGGGTAGATATGTAAGCTGCACCAACATTCGACAAATTTATTATATGTCAGGGTGGTCATAAACTTAATTGTGTCAGTTCATGCGATAACGGGAAATTATTACTTTTAACCTTTTCTTCAAATGTCAAACATACAAGTAATGTAGAGGAGTTAATTCGCATATCAAACATACAAGTAATGTATGGGAGTTTAGTGACTGTCAAATATACAAGTAATGTATGGGACTTATTTCGCATGACAAACATACAAGTAATGTAGGGGAGTTAATTCACATGACAAACATACAAGTAATGTAGGGGAGTTAATTCGCGTGTCAAACATACAAGTAATGTAAGGGAGTTAATTCACATGTCAAACATACAAGTAATGTGGGGGAGTTAATTCGCATGTGAAACATACAAGTAATGTAGGGGAGTTCAGTCACATGTCAAACATACAAGTAATGTATAGGAGTTAATTCGCATTTCAAGCATACAAGTAATGTAGGGGAGTTAATTCGCATATCAAACATACAAGTAATGTAGGGGAGTTAGTTCACATGTTAAACATACAAGTACTGTAGGGGAGTTAATTCACATATCACACATACAAGTAAGGTAGGGGAGTTAGTTCACAGGTCAAACATACAAGTAATGTAGGGGAGTTCATTCGCATGTCAAACATACAAGTAATGTATGTGAGTTATTTCGCGTTTCAAACATACAATTAATATAAGGGAGTTAATTCACATGTCAAACATACAAGTAACGTAGGGGAGTTAATTCGCATGTCAAACATACCAGACCTGTCTACTCTTACGATTTTGGCGTACAATGTACGATTTTGAGGTGAATACATTATATATACTGTATGTTGATTTTTTACTAGTAAGATAATGTATTGTACGATTTTAAGAGTTTGAGGGTAAACAGATCTGCATGTCAAACATACAAGTAATGTAGGGGAGTTAATTCCCATATCAACCAAAGAAGTAATGTAAGGGAGTTAATTCGCATGTCAAACATACAAGTAATGTAGGGGAGTTAATTCCCATATCAACCATAGAAGTAATGTAAGGGAGTTAATTCGCATGTCAATCATACAAGTAATGTAGGGAAGTTAATTCACATGTCAAACATGCTAGTAATGTAGGGGAGTTAATTCCCATATCAAACATACAAGTAATGTAAGGGAGTTAATTCGCGTGCTATTCGGTAAAAGTATGTGACGCGAGTTTCAGGTGAAAAAGTTTCGGAATAAATTATTTTCAAACAAAGTCAAGGCAGGGCGCAGGAGTGGGGGGGGGGCGTATTCTCCAGCAGCAAGGATCGTCGACCACTGTGTAATCAACAGACATTTGAGTCAGCTCACATTCACATATTGAAAAATTTATTTCCGTTGTACTTCGACGACAAAAAGAAAATCATAATTCTATAAATTCTATTCGAAGTGCCACGGATGTATTCCATATAGCAGGCCCGCTCAACATACGGCCCTCCAGGACCTACTTGGCAGCCCGCGAAGTAACGAAATCTTCTTTATTATTACTATTTTCTTTAAAGCTTTCGCCCCTGTCCTATATCTTTTGGCCCGCACAAGTTTTTCATAAAGTATTACGGCCCGTCTTACATTTTGAGTTGTGCAGGCCTGCCATATAGCAATCGTGTACTGTTCTGATCTACACGCCAACTGTACTTTGCACTTGTTCTACTCTCAAATTAAGCCGTAGGGAAACTGCGTGCTGAAGAATATGTTGACTCGTGGTTCATCGCCTTACCTGCCAGTGAAAGCTTTTATCTAAATATCAGGGTGCACACTCCAGCACGTGGTCGTCTTCTGTCTTCTTGTCCGCTGATCTCCTCGCCACTTTACCGACGAGTGCCCTCCCCTACACCTCCTTTGTTTTATCACATCTACCATTTGTTTGTGGTCTTCCGTTGCATGTGTTGAATTGGAACCCACGCGAATCTACATGTACCTACAGCAGGGGTGCGAATCATTATTTTTTTTCCTCCTGGCCGCGGGAAGCACGTGGCCCTAATTTACTCTTGATTGGTTGGGAACAAATCTGGCAGACGACTTACCGATCTCGGATTCCATCAAGGGATCTCGGGAGTTTACGGCGAGAAGCGAAGGTTTTTGTTGACTTTGCAAACAGCTACCTGTAACCATGTTAGCTGCCAACATTGAACGACGCTGTTGTGCTGTATACAATGTAACCATGTAGTTCTCAGGGGTTACATTCTGTTACATCACTAACAATGCAGCTCAGCTGTTTTCACGGGTTTTTTATCAGTCAAACGAGTTTCTATCATTGACAGTAGGGATTCTCACTCGAGCGTTTATCAGCCGTGTCGGCTTTGACTAAGGTTTGTAAAAGTCGGGGTCAAATAAATTTTCCACTCCGATACAGTTTAAAACATAATAATATCCCGGACGCAAACCCCATCCCCACAAAGAAGGTAACGTTGTATACCGAAAGGTAACATTGTATACCTGAAGTTAACATTGTATACCTGAAGTTAACATTGTATACCTAAGTTAACATTGTTTACCGGAAGTTAATATTGTAATACCTGAAGTTAACATTGTATACGTGAAGTTAACATTGCATACCTAAAGTTAACATTGCATACCTAAAGATAACATTGTGTACTTAAAGTTAACATTGCATACCTAAAGTTAACATTGCATACCTAAAGTTAACATTGCATACCTAAAGAGGATATTCAATGGATTCTTTACACTTTGTCACAACATTTTGCTAAGTAATTCTGTATGTCCAGTGTATGACAATAAAGGCGGGAGTCTGTATGTCATAATTATTACACTTAATGAGGAATGTTGATTTATTTTTTTTATATTTTTTTTAAACTTACAACAACTAGTTCTATGTAGTTTTAGCATCCAATTCTATTTTTTTAAATGTTACTGAATGAAATATTAGTTAAGATAATTTAGAATAAATAATACGGGTTATTTTCGCTTTGTTTTGTCATTTAGAACATGACATTTTTATACAAATCTGAATGTGCCGATTGCAAAAGCTTAACATTAAAACAAACTGGTCTGAGTGCAAACGATTTGATGAACACATAACAGTTTATGCGGCAACAAGATCCGTCAGTGTCGAAACAGTTTGAGAAATGGTCTAAATAACAAAACAAAACTAAAATAACCAGGTCAAATTTACAATGTAAGTCTTTCGGTGGCCCTCCGCACAGCCAAACAAAGGCGCCAACAATAATAAATGAAAGGTCGACGATGCTGTTGGGAACTGAAGCCGATCCTCATAAGGGGCCCTCTGAGCCACTGGGCTCTGTCCATGCAGCCCACCTTGCCTTGGGCATAAACCGGCCCTTAGCTCATCGCTAATTTTCGTAATAATATATAACACCACTAAAATCGTATTTTGCCATGATAGTTCAAGTACCGTGTGAAGTAAATAACTAGTAGATGAATAGTTCTATTGTTTTTTTTCAAGCCTAAACACATATCGTATTCCATTCTTTTACATGTACAGGACACGAAGACCGGCGAGCTAGTAAATGAAAGAGTGAAGATATTGTATCGTAATAATATAATGATGCTATACATAAGTACGGACAGTGGTTTTGACAAAATTTTAATAATCAATCAATAGAATTCTCTAGGCATGAAAGAAAGTATGCAGTAATGGTGAGTTCAGTAGCGTGCAAAATAAAATTCCCGATAACTGCGCTCTATAAGATTTTTTTTCTCTAATACCGCAAGCGCGTTTGGTGCGTAATATTTGCTGTTGTTTTACTCAAATAGTCTCAATTTAAATATGATGTATTAAATCTGCGGTGTAAAATGGGGTGAGACATTAGATTATTGATATAGTTCAGGGCCGTTAAAAATTGTGCGGTGGCGTACCGGGAGGTGGGGGGTGTCACTAATTGGGATTCTTATAAAGTTCGTTACTTGAAGGCATGTTTTGTCAAGTAACTTTAGTAGATGGGAAGTTCACGCATTTCCGCAGCCATTGTTTGGTGGGTTATTAGCTGGCAAATAATATTACAGCAAAACGTTTATAACGGGTAGCACTTTGAGTTGCTTCTTCTTAAAATACTTATCATATAGGCAACTGATTCTTCTGTGTATGTAGGGGAGCAGTCATTACCCCACCCAATGCCAACGACGTTGTTATGCATTCGATTTAAAGAGAGACTTTCTAATGTGGTGATAGTAGCAGCATCTGTAAATAAATTGGACTGAGTTCACGTGCGTTAAAAAATTTAATCGATGTTGTTTGAACTATTCAGAATGTAATCGAACCGGCCAGCGAGAATAATGAAACCAGATTGGCTCTTGCACGGAGTTAAATACTTTATATCATGCGCAGTCCATCTTGGGGCTATCGAAATAACGCCGGTGCAAGCAAAAAAGCAGGCTCTGAATCAATGATCGCTCTTCTCTCACTCCTTCTCAGCTCTGCATTTCTCTGACCAAGTGACGTAAGACAGTGAAATTGAAAAGGCTCTTCTGTAGCCACGCTTCTCCTTGACTTCACGAAGCGCGGCCCTTCTCTCCTCTTTCATTTTGTTCGAGTTTGCGCTTCAAACGGTGGAGCGCCTGAGAAAAAGCTCATTATAAACCTAAGAAACTTGATAGCGCGGTGTACGGTGGCTGGCGATAATGGTGTTACTTATGGAGATGACACGGGGAATATGGAGGAGATAGATTCAGAGAAGCGGGAGCGGTGTGGGGGTAGACAGATGACTTACAATGGGATCAATACCAGTGCCACGAATGTTTTAGTTGGACATAATAATATTAACTCCTGGAATATCTGGAAGGGTAACGATTTTCACTTATGTACATAATATAACAAGCGTTGTAGTCTCCAAATAATTTTTAGTTGTTCTCGTTTGTTTGTTTGTTTGTTTGTTTGTTGCGTGTCCTGTTAAGCATCCTAAGTAAACAAAATCAGTTACAAACATGTTGATAATTCAGTGTCTAAACATGAGGAACTGTTAACATGACTGGCATGAAAAGCTAGCTGCTGAAATGTAGGTGTTTTGTTTACAGCGCTATGGGATTGTCCTTTCTAAGACCGTAAAACGTCACATCGCATTACGTAATGATACTATTTTAGACCATATTTTCGTAATACATTGCCTCTAACAATATATTCCTGCATATATATATATATATATATATATAAATGGGTGCGGGGTGGCCGAGTGGTCTAAACATAGCAAATCTCAAGCTGATGGTCTGGACTTCAATCCCCGCCAAACCTGAAAGGCGGATAACATTGATACAGTGAAACATTCCGACAACTCCTGCGACGCCACTGGTGCCAAGCTGTATCATCCACATGATGTTCCCTTGGTGTTATCCAGCGGCGTGGAGAGAGGCGATTTGCTGTTGGGTATCAGCTTATACTCCTAGCAGAATAATCCCAGGCCTTGTGGATTCCATACCATCGTCATTACAACCCTTTAAAAGTATTCCGTTGGTCCTAAATTTTTTTTTTCTTCTTTGTAAAAAAATTATTGCCGTGTGCGCTCCTATACCATTTATTAGAATGCTGCGCTCACGCCCTGCATAGGTTTTTGAATTATTACAACGATTTTTAAAAATTTCGTTTTTTCTAATATGAGCTATATAAATATAATTTCAAACCGTATGCGCTCCAACACCATTCATGCGATTGCGATAAAACTTTGGTGATTTGTTGTCCACAAGCCTGTGCATTTTTCTGAGTCATCACAAATCTTTTAACATACTTCGTTTTGGGCCGTTGGCCCTAGATTCTTTTTTTTTCTTATATGAGCTATATAAAAATAATTTCCGTATACGCTCCTATACCATCTATGCGATTGCGATAAAACTATCTTGAGTTGTTGTGCCTCACGCCTGCAAAGGTTTATGAATTATTAAACAATTTTAAAATATTTCATTTTGAGCCAGGGACCCTAAATTCTTTTTTCTTAGATGAGCTATATAAATATATTTAATTTCAAACAGAGCTTATGCATGGGTGGAAAGAATTTTAATCAAATACAAATAGCAACGTTAACGTTTGTGTGTGGCATAAGTAGATTTCTGAAGTAATACAAACATTCTGCAATATTCCGTTTGGTGTCGGGGGCCCTGACTTTGTTTTTTTTTTATTATATGAGCTGTAAAAGTATAATTTATTTTAAACATAATGTGTTAGTGGATGAAATTTAATCTAATACTACAAGCAGCGATATTTCCGTTGTGTGTGACATAATTTAGTAGGTTTCTGAATTTGTACAACCATTTTGCAATGTTCAGTTTTGGACCGGAGGCTCTAAATTAGTTTTTTTCTACTAAAAGCGATTTAAATATCATTTCCTTATGCTTTCCTTTACCATTTATCTGATTGCGAGTTGTGTGTTCACCCACAGAGTGTTTCTGAATAAGTAAAACCATTTTACCATATTCCGTTCGGGACAGGGTGCCCTAAATTCAGTATTTTTTTCAAATGCAAACTGCGACATTTCAGTTTGTATGTGACATATTAAGTTGGTTTCTGAATTATTACATCCATATTGCAATATTCCATGTGGGGCCGGGGGCCCTAAATTTGTTTATATGTACTAAATGAGCTATATAAATATAATTTCAAACGCAGCTATTGCACGGGTGAAGCAATCGCTACAAGTGTTTGGACTAAATTTTGAAAATCCATGCTTCTCACATGTACAGCTGTGTGTGGCCTGCTCACGCTTCGAAAAACCTTCTAATTTATTCGAGTACGCATCAGACGGTAAAAACAAAAAAGTTAATGGGTATATAAAAAGTATTTCAAAAAATCATAGTTAAAAAACACTTCATAACTTTGAGTGGCATTGCAGCGCATGCCGGGTACTCGCTAGAATAGAATTGTAAAATATTTCGTAAGATAGGAGCTATAAATACGTTTTCGTCTAGGCTAAGACCCACTTCGCTGGCTCACACTAACGTAGAAGTACCGAACAGCTGTTGAGAGATCGGCCAAAACGGAGCACCAAGATGGTTTATTAATATCTTAATGAGATTGGCCAGAATGTATGCCCGGATGTTCTATTATTAGATTAGCTAGAATGTTAACAGTCCAAGATGTGTACGAGCGAGAGATCTGGACACTGTGTAACATGTACGATAGAAATACGCTCATCTAAAAGATGCCATCTCTATAAGAGGCGCGCAGAGTTAAAAATAGACAAGTTGCCCTCTTACTTTCTAAGCTTCCACTGCAGACATGACGATGGGTTCGACTGCACTGGAACAGCTGCTATCTCCTGGTGGTTGACATTGGGCCGGTACAGTTTCGTAACGATAATAGAAAGTTATTTTATTCCAACAGAAAACACGAAATCCTTCTTACTCTTTTTTTTAAACATGTATTTATCAAATGTCACAAGTGTTTCATCTGTGACAGGAGACAGCTGTCACATTGAACAAAAGGGAACACTTTATCCACAACACTTCAACATAGATGTTACAGCAGGGTTCCTGTAAAATAAATATTATTCAATCTGCTTTTTTATGTTTCGGTGCGTGTACATTCTTTTTAAACATGGAATTTTACTCGGAAATATTCCATACACTCCAAATCATGACATATTATACGCAGGGATATTCCTCAACAAATGTAATATATTCCATACACTCCAAATCATGAAATATTCTACGCAGGGATATTCCTCAACATATGTAATATATTCCATACACTCCAAATCATGAAATATTCTACGCAGGGATATTCCTCAACATATGTAATATATTCCATACACTCCAAATCATGAAATATTCTACGCAGGGATATTCCTCAACATATGTAATATATTCCATACACTCCAAATCATGAAATATTCTACGCAGGAATATTCCTCAACATATGTAATATATTCCATACACTCCAAATCATGAAATATTCTACGCAGGGATATTCCTCAACATATGTAATATATTCCATACACTCCAAATCATGAAATATTCTACGCAGGGATATTCCTCAACATATGTAATATATTCCATACACTCCAAATCATGAAATATTCTACGCAGGGATATTCGTCAACAAATGTAATATATTCCATACACTCCAAATCATGAAATATTCTACGCAAGGATATTCCTCAACATATGTAATATATTCCATACACTCCACATCATGAAATATTCTACGCAGGAATATTCCTCAACATATGTAATATATTCCATACACTCCAAATCATGAAATATTCTACGCAGGGATATTCCTCAACAAATGTAATATATTCCATACACTCCAAATCATGAAATATTCTACGCAGGGATATTCCTCAACATATGTAATATATTCCATACACTCCACATCATGAAATATTCTACGCAGGGATATTCCTCAACATATGTAATATATTCCATACACTCCAAATCATGAAATATTCTACGCAGGGATATTCCTCAACATATGTAATATATTCCATACACTCCAAATCATGAAATATTCTACGCAGGGACATTCCTTAACATATGTAATATATTCCATACACTCCAAATCGTGAAATATTCTACGCAGGGATATTCCTCAACATATGTAATATATTCCATACACTCTAAATCGTGAAATATTCTACGCAGGGATATTCCTCAACATATGTAATATATTCCATACACTCCAACGCAAGGAATATTTTACAAGGGGATATTCCTCAACATATGTAATATATTTCATACACTCCAACACAAGAAATATTTTACAAGGGGATATTCCTCAATACATGAAATATATTCCATACAAAAGAACGTTTTAAATACCCCAGTTAGAAAATTACGCCACAAAATCACAAAAACTCGTTGAAGGCCAAGTTAGAATCCCGAGACTCCAAGAAACTATCATCTCACTCTATAAAACTATCATCACACTCCATGAATACTATCATCACACTCCATGAAACTATCATCACACTCCATGAAAACTATCATCACACTCCATGAATACTATCATCACACTCTATTAAACTATCATCGCACTCCAAGAAACTATCATCGCACTCCATGAAACTATCATCGCACTCCATGAAACTATCATCACACTCCATGAATACTATCATCACACTCCATGAATACTATCATCACACTCCATGAATACTATCATCACACTCTATGAAACTATCATCATACTCCATGAATACTATCATCACACTCCATGAATACTATCATCACACTCCATGAATACTATCATCACACTCCATGAATACTATCATCACACTCTATGAAACTATCATCACACTCCATGAATACTATCATCACACTCCATGAAACTATCATCACACTCCATGAAACTATCATTGCACTTGATCACAGATCACAACTTAAAAGCGTGACTATGGATAACGTATCCGGAACACTCGCACACTCGTGTGACGTCACGTGAACCTAGTGCACCTCAAAGTTGATGTCAACGTACCCAGGAAAAAAGGCAATTACAAAAAACGACTTAACAGTTACCTCGGTGATTTGAGGTCAAGGTCGGAGCTATGACGACACGCCGAGTGGAATAATGACTTGATCGACACGACGACTTAATCCGAGGAGAAGATGAAATAATTTGACGTGAGTCCAGGACCAGACTCCAGGCGGGTGAAAGATGGTTGCGGCAAAAAACACTAAGAAGAAATAGTAACACATAAGGCGCCTACTTTCTCTCTCTTTCTCTCCCTCTCTCTTCCTTCTCTTGGCATCGCTCACTCACGAAACGAGAGAAAGTAACGCTGGCGTCCCAAGGAGGGATGCCGAAAGAGAAGAGTGGGTGTGAGGGGGGATAGGGAGATTTCCCATCTGCACGTCAACTACTCAAAGGAAGACTCGAATCGATGACGCAGAGTTTGCCTCGCTCCGCCAGTTGGTGAGCTCACCCTCTCCTCACCCCCCGCGCCGTGTACAGAGGTGCTGTGGAAGTAAAAGCGAGACAACCACCCGTGTCTGATGAGTCCCGCCATTCGATAATGTTATTGTTATTTTAGTGTTGGTAGTATTTCCTCGCCCGGCTTACCACGGCCCCTCAGACGTCGGGTCTTCCCGGGCCGGGAATGTCTCTGTTACCTAATTCCGGCTTCACCACACGATCAGTGGGGCGAACTGGTGAGCTGTGAATCTGATCAACTTCTACACGAACAGCAGGTTGGTCCGTGGAGACGCCACTCGGAGACGAAACAAAAAAATTAGGTGAATCTGAACCCGGAATTTTTGTTTGGTGATTTCCCATAACCTGACAGCCCATTGGGTAGTGGCGTAGTTACAGGTGTTAGGATTCAGGCACAATCAGACATCTTGATGTTTTATATTGACCGAAAAAGTTCTACGCACTGCTATTTTTTTTTAAGGAAGTTTCCTTAGAAACTTTTTGATCATAAGAATGAATAGGCTACATGTAGGTTTGAAAAGATAAAAATTATTTATTTATTACCTATTCTTAATCAAATTGATATTTTATTAAACACTAAGTAAAAGCTTATCTAAGACTTTCAGTTAAAATTTGGGATGTTAATATCTAGATTTTTTTCAAATGTTTTTTTTTCTTTATGTGGCAAACTGATTTTGGTTTTAAGAATCTGGTTTTAAACCGGTTACGGGTTTTTTTTTACTACGCATTCCAAACTTTTCCTCATAAAAAAGATCAGATCAACATATTTAATAAGATCGAAAGCAGACGTTGAAATATATTTTTAGAAAAGTCAAGGTACAAAAAACAACCCAAAAAACTCATTTTGATAATGTTTGGCACCTGTACTTGACCTATTTTATAGTCTGTTAAAATGCGACAATGCTATCCACACTTATGCAAAAGTGTTCATTGATATTTATGGCAGAATACAAGCAGCGTACTTCATTCCGGGCTATTTTTGGAGACCTTCGATATGGTAAGACAAGTTGAGAGAGTATATTTTAGTTAAATCATAATTATTTGTTGAAGTATTTTATTTGTTGTTTTTCCCCCATAAAATATATGCTACAGTTTTGTAAATATTTATTAAAAAACACAACCCCTGCTCAAACTACTTGAGATTCTTCTTACTCTAGCTGCAAATAGACCCCAATGTGAATCAATATAATAGACAACGGGACAGATGTTAGAATCGAAATTTTCATTTTTACAGTAAAAAAAATTAGAAGCACGAGTTAAGTGTTTACAGAGCTAAATTATGCATTCTGTTTCTATTTAGAATGCGATGTGGAAGATAAGAGCAGAAAGAATCTTCCGACTATAACCGCACACAAAATTTGTCAAACATCCATCCTCCCCCCCCCCCCCACCCCGACCAAAACCCCAAAATGGATTTCCAAAGTCAAATACCCCAACTTGTATTTCATATTCTTACATTCCACCAATAGATTTCCAGAAGAAAACACCCCAAGCTTTTAACAGATGGGCAGTCATCGTCTGAAGCCAGCTGCACCTAACACGATCGAAGTCGTTCGTTTGCAAGTGGCCTCTTTTTCACACTTATTTGCACTCAGTACTCTGTGGTCCCCTGTTCAGGCATATTTACACTCGAGATTAGATTATAATTCCTTCAACTCAACACATTCTCCTAGTGCACAGAACACGACTGAATGATAACATGATTTTTTTGCCTGCCGTATGACCTCCTGACGTCTGTTAAAACTTGAGTGGTATGGCCACGTGACCAGAAAACAAGGGCTCGCCAAAGAGATCTTGCAGGGCACTACTAGAGGAGGGAGAAGAAGAGGAAGACAAAGAAAAATATGGGAAGATAATATCAAAGAATGGACTGGATTACAACTAGGCGATGCTATGCGTAGGGCAGAAGACCGAGAGGAATGGAGAAGAATAGTGTACATGTCATCTGTGGCGCCCCAACGGTTGAAGGACTACGGGACCTGATGATGATGATGATGATGATAACATGATGGAACTATCGTGCTGGTCTGATGGTTAGTTGTGTATATCACAGCTAGTCAGGTCAGCAACTATCGTGCTGGTCTGATGGCTAGTTGTGTATATTACAGCGAGTCAAGTCGGTAGCCAAGATCCTCGTTATACTACTTGTTATTGCTTTTTCTAAACAAAAGTTTGTGACATTAACAGACAGGCAGGAACAGTGGGATATTGACAGGCAGGAACAGTGGGATATTGACAGGCAGGAACAGTGGGATATTGACAGGCAGGAACAGTGGGATATTGACAGGCAGGAACAGTGGGATATTGACAGGCAGGAACAGTGGGATATTGACAGGCAGGAACAGTGGGATATTGACAGGCAGGCAGGAACAGTGGGATATTAACATACAGGAACAGTGGGATATTGACAGGCAGGCAGGAACAGTGGGAAATTAACATACAGGAACAGTGGGATATTGACAGGCAGGCAGGAACAGTGGGACATTAACATACAGGAACAGTGGGATATTGACAGGCAGGCAGGAACAGTGGGACATTAACATACAGGAACAGTGGGACATTAACATACAGGAACAGTGGGATATTGACAGGCAGGCAGGAACAGTGAGACATTAACATACAGGAACAGTGGGATATTGACAGGCAGGCAGGAACAGTGGGACATTAACATACAGGAACAGTGGGATATTGACAGGCAGGCAGGAACAGTGGGACATTAACATACAGGAACAGTGGGATATTGACAGACAGGCAGGAACAATGGGACATTAACAAACAGGAACAGTGGGATATTGACAGGCAGGCAGGAACAGTGGGACATTAACATACAGGAACAGTGGGATATTGACAGGCAGGCAGGAACAGTGAGACATTAACATACAGGAACAGTGGGATATTGACAGGCAGGCAGGAACAGTGGGACATTAACATACAGGAACAGTGGGATATTGACAGGCAGGGAGGAACAGTGAGACATTAACATACAGGAACAGTGGGATATTGACAGGCAGACAGGAACAGTGGGATATTGACAGGCAGGCAGGAACAGTTGGACACTGACAGGCAGGAACAGTGGGACATTAACATACAGGAACAGTGGGATATTGACAGGCAGGCAGGAACAGTGGGACATTAACATACAGGAACAGTGGGACATTAACATACAGGAACAGTGGGATATTGACAGGCAGACAGGAACAATGGGACATTAACATACAGGAACAGTGAGATATTGACAGGCAGACAGGAACAGTGGGATATTGACAGGCATGCAGGAACAGTGGGACACTGACAGGCAGGAACAGTGGGACATTAACATACAGGAACAGTGGGATATTGACAGGCAGGCAGGAACAGTGGGACACTGACAGGCAGGAACAGTGGGACATTAACATACAGGAACAGTGGGATATTGACAGGCAGACAGGAACAGTGGGATATTGACAGGCAGGCAGGAACAGTGGGACACTGACAGGCAGGAACAGTGGGACATTAACATACAGGAACAGTGGGATATTGACAGGCAGGCAGGAACAGTGAGACATTAACATACAGGAACAGTGGGATATTGACAGGCAGGCAGGAACAGTGGGACACTGACAGGCAGGAACAGTGGGACATTGACATACAGGAACAGTGGGATATTGACAGGCAGGCAGGAACAGTGGGACACTGACAAGCAGGAACAGTGGTACATTAACATACAGGAACAGTGGGATATTGACAGGCAGGCAGGAACAGTGGGACACTGACAGGCAGGAACAGTGGGACATTAACATACAGGAACAGTGGGATATTGACAGGCAGGCAGAAACAGTGGGACATTAACATACAGGAACAGTGGGATATTGACAGGCAGGCAGGAACAGTGGGACACTGACAGGCAGGAACAGTGGGACATTAACATACAGGAACAGTGGGATATTGACAGGCAGGCAGGAACAGTGGGACATTAACAGACAGGTAGGAACAGTGGGACATTAACAGACAGGCAGGAACAATGGGACACTGACAGGCAGGAACAGTATATGCCCGCACAGGGTAAAAGTACAATGGAAGACCTTGGTGCTAAAAGTACTTAAGTCACAAAATGCACATTTTGAGATAATCAAGTTCAAATATACTTTTCGTCTATAAAATGTGACTATTTTAATTTTTTGTCTTGTTTATTTAAGGGCCTTATGCACATTTTAATGTGTTCAAATTTCTGCAGTCCACTTAACTGAACTGGGTTAGAAAAGATCACAGTTTAGATTGATTTTGACAAAAATGTGACTTACGTACTTTTAGCACTAAGGTCTTCAATGTGTCTTGTTTGTGACCAACTTGTCATTACATTAAATCGGTAGAGTTCGTACGTGTTGGCAGGAATAGACAAAGTATTTTATCTTTTCATACTTGACGCTGATTTGACGATTTTAGAGGGAAAAAATCGTAATTTTCATTTTAATTGTAAGTCCATAAACATGTTTATTTACATATACTGAAAATTACTATTCTAACCAGTGGCGTAGCGAGCTTAACTCGCGCCCGGGGCACAATACCTTTTTAGCGCCCCCCAATACCTTTTTAGCGCCCCCCTATTCGAAAACCATACAATATTATAGTAAAATATACCATTTGGCGCCCCTTTGGGAGTAGCGCCCGGGGCATGATGCCCCCCTTGCCCCCCCTCACTACGCCACTGATTCTAACATATGTCTCGTGGTATATTATATGGATTCACATTGGGGTCTATGTGCAGAAGAATCTCAAGTAGTTTGAGCAGGGGTTTTGTTGTTTTTTTAATATTTACAAAACTGCAGCATATATTTTATGGGGAAAAAACAAACAAACAAAATACTTTAAAAAATAATTATGATTTAAATAAAATATACTGAATATCAGTAAATGTAAGTAAGCGACGGCTCGTTGGAATCATGGTTCGATTCTCGATTTGGGTTAAATATTGTTTTTTTTTAATACATATTATAATCAGAGGCGTAACTGGGTTTTTGACGCCTTTGGCTAATTTATTTTTGGCGCCCTTAATAAATTGAAAAATTAAAAAATTAGAGATTTAGCGGCGCCCTTTTGAACTGGTGTAGGCCGGCACCTTTTGAACTGGCGCAGGCCGGCGCCCTTCGCAACTGCCCCAATGCCAAGCCGTTGTTACGCCACTGATTATAATCACACGTTTAATTCTATAATTTTTTCATGTGTTACAGTGCTATGCATTAAGCAAATAAACACGAATATTTGAGATTGAATAACAATACATGGTGGTAAGAGATTGGGGCAGAGATTAAGCTCCCGCCCAAGAGGATTGTCATGTGATTCTCACTCGGGGTGACTATGTTTTTTGTTTGTTGATGTTTGTTTGTGATTTGAAAAAATCTGCCCCTGATCTCCCCGACACATCTCACATCATAAAGGATAGCAAGGCGCGTGGCAATGTGTTTTAATGTGGTCAATGTCAACAATGTGGTCAATGTCGCCAGTGTGGTCAATGTGATCAATGTCATCAATGTGGTCCATGTCATCAATGTGATCAATGTCATCATTGTGATCAATGTGGTCAATGTGATCAATGTGGTCAATGTGATCAATGTCATCAATGTGATCAATGTCATCAATGTGATCAATGTCATCAATGTGATCAATGTGGTCAATTTGAGCAATGTGGTCAATGTGATCAATGTCGTCAATGTTGTCAATGTCATCAATGTGGTCAATGTTGTCAATGTGATCAATGTGATCAATGATGTCAATGTCATCAATGTGGTCAATGTGGTTCATGTCATCAATGTGGTCCGTGTCATCAATGTTGTCAATGTCATCAATGTGGTCAATGTGGTCCATGTCATCAATGTGGTCCATGTCATCAATGTTGTCAATGTGATCAATGTCGTCAATGTTGTCAATGTCATCAATGTCGTCAATGTTGTCAATGTGATCAATGTCGTCAATGTTGTCAATGTCATCAATGTGATCAATGTGGTCAATGTGAGCAATGTTGTCAATGTGATCAATATTATCAATGTGGTCAATGTGGTTCATGTCATCAATGTGGTCCATGTCATCAATGTTGTCAATGTCATCAATGTGATCTATGTCGTCAATGTAATCAATTTGGACAATGTCATCACTTTGGTCAATTTGGTCAATGTCAACAATGTGGTCATTGTCGTCAGTGTTGTCAATGTCATCAATGTGGTCAATGTAACTAAGGTCATCAATGTGGTCAATATCATCAATGAGGTCCATGTCATCAATTTGGTCAATGTCGTCAACTTGATAAATGTCGTAAATGTGATCTATGTCGTTAATGTCATCAATGTCGTCAATATGAACAATGTGATCAATGTAGTCAATGTGATCAATGTAGCTATTGTGGTCAATGTGATCTATGTGGTCAATGTGGTCAATAGGAGCTATGTTGTATATGTGATCAATGTCGTTAAAGAGATGAATGTGATCAATGTCGTTAAAGAGATGTATTACGGACCGTTAGAAATGGAGAATTTAATCTCTTATCTTTTGTCTAGGACTCGTTCTAAAAACAGTCCATAATAAAAGACGATACCAAAGTTTAAAAATAACAAATAAAACGACAATCAAGGCCAGAGCTAATTACAATTAATAGATTTTTAATTTGTGAACTTCAATTAAATAATAACAACAAAAGAATGTGATTAAAAATCATTAACTTACAGATTTGCTGGTACCGGTACTGTATATAAAAATACAACGAGCACAAAATTGTACAACGAGGAAATAGAAAAATCTACACACAACAAATTATTAAATAATGACACATTGCACGACTCGTGATCAAAAGAAAATCTCTCCCCCTCTCAATCGTTTAGCCTTTTTATAGGCATTTCTTCTAATGTCTCTCGAACTCGAACCACCTAACAAATTGTTTGCCTTCCCGTTTTATCCAGAATCTTCTATTATTTTCGACAGTTTTCCTGACTGGAAGAGATGATAATAAATGTTGTAAACAAGGTTTTTTTTTTAGCCACACTTCAAAGGCGGTCACGAGAGTTCACGAGGGGTCATGCACGTGGGACGCGAGATAGGCGTGCTTTAACACGTCATCTTCATAACAGATGAATGTGATCAATGTCGTTAAAGAGATGAATGTGATCAATGTCGTTAATGTGATCAATGTCGTCAATGTGATCAATGTCGTCAATGTGATTAATGTGGTCAATGTGATCAATGTTATCAATGCCATCAATGTGGTCATTGCTTTCAGTGTGGTCAATGTGGTCAATGCAGCGTTGGACCAAAAGATATAAATTTAATTTGTTCCACAATCTTAGTTTACCAGCGTGCTCGTCCGACTGGTCTCATCAAATTATTTTTTAAACTTTTTTTTACTTTCATTTTCATACTTATCTATTAATTTATTTATCTGATGTCAATGTGATACTCCTTCATGCACATTTATCTGTGTCGATGTTATACGTGTTCATGCACAGTTATCTGTGTCGATGTGATAATCATTCAAGCATATATATCTGTGTAAATGTGATACTTTTGCATGCATATATTTCTGTGTAAATGTGATGCTCATTCATGCATATTTATTTGTGTATTTGATTCTGATTGTCCTATTTTTCTTTTTCTTCTATTACTACTGTAAAAAGAATTACCTCTAATTTTTTTATTCCTGTGACGTGTTCCCACTGACCGTTTTGACCTGGGTAGGAATTACGCCCTATTTTCCCTGGCCTCGGCAGACGTGCGAAACGGCTAGAATGACAACTGTCACAATACAGGATGTCACAAAGAGATAACTGTCCGAAAGACAGTTTCATCCCTGTCACATGTCGTGCAGATGCATCTCGTCCTTGATTTCTCTTTCTTTCTCTCTGTGTCTTTCTTTCTATCTCTTTCTTTGTCTCACTTTCTAGCTCTCTCCCTTTCTCCCTCTTTCTTTCTATGTCTCACTTTCTCTCTCTCTCTCTCTCTCTCTCTCTTTCTATTAATTCTATCAACCTCTTTCTCTCACTTTCTCTCTCTCTTCTCCCCCCTCCCTCCTTCCCATCACCCTCACATTCGATAGCTTATACTTGAAAATAGATCGCTAACGGCATTACGACTCCATCAGTTTGTTATCAGACGACGGGATTCGTTCATTGAGACTACGTCACTTTGTTATCAGACGGGATTCGTTCATTGAGACTACGTCACTTTGTTATCAGACGGGATTTGTTCATTGAGACTACGTCACTTTGTTATCAGACGGGATTCGTTCATTGAGACTACGTTTGTTATAGACGGGATTCGTTCATTGAGACTACATCACTTTGATATCAGACGGGATTCGTTCATTGAGACTCCATCACTTTGATACCTGACGGGATTCGTTCATTGAGACTACGTCACTTTGTTATCAGACGGGATTCGTTCATTGAGACTACGTCACTTTGTTATCAGACGGGATTCGTTCATTGAGACTACGTCACTTTGATATCAGACGGGATTCGTTCATTGAGACTACATCACTTTGTTATCAGACGGGATTCGTTCATTGAGACTACGTCACTTTGTTATCAGACGGGATTTGTTCATTGAGACTTCATCACTTAGATACCAGACGGGATTTGTTCATCACTATTACATCAAGTCTTACTAGTAAGATTTTCACAAGTCTGCTTCTATGCCGTCTCTTGTAATGCATTCATGCAAAATTCCAGACCTGGGGTTAAAATGTTTCGTCGCACTTTGGGACATCGACATTGAACATGTACCTCACAATGCTGAATATAACGCTATCACGGTTGAGCACACGCTATATTATTACGTGAGCGTGTTGCCTATATCCAACAAAGTGTGTAGGGCTTTTTCTACCTTTGGGCAATACTCGGCGGCCGTATCTACCATTAGGTAAAAATAGGAAGTCGCCTAAGGCGGAAAATTTTTTGGGGCAACGAAAACTTTAATTGGAACTCTAACTGCGAAAAGAAATAATTAGCAAATTAGGAAAAGGGGGGGGGGGATAAAATAGAGGAAAAATGAAAAAATAAAATGAAAATTATTTTGTAATGTTCAATATAAAGTCTTTTTATATCGAATTGTAATGAATAAACTCTTCTAGCCTTGATGATTGGGGAAGAAAGTGATGTAGTGAACAAAAAAAAAATTTTTAAAAGGGTTGTTTGTTGTTGTTTTTTTTTTGGGGGGGGGGGTGTTTGGCGGTATTTTTCAATGGTCACCTAGGGCGTCGAAACACGGCTTAACACCTAGAAACGACCCTGATCGTGTGACGTCATATTCGAAATTTGTCACGAAAAATGGATCTCAGCTGAAGCCTAAATGGAGTGACCAGGGTCTGGCAAGTGAGTGACCAGGGTCTGGAAAGTGAGTGACCAGGGTCTGGCAAGTGAGTGACCAGGGTCAGGCAAGTGAGTGACCAGGGTCGGGTAAGTGAGATTCCAGGGTCTGGCAAGTGAGTGACCAAGGTCGGGCAAGTGAGTGACCAGGGTCTGGCAAGTGAGTGACCAGGGTCTGGCAAGTGAGTGACCAGGGTCTGGCAAGTGAGTGACCAGGGTCGGGCAAGTGAGTGACCAGGGTCTGGCAAGGGAGTGACCAGGGTCGGGCAATTGAGTGACCAGGGTCGGGTAAGTGAGTTTCCAGGGTCTGGCAAGTGAGTGACCAGGGTCGGGCAAGTGAGTGACCAGGGTCTGGCAAGTGAGTGACCAGGGTCGGGCAAGTGAGTGACCAGGGTTTGGCAATTGAGTGACCAGGGTCGGGCAAGTGAGTTACCAGGGTCTGGCAAGCGAGTGACCAGGGTCTGGCAAGTGAGTGACAGGGTCTGGCATGTGAATAACCAGGGTCTGGCAAGTGAGTGGCCAGGGTCAGGCAAGTGAGTGACCAGGGTCTGGCAAGTGAGTGACCAGGGTCGGGCAAGTGAGTGACCAGGGTCTGGCAAGTGAGTGACCAGAGTCTGGCAGGTGATTGACCAGGGTCTGGCAAGTGAGTGACCAGGGTCTGACAAGTGAGTGACCAGGGTCGGGCAAGTGAATAACCAGGGTCAGGCAAGTGAGTGACCAGGGTCAGGCAAGTGAGTGACCAGGGTCGGGCAAGTGAGTGACCAGGGTCGGGCAAGTGAGTGACCAGGGTCAGGCAAGTGAGTGACCAGGGTCTGGCAAGTGAGTGACCAGGGTCGGGCAAGTGAGTGACCAGGGTCTGGCAAGTGAGTGACCAGGGTCGGGCAAGTGAGTGACCAGGATCTGGCAAGTGAGTGACCAGGGTCTGGCAAGTGAGTGACCAGGGTCTGGCAAGTGAGTGACCAGTGTCTGGCAAGTGAGTGACCAGGGTCAGGCAAGTGAGTGACCAGGGTCTGGCAAGTGAGTGACCAGAGTCTGGCAGGTGATTGACCAGGGTCTGGCAAGTGAGTGACCAGGGTCAGGCAAGTGAGTGACCAGGGTCTGGCAAGTGAGTGACCAGGGTCTGGCAAGTGAGTGACCAGGGTCTGGCAAGTGAATAACCAGGGTCTGGCAAGTGAGTGGCCAGGGTCAGGCAAATGAGTGACCAGGGTCGGGCAAGTGAGTGACCAGGGTCTGGCAAGTGAGTGACCAGGGTCTGGCAAGTGAGTGACCAGAGTCTGGCAGGTGAGTGACCAGGGTCGGGCAAGTGAGTGACCAGGGTCAGGCATGTGAGTGACCAGGGTCAGGCAAGTGAGTGACCAGGGTCTGACAAGTGAGTGACCAGTGTCAGGCAAGTGAGTGACCAGGGTCGGGCAAGTGAATAACCAGGGTCAGGCAAGTGAGTGACCAGAGTCGGGCAAGTGAGTTGCTACAGGCATAATTCTTGAAATCTATCCTGTGGTTATCTAGAGCCGTCGTGTGTTACCTTTGAAGGTCCCGTGCCATGTTTCGGTTTTATGCCCGATGCTTGTAAAGTTGACAGTTTCTTTCTACCCACATCCCACCTTGAAAAAAAAAGCCCATTACTCAAATATCCCAGGCCCCATGCACCGCAATGATCGCACACGACGTCTCTGGGGGTATCATTTTTTTTTTAAACAACGAAGTGGCTATTCGTACCCGGGTACCAGAAGTGAGAGGTTGGGATTAAAAAAGTATTTAAAATATTATTGTTGGGTTTGTAAGACAAAATGAGGTATCAGATGAAAGGTAATTGAATGTACTGTATGTTTGTAAGCTTAATTCTTCATTTTAACTAAAATAAACCACCACAAATGACATCCGAAAAGCATTTAGTCAAAATGGACCCGGACACACAGCGCCGCCATTCGGACCCGGGTCACATTAGACTAAAAAAAATAGTATTTTAAATAGTTTTTTTTTATTTCCCACCTCTCACTTCTGGTACCCGGGTGCGAACAGTCGCAGCCATAAAACAAATCCTGTTAAAATGTCGTATATTCATGCGGCTAAACGGAAGCTCTAGCTCTACTGGTGTGCGGTGAGAGAAAACAGCGATTGCTCAACACTAAAACTCTGCAATTGTATGACATCATAGATCGACACGAAACTGTGCGCTGGGCAACGACCGTGTCATCCTACAGGAAAATGGAGTGGCGAGTGACCAAGTTGTGCGTGTCAGCACGTCATCTCCTCGCACTGTCCTTAATTCTACGGGACAGCGGAGCATCGAGATTGTTGTTGGAGTAATTCCATGCTTTAAACACTCAGTAATACAGGGCTACAGACTCACTAGGAGTACAGGACTCAGTAAATATAGGGCTACAGATGCCCTTGGAGAACTAAACTCTGTAATGGTGGGCTAAAGATGCCCATAGAGAACAACACTCTTGGAAAGTGCACTAGTAGTATAAACGTGTGACGTCTGTGTGGGAAAGTGGACTACCGTAGTAAAAAGGGTGAATAAAGTATGTGTACGAAACACAGCTAGTATACATGTTTAACGTGTGTGGGGGGGGGGGGGGGAAGTGGACAAATGTATTAGTATAAATACATTTATGTAAAGTAGGATAGAAATATAATAATAAATATTAAACATGTGTGAAACAGGTCAGAGTCACAGGTATGCCAGTTATTAAAGTGAAACACCTGTCTGAAAGTTGGTACAAATATCCAAGCTTACGAAGTATGCACAATTATTAGATTACTCCATCTTTTGAACGTCTCCCATCCATTGAGCGCCTGTAGCACAATTATTAGAGTACTCCATCTGTGTATCCCATCCATTGAGCGCCTGTAATCAAGAGACCAGGTTAAACATGTCATATTCTGACAGCCACCAAAACCATCACCTGCGGCATTTTACCTGTGAAAATGTACCTGAACCCTCTTCATGTATGTCCATCCAGGTCAGGAAGTACCTGGGACTATTGTTTGAAATGTTTTGTAGAACACTCTCTAGTCACTCTAGTCGGGTGCGGATATTTAGACAACTAGATATAATTCAGTTTTAAATCTTTCGAGACGAAGCCTTTTCGGAGTGTCTGTGCCAAAGAGACGGAGCACTTTTTACCAGCTCGGCAGTCGTATTGCAAAAAATGTATAAAAAATAAAACATTTAAATATATGAAACTAGAACTAGATATATTATTGTAGGAAATTGAATGAACTAACACAAGCTTTATGAATCAAACTGAAAATAAGCTACCCTGATTTGCATAATTTATGCGTGAAATTTTTAGAATAACAAAATCACTAAGGATAGTTTGTTTAGTGTCACTGCCATAAGACATTTTGAAATATTACGATATTACTTGCTATACATAAAAAATCCTGAGCACAACAAAAGCTAGTAAACCATAAACGGAGGCCGCCATTAAAATGACAGGATGTGCGGAAATATGTAAGAAGCAATCTGATTAGCTGGTACAAAGACCAACCAGCCAATCTCGAGGTTTGATTCATCTTTTTCGCTACTCCACCCAGCCGTTTCAAGAGGATTAAATTCACCTCAGAGAGATGTTATACGAATATTACAATAACACGTTATAATCAAGGCTATAATTAAATATACAATCATTACAAAACAAAACATAATTTATTTGCGATTATCCAATAGTAATTTTAGAATAATCGAAATGTCTTCCGTATTGCAGAATATCAGAGGACACAAGTATACCTTCCCCTTGCTTTACTTAATAGATATTTATTTACAGATTCTTAACTTTTCTGTAAATATTTTGCGTAGTTTTCTGTTAAAGGAATCAACTCCCTATCAGTCTGCCATATCACGCACTACAATACTCGGTATTCTTACCTAGACGTCATTAATTTTTAATACACAAACATTTTTTTTTCCCCAAACTCTCTAAAAGTTTAAATTAACTGTTAAGTTTCCAAAGCGGTTTTGGCCTCTTCAGCTTCCCATTTAACCTTTTCGAAAAAAAAATATTACCATTACAGACTTAATAACTTAATTTCCTTTAATTCTGACAGAATTTCCCTCTGGCTATTTAATGGAAATTTCCTTCTGGAAAAAAAATAATTTCAACAATAAAAACACCAAAAAAAATGCCAGGAATACTTAATAAACTGCAGGCCTCTTTAAAAACTGACTGGTGACCCAATTTCGGGCTCTTATTCATTGCTAGATTAGCACTTAGACTAAAATGTGAGGTTGCCGGTAAGAAACAAAAATTAACTGCTTTGCGTCACAAATGTTTTTAAAAAGGACAAATTTAACTTTTTTGAAAACTTAATAATTGAATTTTTTCATGTTATTCGTTAAAAGAAAAACTGTTACGACTTTTTTTAATCAACAGACCAAAAAATCCCGTAGAAGCACTTCAACAAATTAATGGTACCGGTAATACACAACTTGCCAAATTATGTCACAGCAGTCACAGTAAACAACTTGTGAAATTATGTCACAACTGTCACAGTACACAACTTGTCAAAGTGTGTAACAGCTGTCACAGTAAACAACGGTCATGGTACACAGCTGTCACAGTACACAACTGTCATGGTACACAACTTGTCAAATCGTCATAACATAAAAAATAAACATACCTAGAATATTTCTAGTCCATTATTCATGCCAAAATAATGACACCAACACATCTAGTATTCAAGTCTAATACACAGCTGATTTGTGATATTAACTTTGTTCATTTGTTTGGTATGTTTACATGCACATGTTGATGCAGTTCGTTTATTTAGAACTATCTGAATTATCCCCTCCAAAACATAACATTGGATTTTCATTTTAAAAAACAGTTATCTAGTAAAGTTTTATCATGGTAATAAATAAAAACATCCACTGCTTATATCAGAAAATAAGGGTTCTTCTCTGTGAATTCTCTGGGTCACATTGCTGCCTGTCTTGACCAGAAACTTCATAATCCCAAAAAATCTATTTTTAGTGCAGCTCTTTCCTGGGTGACATTTTTCTAAGAGACTTGGTTTGTAAAGAAGTATTTTAATTTATCACATCAAACATTCTTGTAACTCAGAAATAGATAACAAAGTAATCAAAGATGTTAATGTGAGCCAGTGTACAGTACCGGTACAAGAATTATTCAAGAATATTTTGTTGTACATCATTTAGCTCAGATGTGTACACGCCATCAAATTACAGATAGAACGGACCTATTTTGAGATCCACATCTGCATTTAAACAACAAACACACCATCCACAAGTATATACTTTTATGTACAGCTCCTTTCCAATCTTCACACGTGAACAGAGTCTACCCTCCAATATTTACATAGCGATAAGTTACATACCCATAGCCTCTGTCAGTTCTGGACTCTTCATGACAAATATTTATTGCACATGACAATATCTCTACAGTCAGCTCAAAGTCTGAGTCTAAAACCTATCTAATGTTTTATATTAAAACCCAATACAAAGTAATAAAAACTCATTTATGGCATCTTTTGATAAAACTTTTTTTTCTTTCAAAAATGTAAATTTATTTACACAACATATAAAGCAAATTTGTTGACCGTTGAACAACATAGACAAATAGGTCTTGCGTGAGGTGAGAAATGGAATGATTTAGTGAATGAAGCAAGTTGAACATGATTGTGTTGTTCAAAGATATGTTCATCAGGTAAGTGAATGGTGTCATGTGTTAGGTGAGAGAATGGTGTCATGTGTGAGGTGAGTGAATGATGTCATGTGTTAGGTGAGAGAATGGTGTCATGTGTGAGGTGAGTGAAGAATGTCATTTGTGAGGTAATGAATGCTGGCATGTATGAGGTAAGTGAATGTCATTTGTCAGTAATGAATGTTGGCATGTATGAGGTAAGTGAATGTCATTTGTCAGTAATGAATGTTGGCATGTATGAGGTAAGTGAATGTCATTTGTCAGTAATGAATGTTGGCATGTATGAGGTAAGTGAATGTCATTTGTCAGTAATGAATGCTGGCATGTATGAGGTAAGTGAATGTCATTTGTCAGTAATGAATGTTGGCATGTATGAGGTAAGTGAATGTCATTTGTCAGTAATGAATGCTGGCATGTATGAGGTAAGTGAATGTCATTTGTCAGTAATGAATGCTGGCATGTATGAGGTAAGTGAATGTCATTTGTCAGTAATGAATGCTGGCATGTATGAGGTAAGTGAATGTCATTTGTCAGTAATGAATGTTGGCATGTATGAGGTAAGTGAATGTCATTTGTCAGTAATGAATGCTGGCATGTATGAGGTAAGTGAATGTCATTTGTCAGTAATGAATGCTGGCATGTATGAGGTAAGTGAATGTCATTTGTCAGTAATGAATGTTGGCATGTATGAGGTAAGTGAATGTCATTTGTCAGTAATGAATGCTGGCATGTATGAGGTAAGTGAATGTCATTTGTCAGTAATGAATGCTGGCATGTATGAGGTAAGTGAATGTCATTTGTCAGTAATGAATGTTGGCATGTATGAGGTAAGTGAATGTCATTTGTCAGTAATGAATGTTGGCATGTATGAGGTAAGTGAATGTCATTTGTCAGTAATGAATGTTGGCATGTATGAGGTAAGTGAATGTTATTTGTCAGTAATGAATGTTGGCATGTATGAGGTAAGTGAATGTCATTTGTCAGTAATGAATTTTGGCATGTATGAGGTAAGTGAATGTCATTTGTCAGTAATGAATGCTGGCATGTATGAGGTAAGTGAATGTCATTTGTCAGTAATGAATGTTGGCATGTATGAGGTAAGTGAATGTCATTTGTCAGTAATGAATGCTGGCATGTATGAGGTAAGTGAATGTCATTTGTCAGTAATGAATGCTGGCATGTATGAGGTAAGTGAATGTCATTTGTCAGTAATGAATGTTGGCATGTATGAGGTAAGTGAATGTCATTTGTCAGTAATGAATGCTGGCATGTATGAGGTAAGTGAATGTCATTTGTCAGTAATGAATGCTGGCATGTATGAGGTAAGTGAATGTCATTTGTCAGTAATGAATGTTGGCATGTATGAGGTAAGTGAATGTCATTTGTCAGTAATGAATGCTGGCATGTATGAGGTAAGTGAATGTCATTTGTCAGTAATGAATGTTGGCATGTATGAGGTAAGTGAATGTCATTTGTCAGTAATGAATGTTGGCATGTATGAGGTAAGTGAATGTCATTTGTCAGTAATGAATGTTGGCATGTATGAGGTAAGTGAATGTCATTTGTCAGTAATGAATGTTGGCATGTATGAGGTAAGTGAATGTCATTTGTCAGTAATGAATGTTGGCATGTATGAGGTAAGTGAATGTCATTTGTCAGTAATGAATGTTGGCATGTATGAGGTAAGTGAATGTCATTTGTCAGTAATGAATGTTGGCATGTATGAGGTAAGTGAATGTCATTTGTCAGTAATGAATGCTGGCATGTATGAGGTAAGTGAATGTCATTTGTCAGTAATGAATGCTGGCATGTATGAGGTAAGTGAATGTCATTTGTCAGTAATGAATGCTGGCATGTATGAGGAAAGTGAATGTCATTTGTCAGTAATGAATGTTGGCATGTATGAGGTAAGTGAATGTCATTTGTCAGTAATGAATGCTGGCATGTATGAGGTAAGTGAATGTCATTTGTCAGTAATGAATGCTGGCATGTATGAGGTAAGTGAATGTCATTTGTCAGTAATGAATGCTGGCATGTATGAGGTAAGTGAATGTCATTTGTCAGTAATGAATGTTGGCATGTATGAGGTAAGTGAATGTCATTTGTCAGTAATGAATGCTGGCATGTATGAGGTAAGTAAATGTCATTTGTCAGTAATGAATGTTGGCATGTATGAGGTAAGTGAATGTCATTTGTCAGTAATGAATGCTGGCATGTATGAGGTAAGTGAATGTCATTTGTCAGTAATGAATGCTGGCATGTATGAGGTAAGTGAATGTCATTTGTCAGTAATGAATGTTGGCATGTATGAGGTAAGTGAATGTCATTTGTCAGTAATGAATGTTGGCATGTATGAGGTAAGTGAATGTCATTTGTCAGTAATGAATGTTGGCATGTATGAGGTAAGTGAATGTCATTTGTCAGTAATGAATGTTGGCATGTATGAGGTAAGTGAATGTCATTTGTCAGTAATGAATGTTGGCATGTATGAGGTAAGTGAATGTCATTTGTCAGTAATGAATGCTGGCATGTATGAGGTAAGTGAATGTCATTTGTCAGTAATGAATGTTGGCATGTATGAGGTAAGTGAATGTCATTTGTCAGTAATGAATGCTGGCATGTATGAGGTAAGTGAATGTCATTTGTCAGTAATGAATGTTGGCATGTATGAGGTAAGTGAATGTCATTTGTCAGTAATGAATGCTGGCATGTATGAGGTAAGTGAATGTCATTTGTCAGTAATGAATGTTGGCATGTATGAGGTAAGTGAATGTCATTTGTCAGTAATGAATGTTGGCATGTATGAGGTAAGTGAATGTCATTTGTCAGTAATGAATGTTGGCATGTATGAGGTAAGTGAATGTCATTTGTCAGTAATGAATGTCGGCATGTATGAGGTAAGTGAATGTCATTTGTCAGTAATGAATGTTGGCATGTATGAGGTAAGTGAATGTCATTTGTCAGTAATGAATGTTGGCATGTATGAGGTAAGTGAATGTCATTTGTGAGTAATGAATGCTGGCATGTATGAGGTAAGTGAATGTCATTTGTCAGTAATAAATGTTGGCATGTATGAGGTAAGTGAATGTCATTTGTCAGTAATGAATGCTGGCATGTATGAGGTAAGTGAATGTCATTTGTCAGTAATGAATGTTGGCATGTATGAGGTAAGTGAATGTCATTTGTCAGTAATGAATGCTGGCATGTATGAGGTAAGTGAATGTCATTTGTCAGTAATGAATGCTGGCATGTATGAGGTAAGTGAATGTCATTTGTCAGTAATGAATGCTGGCATGTATGAGGTAAGTGAATGTCATTTGTCAGTAATGAATGCTGGCATGTATGAGGTAAGTGAATGTCATTTGTCAGTAATGAATGTTGGCATGTATGAGGTAAGTGAATGTCATTTGTCAGTAATGAATGCTGGCATGTATGAGGTAAGTGAATGTCATTTGTCAGTAATGAATGTTGGCATGTATGAGGTAAGTGAATGTCATTTGTCAGTAATGAATGCTGGCATGTATGAGGTAAGTGAATGTCATTTGTCAGTAATGAATGCTGGCATGTATGAGGTAAGTGAATGTCATTTGTCAGTAATGAATGTTGGCATGTATGAGGTAAGTGAATGTCATTTGTCAGTAATGAATGCTGGCATGTATGAGGTAAGTGAATGTCATTTGTCAGTAATGAATGCTGGCATGTATGAGGTAAGTGAATGTCATTTGTCAGTAATGAATGCTGGCATGTATGAGGTAAGTGAATGTCATTTGTCAGTAATGAATGTTGGCATGTATGAGGTAAGTGAATAATGTCATTTGTGAGGTAATGAATGTCAGCATGTATGAGGTGAGTGAATGTTGCCATGTATGAGGTGAGTGAATGGTGTCATATGTGAGGTGAGTGAATTTTGTCATCTGTGAGTGAGTGAATAATGTCATGTATAAAGTGACTGAATAGTGTCATGTATGACGTGACTCAATGGTGCCATGAGTGAGATGAGTGAATGATGTCATGTGTGAGGTGAGTGAATGATATCATGTATGAGGAAATTGAATCATGTCATGTGTGATGTGATAGTCTCCCAGGTGACATATCAAAAACACATACAAAAAGTTTCCATTGATGAATTATAGACATAATAAATAGATCATTGTTGTACAACAGTTGTATGACCTTTTAATTAAATAGTTGTATCCTTGGGCTAGTTTACACTTAAATAACTCACTGGCTGACTTTCATTGGAAGTCATTGATCAGCTGTTCAAGTGACACTTCCCAGTGGAGACCAAACAATCTGAAGCTGACCATTTGAACGATTCAAAGTATATGAAATGAAGATCTTTTTAATATTAATTGCACACTGGCACATTAATCAAAGTCAAAACTTTTTTTTCTAATGACTTCATATTCTTTTCTTCAAATGACTTCATAATCTTATCTTCAAATGACTTCATATTCTTATGTTCAAATGACTTCATATTCTTATCTTCAAATGACTTCATAATCTTATCTTGAAATGACTTCATATTCTTATCTTCAAATGACTTCATATTCTTTTCTTCAAATGACTTCATATTTTAAATAAAGCTATTACAAATGTTTTGTCCACCAGCACACAGACAGGTTTTTCTTTACAGTATTCATCAATCCATATTTTCCAGCCTGTTTCTTTGCCATTTGTGCCCGACTACACATAAATAAATAAGCTATTTAGTGACTGATCACGGTAGAACTGTACACTGCAACTTCTGTAGTTGACAACAGATAACAATCGTATTACTCAATCATTTCCACATCAAGCTAGTGGACACTCTTGATGTTATGGGTAGCACACAAGTCTGGCTCTACAATCGTATCACCCAATCATTTCCACATCAAGCTAGTGGACACTCTTGATGTTATGGGTAGCACACAAGCCTGGCTCTTATTTAAAAACTTTTTTTTAATTCATGTAAAATTTCATAAAACATTTCTGAGAGACTCCTGCTGTAGACTGAAGATGTAAACATGGGCCTCATTGTAATACATATTTATAAACATGGGCCTCATTGTAATACATATTTGTACAAAATGTACGCCAGTCTCAGTAAAACATTTGAACTGCCTGAAACCGACTCAAGGGGGCGTGAGTTTGCACGTGCCCCGGCCTAAATCAATAACCAATAGAAGAAGCCTCTTTATATGACATGCAAACATATGGAAGAAGAAGTCTCTTTATATGACATGCAAACATATGGAAGAAGAAGTCTCTTTATATGACATGCAAACATATGGAAGAAGAAGCCTCTTTATATGACATGCCAACATGTGTACATAGATAGTTTGAATGAGCCAAGTTATTACCGTCAAAACTAAAACCATGCAATAAAACAAGCTTAAACAGAAAGACAACAGTAGAACCCAAATGACCGTGAGCACAGCCGCAATGGCTGTCTCACATTCCACCACAAAGTATAGGAAAAAATTAGGAGGCGGATGACAGCTCCTGGAGGGCATCATGCTGGAGTGTGCTCAGGTTGTTCACAGACTTGCGCACATCACAGATTATGGTCCTGACCTGAGAAACCACAAGACATCTTTAGCACATTTGTTATGAACTGAAACATCAAACCAGTCTGACTTTCTTTGTGTGTTGCTTTTGAAGGATTTAAAAAATTATTTTCTGCTTTTCTACTATTGAACTATTCGAAAAGAAAGGCTTTTTTTTAAAGGTTTTGTAAAAATATTTTTGCATTCAACATCTGCTACTGGTTTTAAGTGCTTGATTACTGAATTGAATATGTGATGAATGCCTGTGTGATGATTGCCTGTGTGATGAATGCCTGTGTGATGATTGCCTGTGTGATGATTGCCTGTGTGATGATTGCCTGTGTGATGAATGCCTGTGTGATGATTGCCTGTGTGATGAATGCCTGTGTGATGAATGCCTGTGTGATGAATGCCTGTGTGATGATTGCCTGTGTGATGATTGCCTGTGTGATGAATGCCTGTGTGATGATTGCCTGTGTGATGATTGCCTGTGTGATGATTGCCTGTGTGATGAATGCCTGTGTGATGAATGCCTGTGTGATGAATGCCTGTGTGATGAATGCCTGTGTGATGATTGCCTGTGTGATGAATGCCTGTGTGATGAATGCCTGTGTGATGAATGCCTGTGTGATGAATGCCTGTGTGATGAATGCCTGTGTGATGAATGCCTGTGTGATGATTGCCTGTGTGATGAATGCCTGTGTGATGATTGCCTGTGTGATGAATGCCTGTGTGATGAATGCCTGTGTGATGAATGCCTGTGTGATGATTGCCTGTGTGATGAATGCCTGTGTGATGAATGCCTGTGTGATGATTGCCTGTGTGATGATTGCCTGTGTGATGATTGCCTGTGTGATGAATGCCTGTGTGATGAATGCCTGTGTGATGATTGACTGTGTGATGAATGCATGTGTGATGAATGCCTGTGTGATGAATGCCTGTGTGATGATTGCCTGTGTGATGATTGCCTGTGTGATGATTGCCTGTGTGATGATTGCCTGTGTGATGAATGCCTGTGTGATGATTGCCTGTGTGATGATTGCCTGTGTGATGATTGCCTGTGTGATGATTGCCTGTGTGATTGCCTGTGTGATGATTGCCTGTGTGATGATTGCCTGTGTGATGATTGCCTGTGTGATGATTGCCTGTGTGATGATTGCCTGTGTGATGATTGCCTGTGTGATGATTGCCTGTGTGATGAATGCCTGTGTGATGATTGCCTGTGTGATGATTGCCTGTGTGATGATTGCCTGTGTGATGATTGCCTGTGTGATGATTGCCTGTGTGATGAATGCCTGTGTGATGATTGCCTGTGTGATGATTGCCTGTGTGATGATTGCCTGTGTGATGATTGCCTGTGTGATGATTGCCTGTGTGATGATTGCCTGTGTGATGAATGCCTGTGTGATGAATGCCTGTGTGATGATTGCCTGTGTGATGAATGCCTGTGTGATGATTGCCTGTGTGATGATTGCCTGTGTGATGATTGCCTGTGTGATGATTGCCTGTGTGATGAATGCCTGTGTGATGAATGCCTGTGTGATGATTGCCTGTGTGATGATTGCCTGTGTGATGATTGCCTGTGTGATGATTGCCTGTGTGATGAATGCCTGTGTGATGATTGCCTGTGTGATGATTGCCTGTGTGATGAATGCCTGTGTGATGATTGCCTGTGTGATGAATGCCTGTGTGGTGAATGCCTGTGTGGTGAATGCCTGTGTGATGAATGCCTGTGTGAAGAATGCCTGTGTGACGAATGCCTATGTCAGGTTTTATTTTGACCTGATTGGTGAAGAAAGCTGTCTCCCTTGGTTTCTCACTGTATCTCTCAAACTGATCAAGGCTGTCTTGGAGTTTAAGGGTCAGTGTGTCATAGTTTCCTCTCACCACTTCCAGGACCTGGTGGCAGACAAGACAAACATGTCATAGGTAAATGTCTGATGGCAGACAAGACAAACATGTCACAGGTAAATGTCTGATGGCAGACAAGACAAACATATCATAGTTTAATGTCTGATGGCAGACAAGACAAAACATATCATAGGTAATGTCTGATGGCAGACAAGACAAACATATCATAGGTAATGTCTGATGGCAGACAAGACAAACATATCATGGTAATGTCTGATGGCAGACAAGACAAACATATCATAGGTAATGTCTGATGGCAGACAAGACAAACATATCATAGGTTAATGTCTGATGGGAGACAAGACAAACATATCATAGGTAATGTCTGATAGCAGACAAGACAAACATATCATTGGTTAATGTCTGATGGCAGACAAGACAAACATATCATAGGTAATGTCTGATGTCAGACAAGACAAACATATCATAGGTTAATGTCTGGTGGCAGACAAGACAAACAAATCATAGGTAATGTCTGATGGCAGACAAGACAAACATATCATAGGTAATGTCTGATGGCAGACAAGACAAACATATCATAGGTAATGTCTGATGGCAGACAAGACAAACATATCATAGGTAATGTCTGATGGCAGACAAGACAAACATATCATAGGTAATGTCTGATGGCAGACAAGACAAACATATCATAGGTTAATGTCTGGTGGCAGACAAGACAAACAAATCATAGGTAATGTCTGATGGCAGACAAGACAAACATATCATAGGTAATGTCTGATGGCAGACAAGACAAACATATCATATGTAATGTCTGATGGCAGACAAGACAAACATATCATAGGTAATGTCTGATGGCAGACAAGACAAACATATCATAGGTAATGTCTGATGGCAGACAAGACAAACATATCATAGGTAATGTCTGATGGCAGACAAGACAAACATATCATAGGTTAATGTCTGGTGGCAGACAAGACAAACAAATCATAGGTAATGTATGATGGCAGACAAGACAAACATATCATAGGTAATGTCTGATGGCAGACAAGACAAACATATCATAGGTAATGTCTGATGGCAGACAAGACAAACATATCATAGGTAATGTCTGATGGCAGACAAGACAAACATATCATAGGTAATGTCTGATGGCAGACAAGACAAACATATCATAGGTTAATGTCTGATGGCAGACAAGACGAAAATATCATAGGTAATGTCTGATGGCAGACAAGACAAACATATCATAGGTAATGTCTGATGGCAGACAAGACAAACATATCATAGGTAATGCCTGATGGCAGACAAGACAAACATATCATAGGTTAATGTCTGATAGCAGACAAGACAAACATATCATAGGTAATGTCTGATGGCAGACAAGACAAACATATCAAGATGGCTGCAAGTATGTCTTATAATAAGATGGCTGCAAGTATGTCTTATATCAAGATGGCTTCACGTATTTGTTATATCTAGATATCTGCAACTATTTGTTACACCATGATGGCTGTAATTATTTGTCTATGATCAATTACGTTGTTGAGAATTAAACCAGGTCATTAAGAAGGCAGAACAGATATGTCTGGTCAAACAAAGTCTTCAAGCAAAGTTAAAACAAAAGTAGGAAAAAGTTAAAAGAATTTTACCTGCGGTCTTCTTAGAGGTGATTTGGGGGAGGGAAAGGGGGGGGGGGTGGTGGTGTCGAGAGGAGTTCTATTTTTAGATCACTAGAATTAGACATAAATCAATACGACACCAGCACCTGACTAAAATAGTATCGTTAGCATTATTAAGGTAATCACTTTCTTGTATCGTTGCTGACTCTAACCACTCGCTGGTAGCTGGTATCGTTGCTGACTCTAACCACTCGCTGGTAGCTGGTATCGTTGCTGACTCTAACCACTCGCTGGTAGCTGGTATCGTTGCTGACTCTAACCACTCGCTGGTAGCTGGTATCGTTGCTGACTCTAACCACTGACATTAATGTAATCCTTCACTGGTATCGTTGCTGAATGTAATGCAATCAACCAGAGCAATCCTCGACGGAATCACTGTAATCGTTTCTAAGGAAATCAATGTAATCGTCCACTGGTTTCGCCCAAGAGAAATCAATGAAATTAGTCTCCAAGATCGGTGGGGGAAAATCAATGTAGTCATGCGCCGTAAGAAGCTGATCACGCCGATTTAGTGGCGATGCCAAGCCAGTGGAATTCGAGCGGATAAAGAAATTGCTTTTTTTTAAGGGTAAAAGAGGTGAAACTCACACGAAAAAAATGACCAACACTAATTACATGAAGGACCATAACCCTCCAACCTACTACGTGAGTCAAAGAAATCCAGAACAGTCAGTAGGCTCACTTCAGGTTGTAGGGGCAATAGTCCAGATTTGTATAAACTGAACTATTAGATATGAAGGCGCAGAAATTTTCGACCAATTAATGTCCATAATTGGAAAGGGATGCATCAGTTCATGCTGGACTTATCCAAGTGTCAGGTTTGTTCAAAACATGCCAGTCTACGACTGGTTGATTATAAAATTTTAAAACTATTCTTTTATTTTCTAATAATATCTTTTTTTTAATTAAAATTACATGTATTCCTAAAGTACAAAATCCGGTCCATCAAGGTGAGGCCTCTTTAAAGCGCAAATTTGCTCCCGGGTCCTGAAAATCATGAAGTCAGCAAGATTTGTACACTAAAATATTTATGTTATCCCAATATTCTGGCACCTGCACCACATTTCTAAAGCCATTACGTGATTGTTCAAATGTTTCGGGAGGCCATTTGTCCGCATCCCTACAAACAGGGCTGCAAGCTAATAACCAAAGAACAAAATGCATGACTATTTAAAGGACGAACAGACAGATGAAACCATTAAAGTTAGAAGCCACAATTTTTACAAAGTAACTCAATTCAAATATCTAGAATCTTTATTAATTAAAAGAAATGAATTAGGAACAGATATTAAATGAAAGAATATCGGCCGGAAGTAAGGCATACTTCAGTAGTCAGAAAATACTCAAAAGTAAAAAGATTACAAGAAAAACAAAGAAAACTATTTATAAAACTGTAATCAGACCAGTTGTAACACACAAGTAAAACTTGGTTCCTTTAAAAACGGCAGAGGGCAAATATATGGACCAACAAAGGATGATTGTGGATGGAGAAAACGAACCAACCAGAAATTGTTTAGTCTTTATCAAGATCCCACATTAGTAGCAAAACGAAAAAAAAGTGCAGGCTACGCTGGGCTGGACATTCAGAAAGAATGCCAAATGACAGAGGAGTAAAGAGGGTGCCCCAACAAAACCCCAGAGGAAAACGGCTCAAAGGCAGACATAGGCTTAGATGGACGGATAATGTGGAAAAGATCTACAGCAACTGAAGAAAAGCATCAGTTGGGTCTGAGTGGAAGGAAGTGGTGCGACAGGCCAAAGCCCTACATGGGATGTAGCTCTATAAGAATGGGTGGATTCGTCCGTCTCCAAGATTGTGTAATTTCCCTGGAAATGTCTCTTGTGAGTTTTTCTTCTCTTAGATGAGGCGCCATCCGAGGCGCCTGGATTTGTATTGATTTTTTTTTCTTCAAAGTCGTACCTAGAAAAACCAATCTAACTTGGGGTGGTAGGTAGATTGTGTTTATGTCCAACATGTCTGGCGTGTCAGGCTGGGCGTGTCAGGCTGGGCGTGTCAGGCTGGGCGTGTCAGGCTGGGCGTGTCAGGCTGGGCGTGTCAGGCTGGATGTGTCAGGCTGGACATGTCAGGCTGGACGTGTCAGGCTGGACATGTCAGGCTGGACGTGTCAGGCTGGACATGTCAGGCTGGACATGTCAGGCTGGACATGTCAGGCTGGGCTGCAGAGTGGGTGAAATTGAAATCTGTGACTTAAGTACCTACTTAAAATGACACGGATTGGGTGGCGACTTTTTGATGGGGAGATTATGCAGATTGATGGTAGGTGCGTGGTGGGGACTGCTGTGAAATGGATGAGTGGGTTGTTGTGAGTTGGTGGTGTGGGTTGTTGGGAGGTCAGTAGAGTGGATGAATGTGGGTGGGTTGATGGGAGTTGGTGGTGTGGGTTGATGGGAGTTGGTGGTGTGGGTTGATGGGAGTTGGTGGTGTGGGTTGATGGGAGTTGGTGGTGTGGGTTTATGGGAGTTGGTGGTGTTGGTTGATGGGAGTTGGTGGTGTGGGTCGATGGGAGTTGGTAGTGTGGGTTGATGGGAGTTGGTGGTGTGGGTTGATGGGAGTTGGTGGTGTGGGTTGATGGGAGTTGGTAGTGTGGGTTGATGGGGGTTGGTAGTGTGGCTTGATGGGAGTTGGTAGTGTGGGTTGATGGGAGTTGGTAGTGTGGGTTGATGGGAGTTTGTAGTGTGGGTTGATGGGGGTTGGTAGTGTGGCTTGATGGGAGTTGGTGGTGTGGCTTGATGGGAGTTGGTAGTGTGGGTTGATGGGAGTTGGTAGTGTGGGTTGATGGGAGTTGGTAGTGTGGGTTGATGGGAGTTGGTAGAGTGGGTTGATGGGAGTTGGTGGTGTGGCTTGATGGGAGTTGGTGGTGTGGGTTGATGGGGGTTCAGTAGAGTGGACGAATGTGACGGATTTGTAGTTGGATGGTATAAAATTAGGTGTATTTTTTATAGGTGTGTGTTGAAATTTGATGGGAGGTGAATGTGGGTTAATTCGAGGTTTTTCTTCAATAGGAGTTTGGTGGTATGGGTTATAGGATATGGCTCGCATGGGTTATAGGTTATGGCTGGCATGGGTTATAGGATGTGACTGGCATGTGTTGGTGGGAGGTAGTTGGCGTGGTTAGGTGGAAGTTGAGTGATGTAACTTGATGTGAGATGAGTGGCTTAAGTAAACTTGATGTGAGATGGGTGTGGCTTAAGGTAACTTGATGTGAGATGGGTGTGGCTTAAGGGAAATTGATGTGAGATAAGTGGCTTAATAGAACTTGATGTGAGATGGGTGTGGCTTAAGGGAACTTGATGTGAGATGGGTGTGGCTTAATAGAACTTGATGTGAGATGGGTGTGGCTTAATAGAAATTGATGTGAGATGGGTGTGGCTTAATAGAACTTGATGTGAGATGGGTGTGGCTTAAGGGAACTTGATGTGAGATGGGTGTGGCTTAATAGAACTTGATGTGAGATGGGTGTGGCTTAATAGAAATTGATGTGAGATGGGTGTGGCTTAATAGAACTTGATGTGAGATGGGTGGCTTAATAGAACTTGATGTGAGATGGGTGTGGCTTAATAGAACTTGATGTGAGATGGGTGGCTTAATAGAACTTGATGTGAGATGGGTGTGGCTTAATGGAACTTGATGTGAGATGGGTGTGGCTTAATAGAATTGATGTGAAATGAGTGGCTTAAGGGAACTTTATGTGAGATGGGTGTGGCTTAATAGAATTGATGTGAGATGAGTGGCTTAAGGGAACTTGATGTGAGATGGGTGTGGCTTAATAGAATTGATGTGAGATGAGTGGCTTAAGGGAACTTGATGTGAGATGAGTGGCTTAAGGGAACTTGAGTGCTGTGAGTTGATAGAAGGTAGCCGATTTAAATTAGTGGATGGCGGGAGTGCGAAGACGTTGTATGGTGATGGTTTATGGGAAGTGTTTGATCTGAGTTAATTAAAACAACTCGGTACGTGAATATTATGTGATGAGAAGGATGACTTAATTATCTGATAGCAGAGATATGGCGCTTGAACCATCGAAATCTTCAGATCTCTTGAAATACACATTTTAAACAAAAACTTTGTAACGTGTGGTTGATGTAAAATATGGAGTAAAAAGCTCAAATCCATCCGAACTCCAACCCCACGCTAAGTGTGTAGACAACCTTACATCTGGCCCAGTTCCTGTACTGCGTGCTAAGTGTGCAGCAAACCTTCCATCTGGCCCAGTTCCTGTACTGCGTGCTAAGTGTGTAGAAACCTTCCATCTGGCCCAGTTCCTGTACTGCGTGTTAAGTGTGTAGAAAACCTTCCATCTGGCCCAGTTCCTGTACTGCGTACTAAGTGTGTAGAAAACCTTCCATCTGGCCCAGTTCCTGTACTGCGTGCTAAGTGTATAGAAAACCTTCCATCTGGCCCAGTTCCTGTACTGCGTGCTAAGTGTGTAGAAAACCTTCCCTCTGGCCCAGTTCTTGTACTGCGTGGGAGACACTTGTTACGTCAAAGTTTGCCAACGACTCAACTGACGAATGGAACCCAACTGGGTCTTTTGATCCCAAACGTATTTGCAAAGAGGGGAGGGGTGGGGAGTTCCAACTCGAAAATTCTATCAAATTGATTTTTTTCTAATGACCTTAAATCACACGTAGTGAAGAGGTTCCAAATGAAACGTCAAGCCTAAATTTGTATGCTAAAGTTTTCTGTATTAGCTGACGCCATAGACGTTGTCAGCTAGATATCGCAGTTGGAGAGAGTTGCGAAAAAAAAATTCCGAATAACGGTACCCACAGACGTTCCTTGAAATTATGCATAGTCACTTGCCAGTTCCATTCCATGAAGTCACATTTATGTAAGGCTATCATTACACTACAGTCTGTTTCTTGAGTGGCCCACCTGAGGTCTTACACATGAGATGTTACAACGAACGAGGTTGTGTGGTACCATGTCAGTCTAACGGGACTGGACTGAGTCAAAGTCAGTGCACAAATTAATCATGTTGGGTCATGTGCCAGCGTCAAACATCATTATAATTAATCTGTTTAAATTGTCTTTTTGGAAGTAGCGTAGAAATCTTCGTGGTTGAAATGTCGACAACGTCATTATATTTTGCTAGAGTACAGGTAGTGATATGTGAAGAGACCTCATGAAATGTGTGATAACGGGCCATCAGTAGTTGATATGTGAAGAATGAACTATCAATAAATGATATGTGATGAACGAACTATCAATAAATGATATGTGATGAATGACGTCTCAATAGTTGATATAAGAAGAATGGACACTCAATAGTTGATATGTTAAAAAGGGGACCTTTTCAACTTTAAATGGACCCCTCTGAGCCAGACGAACCTTATGACCTCCACATGACGTCTCCTTCCATCTGCCTGAAAAGACATCCCAACTATATCAAAGTGACACCCCCCATGTTCCCATGCCCACAGCTATATTGAAGAGAAATGATCCAGCAACTAGTCCACTGCCTCTTCGTGATCGTACGGCCGGGACGGGGCGGAGACAAGGGGTCATGGGGTCGTACCCAGCATTCGATATGTTTATGGTTCGGAAAGATTCACTTTATCGATTTCAGCGCGTTTATTTCCAAATCATAGTGCCGGGCTCCGGGCTGTACGGAGAGACACATCCAATAGATAACTGCTAGATGACGACACGTTGGCTCAGCTAATCTGGCATTCAACGAATAAACCCATTATCCAAAAATATAAACTGATGATTAACATTGAGCGTTTACCGTGTGCCTGGACGAAGTTGTAACAAGGGTTCTAATGTTGATGTGTTTTTTGGGTGTCAATCAGTCTGTATGACTCCGACATTGGAAAATACCACGAAGCACTGAATTGTTTTCTATAATATTATTATGTTATTATTTTTATTACCCGGTATACTGAATGACGACTCCGCGAGGCTAGCAAGAGCAGTATTATGTCTAATGCACCATAGTCTAGGTTAAAAAGAAGAGCCGTGTTAGGTCTACTATACCGTAAATCACATTTATCTTCAAACTCTTACGGGTTAATAAGTATAGTTGGTGTCTGCCCCACACTGAGTTTGCATAGAGTTATAATTGTTATTCCAAAGTAAGGAAGACGGTTTGATTTTTATAAGCCACCTGGCTTTTTCAGTCCTTTGAAACGGAAAAAAATATGATAAGCAATGACGTGTGTGATGTCTCTGGAGTCATAGTCATGGGAAGGATTTGTAAATCCTTTATAGTACCTTCGTTTTTTTTTCTTTGTGGCTGGCTGGCTGACTGACTGGCTGGATGGGAAATCTTGGGACGGCTAATGGGCCCACTTCCCATCAAGCTATTGAGCTGAAACTTTACACACAGACTCGTTGCCGATGACAAAACGTTCTATCAAATTTTCAGCCCCAACCACCAAAAATCCGTTTTTCCAGTTTTTCAGGGGGAAGATAAAATGAAATTCCCGATACTGCACTAAATGATATTTTTTGTTTAATCGCATGTGCGTTTCGTGCGTAATATTTGTATTATTTTTTTTTCAGAAATAGTTGGTGAAATTAATCTGCTGGGTAAAAGCGGGTGGGCTATTAGAATATTAATATAGTTTAGGGGCGTGAAAAATTAATTGGGATTCTTATAAGCATCCCTCAGTGGCGTAGCGATCGTAACTCGCGCCCGGGGCACAATACCCTTTTAGCGCCCCTCCCCTATTTGAAAACCATACCATATTATATGTAAAATATACCATTTGGCGCCCCTTTGTGAGTAGCGCCCGGGGCATGATGCCCCCCCCTTGCCCCCCTCACTACGCCACTGCCATCCCTCAATATTACATTTTATAACGGATTTATATGAAAGACTTTGTTTTTAGGGGTAGTTTAATTTCCAACAAAACGTCAGTAAAGAACATAAATGTATACTCCAAGGCTTTCAAAACAGAGCGACAGAAATTGTCAGTCATTCTGAGCGTGCTCTAACATTAAAATAGTTCAGTAATTAAGGTAAACAAAATCCAGGGCTTTCAAAACAGTGCTCCATCAATTGCAATAGTTTCGGGGTTTTAAGTGGAATTTCTTAATTGATAGAATTACTCTCAAATATGAAACATAATTTTTCTTTGCCTTGATAAAAAAGTTAATGTGTTGCAAACAAATACGCTAGCGATTGGCGTAGCTTTATTTTATTGAAATTCAATTCATCGAGGAGAAATGACATCTCCGCTAATTTTGATATCCCAATACAACTAATCTCCATATTCTTAGAGTTGTGTCTATCCCATACAACTAATGTCCATATTATCAGCCACATGTCTATTCGATACAACTAATCTCCATTTTCTCAGCCTTAGTGTTTTCAGCTGTCAGTGCTTACCTAAATTTAAATGTATTGATAAGTAAATGCTGCATATATTTCAAAAATAACGA
Organism: Omphiscola glabra; assembly: GCA_964017045.1. NCBI lineage: Eukaryota > Metazoa > Mollusca > Gastropoda > Lymnaeidae > Omphiscola > Omphiscola glabra. The sequence goes on along the minus strand of OZ024794.1, from coordinate 12,811,697 downwards.
ACTATCTTTTTATTTTTCTCTTCTTCGTTCGGCAAAAAAATCTCTATCATCTAATTTTTTTTTATTACTGAAAATCAAAACAGGGTCTAATTTTTTTAACTGTATAAATTTAATTAAAAAACGCCTTCTCAATATAATTCCCACCGCCCCCTTCAATGGTCCTGGTGCCTCCTAAATTTTCCTAATCCTTTCAGCGCCCCCCTGGACAACACCACGCCCACTTTGAGAACCACTGTTCTAGACCTTCAGTATTAAACTTTATAACAAAATAAAGACAAACTCTGAATTTAGACCAGTGTTGTGGCAAGCCAACAATCTCTTCCCAGAAATATTTATACAAACACATATTTTACTAGAAGAAGTGGAGGCCTTCACATATTTAGGCAGCACAATTGATATAAACGGTGGATCTAAAGCGGATGCAAAGGTTAGAATCGGAAAGGCTAGGGCAGTATTTGTACTATTAAAGGGCGTGAAGGAGCTGACTCTGCAAACCAATGTCAGAATTTTCAAAGAAAATGTGAAAACAGTCCTACTCTATGGAGCCGCAACTTGAAAAACAACAGCAAGTATTACACAGAAAGTACAGACCTTCATAAACACATGGCTTAGAAAGATCATGAACATCAAATGGCCAAACACCATCGCCAAGAAAATACCAGGAACCTATTGCCGAAGACATACAGAAAAGATGGAGGTGGATGGGGCATACTCTCCGCAAACCCCCAGATAACATCACCAGACAATCAATCCCTAACATGGAATCCACATGGAAAAAGAAATAGAGTTGGTAGCTGAAAAGTCAAACAATGGATGCAAGGATGTTAGCTCCTTAGCTTCCCCCCCCCCCTTTTTTTGTGCACCCTTATCTTGCTTCCAATAAATGAAGATAGCATTGGCTTTAACAGGAATAAACAAAAATTGCATTGCAAGGATAAGCAATAAATAAACCAAAGATATCCATATCTTAAACACCAAGGTACCGGATCAAGTCGTCCTAACCCCAAAACTCTTTGGACTGCATGAAAATTAAAGAAAAAATTATAGGCCTACCGATGGGCTTTTTTATTAGAACTAATCCAACAACAGGCCAGTTCTCCAACAACAGGCAAGTTCTCCAACAACAGGCAAGTTCTCCAACAACAGGCAAGTTCTCCAACAACAGGCCAGTTCTCCAACAACAGGCCAGTTCTCCAACAACAGGCCAGTTCTCCAACAACAGGCCAGTTCTCCAACAACAGGCCAGTTCTCCAACAACAGGCCAGTTCTCCAACAACAGGCCAGTTCTCCAACAGGCCAGTTCTCCAACAACAGGCCAGTTCTCCAACAACAGGCCAGTTCTCCAACAACAGGCCAGTTCTCCAACAACAGGCCAGTTCTCCAACAACAGGCCAGTTCTCCAACAACAGGCCAGTTCTCCAACAACAGGCCAGTTCTCCAACAACAGGCCAGTTCTCCAACAACAGGCCAGTTCTCCAACTTTTTGTCCTCTACCCGTCAACCCGTCCCATAAAATGAAGACTTGAAGTCTAGATATCAATACATATATATATATTCAAATAATTCTCTAAACACCAATCCATAGCCACTGTTCTGATGTAATTGCTTGTTATATCCTCTTGTAAAGAAAGTGTTGGGGGGGGGGTGTGGGAGGAGACTTAACTGTCTGCCATTTTCAAACCACTGAATTTTCCAACACAGTTGATATCCCTGGGGTCTATCCCTCACAGTGACCACAATGGCTAGCCTCCAAAGGTGCCTGAGACAGTTTTCTTCTCTCAGCATCTGACCCGATAAATACACCCTCGGGACTGGACCCAGACTTTGCTTAACATAGCAGACTGAGAGCGTGTCTGATAAAAGTGTATGTCTTATTGTTTGCAGACATAAAAGGGCTTAATTGAATTGAGCAATTCTCTGGTGCAAGATAATGCAAGATGTACCAAGATAGACCAGATGTGTGTAAGCACAAGATGACTTAAGGGTTATAATGCTTTGACAATTCATATATTTTAGGAGAGGCTAACCTTCATGTTTGACTTAACTTATCAGATGCACCTATAGACAATATATGTATCTATTGTGAGATTGACATGAGTTCTTATAGTGTTCTGTCCATAAGAATTGTGAGATAACAGGGTCTGGACTCAAGTTGTGTCTCAAATCATCTCAAAAAAATTGCCAGAGGACACACTCATATATCTGTGTACTGGTCTACACTATGGGCAGGGACTAGACAATATCATACACTCATATACCTGTGTACTGGCCGCAACAATGGCAGACCTGTTTAACCGTGGGTTAGTGTCAAAGTAGTTTTTTAGCTCTCAAAAATATATTTTCAAGCTTCAAAGAGTAGTACTGTACGGTCAAAAGAGGGGGGTTAGGGGGGTCAATTACTTAAATTTATACTGTTTTATGACTGAGTTAAGTTGGTTCTATGACAGAGTTAGGTTGGTCCAGTGACAGAGGAGTTAAGTTGGTTCTATGACAGAGTTAAGTTGGTTCTATGACAGAGCTAAGTTGGCTCTATGACAAAGTAAAGTTGGTTCTATGATGAGTTAAGTTGGTTCTATGACATAGTTCAGTTGGTTCTATGACATAGTTCAGTTGGTTCTATGACAGAGTTAAGTTGGTTCTATGGCATAGTTCAGTTGGTTCTATGACATAGTTAAGTTGGTTCTATGATGAGTTAAGTTGGTTCTATGACAGAGTTAAGTTGGTTCTATGACGAGTTAAGTTGGTTCTATGACATAGTTCAGTTGGTTCTATGACATAGTTAAGTTGGTTCTATGACATAGTTAAGTTGGTTCTATGACAGAGTTAAGTTGGTTCTATGACATAGTTCAGTTGGTTTTATGACAGAGTTAAGTTGGTTCTATGACATAGTTAAGTTGGTTCTATGACAGAGTTAAGTTGGTTCTATGACAGAGTTAAGTTGGTTCTATGATGAGTTAAGTTGGTTCTATGACAGAGTTAAGTTGGTTCTATGACGAGTTAAGTTGGTTCTATGACATAGTTCAGTTGGTTCTATGACATAGTTCAGTTGGTTCTATGACAGAGTTAAGTTGGTTCTATGACAGAGTTAAGTTGGTTCTATGACAGAGTTAAGTTGGTTCTATGACAGAGTTAAGTTGGTTCTATGACAGAGTTAAGTTGGTTCTATGACAGCGTTAAGTTGATTCATATTTAACATTATTTTTTTTTAATATTGTCACAATATTCACGCAACATATATTCACATTATTTACAAAACATATTGTCACATAATTCACACAACACATTATTATATGTTTCACATTCATATTGTCATCATTCACTAATTTTTTTAAAAACAATAACAGGGTCAATGATAGAAGCAAAAAAATTTTTTTTTTATTACAGGTTAGATTATCGTGACGTAATCATTAATAAACTTTTGGTTAGTTTGATTTCTCTACATTTTTAAATCAGTAAATGCTTTCTTTTAATATATGAAAACTGTTTGGACTTTCATCTGTGTCATATGTTACATATAGGCCAGTGCAGGCGATAAAAATGTTAATGGGTCACAAATGAGAAGTATAAGAATAACCGGGTCACGGGAAAAAGAAGTTTTGGGAAACATTGGTCTAGAACACCATCTTTGATAACCACAGTGATCTACCAGCAACTCTATAAGACATAAGACAAGTTCAGAGCTAACACTGCGGTACAACTGAGCTAATACAAACTGTGCTTACCTGTTCCTCTGTCAGTGATGAGAGATGATTGGCAGCCGCCCAGCTATCCACTTTGGGGGAGAAATGGTTGATGATGGCTCTGTCAATTATATACAAGGCATTCATAAGAAGTGGTTGGTGATGGCTCTGTAAGTTATATGCAAGGCATTCATTATAAGACAAAAATAAATATCCACAATTATGCTGCTTCATTGCATACAAGCTCATACATCATCTACATGTCTTGTAGGTCATTTCATATAAGCTCATAAATCTTCTACATGTCTTGTAGGTCATTTCACACAAGCTCATACATCATCTACATGTCTTGTAGGTCATTTCATATAAGCTCATACATCTTCTACATGTCTTGTAGGTCATTTCACACAAGCTCATACATCATCTACATGTCTTGTAGGTCATTTCACATAAGCTCATACATCTTCTACATGTCTTGTAGGTCATTTCATATAAGCTCATACATCTTCTACATGTCTTGTAGGTCATTTCACACAAGCTCATACATCATCTACATGTCTTGTAGGTCATTTCATACAAGCTCATACATCATCTACATGTCTTGTAGGTCATTTCATACAAGTTCATACATTATCTACATGTCTTGTAGGTCATTTCATACAAGTTCATACATTATCTACATGTCTTGTAGAGCTTCTCGTAAAAGTGTTGAGCCACTGATTAATGCTGAAGCCTCAAATACTGGGTTTAAGACCTTTGACAGTTTGAAATTTGAGCAGAGTAAGAGTTGCATGCTATTACTGGACACTTATCACGTGGATTATCAATCAGCCGGTATTTTTTAGGGTTATTTGATCAATCAGTTTAACTAGAAGATGTAAGATGTCTGACATATTATTATTATTATTATTGGGCTCACCGCGCTGTACATAAAAATATTAGAAAAAGAGACATAATCGTGACAATAAAATAATATACATTTATGTAATAAAGAACAGCTGTATAAAGACAAAACAAAAACTAATTCATATTCACCCCACCCACCCCATAACTTTTACATGACAAGCCATGGACGGCGGCCAGCAGCATCGTTTATCGGTCAGATGTGGGGAATCAGTCGGGGTAGTAGAGTTTAAAGAGATGTTTTTTGAGTGCAGTTTTGAAGGCTGTGATGGTTGATATATTGCAGATGTGTAGTGGAAGAGAATTCTATTGTTTGGGGGCACAGTAAGAGAAAGATCTTTCACCGTATGTTTTTGTGCGAGTCTTGGGGACAGAAAGAATACGCCCGTCTGCGGAGGAGCGAAGCTGTCGAAGGGGTGAATAGACAGTGAGAAGTTCGGTTAGATAGGAAGGGCAGGAATTCGAGAAAAAGTAATGGCAAAGAACAGAGAGTTTATAGTCAATCCGTGCTTGTACAGGGAGCCAATGAAGTGAGTGAAGTAGTCGTGTGACGTGATCACGTTTCTTTGCCTTTAAAACTAGCCTAGCAGCTGTTTAACAAGTAGATGTAAGATGTCTGACATATCACAGCATGATCTCATGTTTAACTAGTAGATGTAAGATGTCTGACATATCACAGCATGATCTCATGTTTAACTAGTATATGTAAGATGTCTGACATATCACAGCATGATCTCATGTTTAACTAGTATATGTAAGATGTCTGATATATCACAGCATGATCTCATGTTTAACTAGTATATGTAAGATGTCTGACATATCACAGCATAGTCTCATGTTTAACTAGTATATGTAAGATGTCTGACATATCACAGCATGGTCTCATGTTTAACTAGTATATGTAAGATGTCTGACATATCACAGCATGATCTCATGTTTAACTAGTATATGTAAGATGTCTGACATATCACAGCATGGCCTCATGTTTAACTAGTATATGTAAGATGTCTGACATATCACAGCATGGTCTCATGTTTAACTAGTATATGTAAGATGTCTGACTTATCACAGCATGGTCTCATGTTTAACTAGTATATGTAAGATGTCGGACATATCACAGCATGGTCTCATGTTTAACTAGTATATGTAAGATGTCTGACATATCACAGCATGGTCTCATGTTTAACTAGTATATGTAAGATGTCTGACATATCACAGCATGGTCTCATGTTTAACTAGTATATGTAAGATGTCTGACATATCACAGCATGGTCTCATGTTTAACTAGTATATGTAAGATGTCTGACATATCACAGCATGGTCTCATGTTTAACTAGTATATGTAAGATGTCTGACATATCACAGCATGGTCTCATGTTTAACTAGTATATGTAAGATGTCTGACATATCACAGCATGATCTCATGTTTAACTAGTATATGTAAGATGTCTGACATATCACAGCATGGCCTCATGTTTAACTAGTATATGTAAGATGTCTGACATATCACCGCATGGTCTCATGTTTAACTAGTATATGTAAGATGTCTGACATATCACAGCATGGTCTCATGTTTAACTAGTATATGTAAGATGTCTGACATATCACAGCATGGTCTCATGTTTAACTAGTATATGTAAGATGTCTGACATATCACAGCATGGTCTCATGTTTAACTAGTATATGTAAGATGTCTGACATATCACAGCATGGTCTCATGTTTAACTAGTATATGTAAGATGTCTGACATATCACAGCATGATCTCATGTTTAACTAGTATATGTAAGATGTCTGACATATCACAGCATGGTCTCATGTTTAACTAGTATATGTAAGATGTCTGACATATCACAGCATGGTCTCATGTTTTCACTACAGCACATCTGACTGCCACAAGCTGTTTGGTTGTGCTCTGATTAGCATCCTTATTAAACCTGAGAGGCATGGTATGAATATTGGGTGGTGTTGGTATTTGAACTCCAGACCCCCAGTCTGCTATCCTTGTGTCTTATAGACTACACTACCCAACAACATTGTGCATCAGTGAATAAAGCCTAATCCATCACCAGCACTGACCATCACCAGCACTGACCATCACCCGCACTGACCATCACCCGCACTGACCATCACCAGCACTGACCATCACCCGCACTGACCATCACCAGCACTGACCATCACCAGCACTGACCATCACCCGCACTGACCATCACCCGCACTGACCATCACCCGCACTGACCATCACCAGCACTGACCATCACCCGCACTGACCATCACCAGCACTGACCATCACCCGCACTGACCATCACCCGCACTGACCATCACCCGCACTGACCATCACCAGCACTGACCATCACCCGCACCGACCATCACCCGCACCGACCATCACCAGCACTGACCATCACCCGCACTGACCATCACCCGCACTGACCATCACCCGCACTGACCATCACCCGCACCGACCATCACCAGCACTGACCATCACCCGCACTGACCATCACCCGCACTGACCATCACCCGCACTGACCATCACCCGCACTGACCATCACCAGTAATGACTTCACCTAGACTAACATTATAGTCAAATAGAACGGGTAGATAACGGAGATAAAGACATGCTCACCTTATGTTGACCAGGTGATTTGTTAGTTTAGCTGCTGAGTCCTTGTACTCACTCTCTGTAGTGGTGTATCTAAGAGCTGGGGGACATTCCAAATAATAAAGACATGCAAACAGATGAAGACAATTATAGCAGTTCTCTTTCTACAAGGATTTGCATGGAAATATATTCAAGATTTAAACATTTGGGACAATGTATTATAAACAACAGTGGTTCTCAAACTATTTCTGGTCAGTGCCCTCTAGCTAAATCTACCAGCTACTGTGACATTTTGGTTTTATTTGTTTGTTGTGAAGTCTGCACTTTGCCTTCTCCCTCAAATACTACCTCCCCACCTAAAACATAAACATTCTCAAGAGGTCCTCATAAATAAACCGTGCTGCTACAAAGTGGACTTTGTCGACCAGTTGTCAAACTCTGCTTTTAACAAAAATGTGTCCATACAAACAGTTCATATGGAGCAATTCATTGTAATAACTTTCAGCATTACACACTATAATCAACATTTACTACATTACATTATTCTTATACTACATATTATTTTTGCATGTTTTATACTTCTGGTGTGTCAAGGCATTCTCAAAAATGCCAATGCCTTAGATGTGCGGCGAATGATAAAAAGGTTGCAGAGCTTTGCTATAGAGACCATTACTTCTGACAGCTGTGTTGTATATATTGCTTTTTAATTCAAAAATCATTTTAAATCTTCTAGAATCTAGTACTGTGTAAAAATGGACTCCGCTATGCATTCAGTTTTCTAATACAAAAACATTTAGAACCAGTTTAAGAGGAGCCATTTTTTCTTTAAGACTTAAAAAGAGGCCTGGCCTAAAATTGGCCCCAGCCATTCAGTGCCTTTTTAATGAACACTTAAGTAGGGACCCTGTTGAAAACCTTTAGGTAAAAATGCCTACCCACATTTTAATATTCTCCCTTTCAGTATTAGTCTCTAGCCATTGTGCAAATAATAACTTTGGATACATATTTTCCTGCTTTACTAAATATTTATAAGCCAGAAGCAAAGATTTGTGCCAGCTATCCCACCATACACCCTCCACGGACAGACCCACCGCAGCCCTCAGGCAAATCAACCAAACCCAATGGGAATTGCCATGGACAATAACCCCGACCCTCAAGTTACCAACAATTTGAGAGCCACTTGTTTGTGCATCAAAACCTAACAGAAATGAGCAATAAAATCCCATAGATAAGATTTGTAACAAATACTCAACCATAAATAAGATTTGTAACAAATACTCAACCATAAATAAGATTTGTAACAAATACTCAACCATAAATAAGATTTGTAACAAATACTCAACCATAAATAAGATTTGTAACAAATAATCAACCATAAATAAGATTTGTAACAATCACTCACCCATAGATAAGATTTGTAACAATCACTCACCCATAGATAAGATTTGTAACAAATACTCAACCATAAATAAGATTTGTAACAATCACTCACCCATAGATAAGATTTGTAACAAATACTCAACCATAAATAAGATTTGTAACAATCACTCACCCATAGATAAGATTTGTAACAATCACTCACCCATTGAGTACACATTGTCAAAGACTTGATGCATGCGGATAATCTCATAATAGAGTTCATCGTAGCTAGTGGGGTTTGGCAGGAAGGTGTCGCCATAGGTCACAAACAGGTTGAAGATATTCACCACCTGATTAAAGAGAGATCAGAAATGGGTAAGCATAGCATGCGCTCCATTTCCTCTGTTGTTTACAGACCCTAAAAAATGTGTTTTTGTCAACGGCAGAAACTCAACATCTCCACACCGCCACAACTCCACCACTCCACACCTCCACTTCCTGACTTTAAGAGAAAAGCTCCAGGATGAAATAATTGAATGTGTGTTTATTTTGCCTGACCTTTGAAGCCAGATGAAAGATGTTGTGCTTCTTCACTAGCTGTGACTCATTGGCCAAGAGGAACTTGAGTAGGTTGATCAGGGCTGTGGACAGAGACATAGTCACATCACTGCACCAGACATGGCATTTGGTTGTACATTTATTTCCTCTGTGGCTGTGTTTCCAAGCTTTTCTGACTCACGGAGCCCTTTATAGAATCAATACGGAGCCATTTATAGAATTAATTTCTTTGCCCCTTAGGCATTACAAGCTAATAATGTTTAGGAGTTCCTGCAGAGGCGAGTGCGGAGCCCTCAGGGATCCGCAGTGCACAAGTTTGGAACCACTGCTTTAAAGTGACATTATCAAAAATATTTAATATGACAATAGTGCATTAATAATGTATAAAAGTTACAAGAAAAAAAGGGAAAAGCTGACTATGATAAAAATATTTCCTTTCTATAACAGCTAACACATCTTCATGTGTTCTCTGAAAAAGATAGAAGGGCTGAGGGCTCTCCCTTAATTTACCGTCATTCAAGATATACAAACTTTATATCAAGAGGATACAAGTAATCAAGAGCTGAATTATTCCATTATGCAGAGCACATTAGTTTTAAAAAGTTTATTAGATGATCACTAGCAGCTACAGTTCAGAAAAGGAAAATGACAACAAAACAAGAGTTGTACCTGTCCACAAAAGTTTCCATGGATACTGTATCCTCACCCTCAGTTTCTTTTGATAACACAGAACTCGGTGAATAATACCAAGACATCGCCTGTTGTCATGTTAATTTTCCGTTAGGGTGGGACCCACAATAAATTTATTATGTAAGTAAAAGGGTGATGATCGGTTTTAAACAAATTTTAATAATTATTTTGAGTTTTTTTATTAATGTTTATTAGGAAAGTTTTGACATTGTTTGTTTAATGGAAACAGTTTGTTTTTTTCTGTTTTTTGTTATTGGAAACAGTTTTATTTTGTTTCTTTTTCCTAGGGAGCTGTGTGATCAAATAAAGAAAAACATTTCTTGAACTCTCAAAAATGATTGGTGATTTAAGCTTCCAAATTGTGTTTTATTTTGTAGTGTGATGATGGTCAGTATTTTTATAGGAAGCCACAAGCAACATTCAAACATTCACAGTGCTATCATTGGATGGAATACTTACAAATAGAGTTCCATGGGGAATGTTTTCATCAAGTGGCTAAGTATAAACTCCACCATTAGATCTGGGGAAATGCACTCAACTATACTTTCAAACAGTTGAAACATAAGAAGTAAACTTATGTTGAAATAGGGACACTTAATAAATTTGGGAGAAAAGTGATTGGGTTATTATGAACACATAACATAAAATTCATCATTGAGTGAAAGACTGGTTGATGAAGATCATATTTAGTGATAGTTTATCTTTTATATTTTGCATATAAAGCATAATTAAGATGTCCGAGATGTCAATAATTCTATTAAAAAAATGAAAATGTATTAAGTCATATCGTGGGAGAATATTTCATTAAAAAATGTTCTTTTTAAACAGTGATGCCTTAATGCAGTGGTTCTCAACCTTCCTAATGCCGCAACCCTTTAATACAGTTCCTCATGTTGCGGCTACCCCCCAGCCATAAAACTTATTTTCGTGGCTACTTCATAGCTGTAGAGCATATGTGTTTTCGGATGGTCTTAGGCGAACCCTGGGAAAGGTTCGTGTAGGTTGAGAACCGCTGCCTTAATGTGAGAAAAATGCATAAAAACATAATACAATAAAAAGTTTTTCTGGTCCTACCAATAAGTGAGCAAATAAGGGGACGAGACGGAGGATTCAGTTCTGTAGTTACTTTTCTATGCCTCATTGGCTGGAATAGAAGAGTTCATATTTTAGAGGAAGCAACAGCACTATTTCAATGTGGAAACAGGTTTTTTTAGTTTTTAAATTATTTTAAATATTTTAAATATGATTCGTCGGTTACATGAAAGTAGAATAAACATTTTTTTTAGATTTTCTTACCATTTTATGTAACAGAACCCTGAATGTCATGTTGGCATCATGCATTATTGAGTTGGCGTATTGATCCTGTAGGAAAGGTCATTGAAAAAAATTATGCTTCCTTATCAGTGAATTTGAATCTCCGAATTAATAATAATTGTTACATATGATAAACAACATCTGGTCCCACTGTTAAGTCACTGAATGTACTTCGACGTAGTTCATTCAAAGTTCAGGTTGAGGAAACACACTTTAAACTCTACTATCCTGACTGATTTCCCCCTCTGACCATTAAACGATGCTGCTGAGTGCCGTCCACAGCTTCTCGTGTAAATTGTTATGGAATGGTTGGGCGAATACGCATTTGTTTTGTTTTGTTTTTTGTTGTTTTTTTTAATTAATGTAAGTTAATTTTTAAGTTTATGATTATTGTTGTTAAATTGTATGTACAGCGTGGTGAGCCCAGCCCTAGGCTGTGGTACCTTGTATGTACAGCGTGGTGAGCCCAGCCCTAGGCTGTGGTACCTTGTATGTACAGCGTGGTGAGCCCAGCCCTAGGCTGTGGTACCTTGTATGTACAGCGTGGTGAGCCCAGCCCTAGGCTGTGGTACCTTGTATGTACAGCGTGGTGAGCCCAGCCCTAGGCTGTGGTACCTTGTATGTACAGCGTGGTGAGCCCAGCCCTAGGCTGTGGTACCTTGTATGTACAGCGTGGTGAGCCCAGCCCTAGGCTGTGGTACCTTGTATGTACAGCGTGGTGAGCCCAGCCCTAGGCTGTGGTACCTTGTATGTACAGCGTGGTGAGCCCAGCCCTAGGCTAGGGTACCTTGTATGTACAGCGTGGTGAGCCCAGCCCTAGGCTAGGGTACCTTGTATGTACAGCGTGGTGAGCCCAGCCCTAGGCTAGGGTACCTTGTATGTACAGCGTGGTGAGCCCAGCCCTAGGCTAGGGTACCTTGTATGTACAGCGTGGTGAGCAACAGCCCTAGGCTGTGGTACCTTGTATGTACAGCGTGGTGAGCCCAGCCCTAGGCTAGGGTACCACGCTATAGAAAACTACCAATAATAATAATAGTTTATGGGTTAGTTTATTAGATGAGTTTATTATTTATAACAAGCATGTATATGACATTGTGATGTGGTGCAGGACAATCAATGGTGTTGAATGCTGTGACACCCATGTATGATATAATGTGGTGGATATAAATTACAAATAGTGTCGTGACATAATGTAAGAGGAGAAAGGTCTGAATTAAGAGGTACAAAAGAATAGAAATAAGAGCTGTGATATCACTGAGTGACAAAGTGAAGATGTCAGCACAGTTAGACAAACTTACCACAGTTAGACAAACTTACCACAGTTAGACAAACTTACCACAGTTAGACAAACTTACCACAGTTAGACAAACTTACCACAGTTAGACAAACTTACCACAGTTAGACAAACTTACCACAGTTAGACAAACTTACCACAGTTAGACAAACTTACCACAGTTAGACAAACTTACCACAGTTAGACAAACTTACCACAGTTAGACAAACTTACCACAGTTAGACAAACTTACCACAGTTAGACAAACTTACCACAGTTAGACAAACTTACCACAGTTAGACAAACTTACCACAGTTAGACAAACTTACCACAGTTAGACAAACTTACCACAGTTAGACAAACTTACCACAGTTAGACAAACTTACCACAGTTAGACAAACTTACCACAGTTAGACAAACTTACCACAGTTAGACAAACTTACCACAGTTAGACAAACTTACCACAGTTAGACAAACTTACCACAGTTAGACAAACTTACCACAGTTAGACAAACTTACCACAGTTAGACAAACTTACCACAGTTAGACAAACTTACCACAGTTAGACAAACTTACCACAGTTAGACAAACTTACCACAGTTAGACAAACTTACCACAGTTAGACAAACTTACCACAGTTAGACAAACTTACCACAGTTAGACAAACTTACCACAGTTAGACAAACTTACCACAGTTAGACAAACTTACCACAGTTAGACAAACTTACCACAGTTAGACAAACTTACCACAGTTAGACAAACTTACCACAGTTAGACAAACTTACCACAGTTAGACAAACTTACCACAGTTAGACAAACTTACCACAGTTAGACAAACTTACCACAGTTAGACAAACTTACCACAGTTAGACAAACTTACCACAGTTAGACAAACTTACCACAGTTAGACAAACTTACCACAGTTAGACAAACTTACCACAGTTAGACAAACTTACCACAGTTAGACAAACTTACCACAGTTAGACAAACTTACCACAGTTAGACAAACTTACCACAGTTAGACAAACTTACCACAGTTAGACAAACTTACCACAGTTAGACAAACTTACCACAGTTAGACAAACTTACCACAGTTAGACAAACTTACCACAGTTAGACAAACTTACCACAGTTAGACAAACTTACCACAGTTAGACAAACTTACCACAGTTAGACAAACTTACCACAGTTAGACAAACTTACCACAGTTAGACAAACTTACCACAGTTAGACAAACTTACCACAGTTAGACAAACTTACCACAGTTAGACAAACTTACCACAGTTAGACAAACTTACCACAGTTAGACAAACTTACCACAGTTAGACAAACTTACCACAGTTAGACAAACTTACCACAGTTAGACAAACTTACCACAGTTAGACAAACTTACCACAGTTAGACAAACTTACCACAGTTAGACAAACTTACCACAGTTAGACAAACTTACCACAGTTAGACAAACTTACCACAGTTAGACAAACTTACCACAGTTAGACAAACTTACCACAGTTAGACAAACTTACCACAGTTAGACAAACTTACCACAGTTAGACAAACTTACCACAGTTAGACAAACTTACCACAGTTAGACAAACTTACCACAGTTAGACAAACTTACCACAGTTAGACAAACTTACCACAGTTAGACAAACTTACCACAGTTAGACAAACTTACCACAGTTAGACAAACTTACCACAGTTAGACAAACTTACCACAGTTAGACAAACTTACCACAGTTAGACAAACTTACCACAGTTAGACAAACTTACCACAGTTAGACAAACTTACCACAGTTAGACAAACTTACCACAGTTAGACAAACTTACCACAGTTAGACAAACTTACCACAGTTAGACAAACTTACCACAGTTAGACAAACTTACCACAGTTAGACAAACTTACCACAGTTAGACAAACTTACCACAGTTAGACAAACTTACCACAGTTAGACAAACTTACCACAGTTAGACAAACTTACCACAGTTAGACAAACTTACCACAGTTAGACAAACTTACCACAGTTAGACAAACTTACCACAGTTAGACAAACTTACCACAGTTAGACAAACTTACCACAGTTAGACAAACTTACCACAGTTAGACAAACTTACCACAGTTAGACAAACTTACCACAGTTAGACAAACTTACCACAGTTAGACAAACTTACCACAGTTAGACAAACTTACCACAGTTAGACAAACTTACCACAGTTAGACAAACTTACCACAGTTAGACAAACTTACCACAGTTAGACAAACTTACCACAGTTAGACAAACTTACCACAGTTAGACAAACTTACCACAGTTAGACAAACTTACCACAGTTAGACAAACTTACCACAGTTAGACAAACTTACCACAGTTAGACAAACTTACCACAGTTAGACAAACTTACCACAGTTAGACAAACTTACCACAGTTAGACAAACTTACCACAGTTAGACAAACTTACCACAGTTAGACAAACTTACCACAGTTAGACAAACTTACCACAGTTAGACAAACTTACCACAGTTAGACAAACTTACCACAGTTAGACAAACTTACCACAGTTAGACAAACTTACCACAGTTAGACAAACTTACCACAGTTAGACAAACTTACCACAGTTAGACAAACTTACCACAGTTAGACAAACTTACCACAGTTAGACAAACTTACCACAGTTAGACAAACTTACCACAGTTAGACAAACTTACCACAGTTAGACAAACTTACCACAGTTAGACAAACTTACCACAGTTAGACAAACTTACCACAGTTAGACAAACTTACCACAGTTAGACAAACTTACCACAGTTAGACAAACTTACCACAGTTAGACAAACTTACCACAGTTAGACAAACTTACCACAGTTAGACAAACTTACCACAGTTAGACAAACTTACCACAGTTAGACAAACTTACCACAGTTAGACAAACTTACCACAGTTAGACAAACTTACCACAGTTAGACAAACTTACCACAGTTAGACAAACTTACCACAGTTAGACAAACTTACCACAGTTAGACAAACTTACCACAGTTAGACAAACTTACCACAGTTAGACAAACTTACCACAGTTAGACAAACTTACCACAGTTAGACAAACTTACCACAGTTAGACAAACTTACCACAGTTAGACAAACTTACCACAGTTAGACAAACTTACCACAGTTAGACAAACTTACCACAGTTAGACAAACTTACCACAGTTAGACAAACTTACCTCAGCAATACATGTAAGTATAATGAGACATAATTTGGCATTGTTGTATCTTGTTGGATCTGAAACAAACATTCAAAACTGATCATGGGAAAAATAGTTGATAGTCTAAAAAAATTTGATAACCATAAACAAATTTGACAGTCCAAACATTGTTGATACCTTAAAAAGTTGATAGCCTAAAAATAGTTGGCACCCTAAAAATTGCAGATAGCCCAAAATATGTGCTGTCTTAAAAATAGTGCAAAGCCTAAAAATAGCGTATAGCCTAAATCTTAGCAAATGCATCCATTAGACTGGTCTGGTACTAAATAGTTTTCTAATAGGTTAAAGCCTTGAGCTACATATAGTATATCATATTAAAATGTTACCTTTAGTTTCCTGTGTAACAATAGAGCTATATTGTAGAAAAGTGACCAATAGATTGGTGGGTTGTGTTACATTGCAAGTTGGCTGGGTTGGAGGACTTCCTGGTTTATCTTGTGTAGGACTTGGTGGTGTAGAGCCTGGAAATTGTGTATACAGTTAAGTAGAGAAATAAATAGTTATAACAGGATGCCTGATTTATATAATAATATTTGAGGGACTGCGCTCAAGTCGTGTCACGGAAATAGTGGAACAAAATATGTTTAGACTTGAAATGAAAGACAGGACAATTCAATGGATTTGTTGGCACGATGTCTTCTTAAGTAGACAGGACAAAATGAGAAATGAATTAAAAAATGTACGTCTTAGAAGAACTCCAAGTTGAAAATGAAAATACTCTATGTTAGTTACGCAAGCGCTCTATGTCAGAATTGGAAGTTATGTTCCAGCAGTTGAAAAATGTTCCAAGTATTTCCAGAATTTGTCCCCAGTTTCATGTTTTTCAGATATATAAATTTGTTTTGGTATTATTGATCTAGTCTTTTTTACACAGCCAAACTGTAAAAATTGTTATGTCTTAAAATCGTTTCTAGGAACATTGAAAATAGTTTTAAAATTTTAATGCCAAAGCGTGCATGCAGTGAACAGTGAGGAATATATTAAACATCTGACAAACAATACCTTGACCAATGATTCTCCATTACTGAAATAATCTAGTCTTACTTATCAAATCTTCAATAAAAAATTTAAGTCAACAAGAACTTTCTCCATGAACACAATATTCAAAGTTACATTTTTTTTTTTTTTTTATTGATCATTTCAAAGGACCATTATTATATGACAAGATACTCTGGTATTTAAGCAAACAGCTCATATTCCTTGAAATGCTGACTTACGGCATGTAAGAAATAAACCATTTAACATTCTTGAACGTTTTAAAGAAAGTCTTACCATCTGGAAATGGAGTTGGTGCTGTAGATATAACTGGTGAGGATGGAGGTGTTGTAGCAGACGATGGAGTGTGGGACTGAAATGTTAGTTGAAAGCGGGAACATTTTTTTATGTCTGTCTAAAGCAGCAAGCCATGTTGTACAAAAAATTAAAACAGGTTACAATGTAAAAGAACAAACACGTAACTGTTTTCATTGCAGACCTAGAGCATCTATATTTGATTGACTTGTATAGGCACAACTTTCGTAATGGCCTACCAGACTAAATGTTTTCTTTTGAACTCTTTTTTAAATTTATAATTTTTTTTTAATTAATAAGCTCTTCACTAATTGATCCATTTGATTGACAGACTAGGATTAGAAATGGGTTCTTAGCAAGAGATACTTGTATTTGAAGTAATTGAAGATTTATTGGAGTAATTAAATAGGAGACAGATTTTTTTACATTATCTATTTTACATTACTCTTGCTTCAGAACATTGTGTTGCAGGCAAACTTTTTTCAAATTCATAACTTACATGAGTAAGTGCTGTAATAAAATTACGGTTTAAGTGGACAGCTTCATACAGAGCCAGCAACAGTGAATCATTAGCTCTGAAATACAAAAAGGAAAAACAATAGAACATTCAGTAAAAAAAAATCATTAATATATATTTTAAAAGTAGAACATCATGATAAAGATTGTAGATTTGATGTGTGGAACTTTATTTTGGATTATCCATATTATAAAATGGCATAGACGCCCAAAGATAAATCAGCCTTACAAGTGTAAAAGATAAATCAGCCTTATGAGTGTAAAAGATAAATCAGCCTTACGAGTGTAAAAGATAAATCAGCCTTACGAGTGTAAAAGATAAGTCAGCCTTACAAGTGTAAAAGATAAATAAACCTTTCAAGTTTAAAAGATAAATCAGCCTTACAAGTGTAAAAGATAATTCAGCCTTACGAGTGTATACAGAGTTAGAACATTTACAGAGCTTCCCCCTTTCACAAGAAATTGAAGCAAATGTACATAACCTGAACACTCAATCACTACTGTACCTCATAAGTTCCATCTTCTTCTCTTCACCAACAAACATGCTACCAACCTGTGCAGATCAATGCAACAATCACAATTTATTACATTTTAAATTAAATGTAGTCACAATTTATTACATTTCAAATTAAATGTAGTCACAATTTATTATAAATAATTTTTAAAGACTTTATCAGTAGCACGTAAGATAAATCACAGTCACGATCAGAATGCACGTACCCATTTGAAGCTTTTGTCAGTTTGAGACAACGCCGGAGCACTAGAACAGTTTAAAACTGTCTGTACGCGTTGTAAAAAAAATAATTTAATTGCACGTGTTCAAAAGCCACAAGTGACTTTCCCTTACCATACTAGCAAGAGCAGAAAACCATCCTGTTGAAGGCTCTTCACTTTGATTGACATAATCCCTGCAGATAGAAAGATGTACCATACCAATTATATCTAATAGATAAGATCCCATTAACTAATATAACACAAGATTTAACTTTGACAAACAAATTTAAAGCAAAATTATTTCTTTTTACATATTGTCAAGTGAAAAATAATTCAAGTAGTGAACTAAATTTTGATTTTAAACTATGTAACCTGTTAAATTCTGATAGAAGGTGTGACACAATCTGGGCATAACCCTGAAAATGACAAAAAAGAGGAAGGATTAACAAAAATACATGTTTGTTTATGTTTTTGAAATTTAAAATCTCATTTAATTAAAAAATCACAAACCTAATATTCCCAGATCCATGTTAAGGAAGATTTATATTGTAAGGCAGTTTCTAGTCAATTAAATAATGTCACATATAGATTTTAGACGGATGAACAGGTCCTTACCGTAAGAGCCAACTCATCATCTAAGATAGACAATTTGACCACATAAGGATTTGCTGACTGAAACAAAACAAAAATGTTAACATCTTACAAAAAAATGTTTGTGACAGTAAGTAATGTTATTAAATGAGACAAAGACTTGGATTGTAACAGTAAGTAATGTTATTAAATGAGACAAAGACTTGGTTTGTAACAGTAAGTATGTTATTAAATGAGACAAAGACTTGGTTTGTGACAATAAGTAATGTTACTAAATGAGACAAAGACTTGGTTTGTAACAGTAAGTAATGTTATTAAATGAGACAAAGGCTTGGTTTGTGACAATAAGTAATGTTACTAAATGAGACAAAGACTTGGTTTGTGACAGTAAGTAATGTTATTAAATGAGACAAAGACTTGGATTGTGACAGTAAGTAATGTTATTAAATGAGACAAAGGCTTGGTTTGTGACAATAAGTAATGTTACTAAATGAGACAAAGACTTGGTTTGTAACAGTAAGTAATGTTATTAAATGAGACAAAGACTTGGATTGTGACAGTAAGTAATGTTATTAAATGAGACAAAGACTTGGATTGTGACAGTAAGTAATGTTATTAAATGAGACGAAGGCTTGGTTTGTGACAATAAGTAATGTTATTAAATGAGACAAAGACTTGGTTTGTAACAGTAAGTAATGTTATTAAATGAGACAAAGACTTGGTTTATGACAGTAAGTAATGTTATTAAATGAGACAAAGACTTGGATTGTGACAGTAAGTAATGTTACTAAATGAGACAAGAGTAAACAGATTGTGCAACACTTGGTATCTGACCAGGAATTGACTAAGAATAACTGCCCTTGGTAACAACAAAATGAAGTAGTGAAAAAAAAAACAGCTTTAAACAATGACACGATGTGAAGCCCATATCATTAACTCACCTCATATTTTCTGTATTGTACAAGTAGAGTTAGCAGCAGGACGGCATCCTGTCCAAGAACTGGTCTCTGGTTACGGTTCCCAAGGATCTGGTTAACACACCAAAATCATGTGACATCTAATGATAGCTATATAAGTCATTTTGATTTGTTAGAGCTTATAGTTGCATGATGACTATCAAGTTTATTTGTAGCAACCCTGCATGTTGCAATTGAGTCTGCACTTACACAACAATTTATCTAAAAAACAAACGTACAAATGTCTAAGCTTGCAGAGTATCTAATCTAAGTGTTTGAACAACCTTCAACAATTCAACTGTAACGACACAATTATATCAACAATTGCTGCTCATTTTCATTGAATTAAAATGACTTTATCTTGTATTTAAAAAATTGAAGGGTTTCTTTAGTTAATATAGGCATTAATTGTTGTTAAGGATTATTTGCATGAGTCGATTCTCTAGGCACTGATATAAAAAAATTTTGCAACTCAGGTTACCATACACATCTGTGTTATTCTAAAGTGGTGTTATTCAGGCAGTCAAGAAGAGTGGAATGCGTGGTGACACAGCCTCACAGAGCAATTTTTTTTTAATTAATTACTTGTAAATATTTACTTTACTCTAGCGAACTTATAAAAAAAACAGTGTTGTGGCATCTTTACAAACATGACGTAGGCTTAGCAGAAAATAGTAGAACAGGGTATGTTGAAGCTTGAATCAAAAGACAGGACAATATGATGTGAATGTTTCGGCTTTGAGCCTGCTTCAGAGAACAGGACAAATGAAAATACGAAAAGAAACAGAGCACAGTAAAAAGAACTTTAGAGATCTCCTTTGTTGTTGCTGCAAGTAGGATTACAGGAAGTGAAAGAATATAAATATTGGTATTGTGAAAAATAAGGTCCAGAATCTTAATGGACCTTCAATTATTTTCTAGCGGAAAAGTGCCTCCTCATAAATATTGAGTAGTCAGTTGGTGTGGTAAAGGGTTGAAGGCAAGGAAAAGTATTGCTTACATTTGAGGAAAATAATATATTCTGAGCTTTTTAAAAGTATTACATAAAGAAATGTTTGACTGTGCCTAGCTGGAAACTTTAGTCTGGAGCTTTATGTGTGTAAAGCAGATGTGACAGGGGGGGGGGGCACTGGGGCTATGCTTTTATTCTTGAAAGTGGAGAAAGGTATGGTTGAATATAAAAAGTTGGGTAAATACTGGTTCAGGTTAAAAAAGAAACAAACAAACAAATGCAGTACTAACCTGGACTACGGGCTCAAAAACACTGTTGATAAGTACATACTCAAGCATCGTATTTTGACTTATGTTATCTGTTGCCTGAAACAAATTAATTTTTTTAATGCATTATCTTTAAGGATGTCTTAAAAACTTAATTTCTCTAATAAGAAAATATTGAAGCTTACCATCCCATCTGAATCAAAGAGAATTTTCAAGGCATACCAAATAAATCTCATTAAACTAATTTTGTTATTTGATGTGACATTGGTGATTTAAGGCTTACATTTAAATTAGATCAAAATAATTTTCCAACATTTGTCTATTTCTGAAATGCATAGGGGGTAAAGAAATATAATGGAAAAATACCATTTTCAAATCTAGTAGTAAGATAAGAACTAAGAACTTTATGAATTGCTGTTTTATTTATTTAACATTACCACAAACTTACCTAAAGAATAAAATTGATTTTTCACAATCACTCCTACTTAAAATAAATTGACTTACAGTGACAAGAACAAGCATAAACTTGAGAGCCAGCTGTTTGAGACATGTTGGACATTCGCCAGTCAGGAATGAATTAATGCTGTCAATGAGGGACTAAAAAAAAATAAGAAAATTTTTTTTTAATTTAAGATAAACATTATTTTTTTAATATTAACTTTTTAATCGTGAATTAAAATCTTTAATAATATTTTTTTTCATTTGATTCAGAAAAAAGATGTGTTTCAGATTTTAACTTTTATTTCATTTTTAAAAGTCAATCATATTTATTTTGTCAATGGAATAAAATTACAACTTAATATATAACCCTCAAGGACTTAGAAGGAGCTATGATTTCCAAGATTTTGTTTTCAAATCACACTTTTTCTTGCAGTAGGCAGTTTTTCAAACTTTTAGGTATCATCTAAAATAATTTCAAATTATTTTTCTCTCTTATATAACTTGAGGTTTACAAGAAACTTTTTCTGTAACTAGTCCAAACTAAACAATGTTACAGTATACCTGGAGAATAGACTCAGCTGAATCAAAGCCAACCAGAATGTTGATCACATCAAATCCATAGTTACCATGATTCTTTTTAAATATGCCTCTAACAAGGGCGCAAAGAGTCTAAAAATAAAAAAATAGATAGCTTTCAGAGTTTAAGTTCCGCAAGAAAATAGTTACAAGCTGATCAAATAAATGTTCACTTTAGTTTCAATGATGAAATTCTTTTATATTAAATTTTAACAGTCAATGATTTTTAAATATGTAATTGTTAGGAAACAGGACTAAATATTTCATCCCTGGTCAAAAGAAAAGGTGTAAATTTAAGGGGGGGGGGGGGGAATAAAGCTTGGATAACAAATCTGTCTTTTTGACATTTAAGATGGATGTTATGGATGTAAGAATCTGTATTACTGTAAGGGTATTTTAATATACCAATATATTTAACACAAAACAAAAGCAATCATTGCAGATATCAAGACAATACTTAAAACTAACATGTAACGCATTGATCCTTCTGATATTGTTATCTTCTTTCAGTGCTTGTGTTGCTCGATAGAATATCAAATTCAAATTTTCCTGGAAAGAAAATAGTATCAATACAAAACAATAGACTATTAAATATTTTAAAATTATTTTGTGTGGCATGGCCTTAATGAACCTAAGAACACCCCATTCAGATTCTACAAATATTCCATACAGGTTTAAGGTATACAAAATATAATGAAGTAGTCAGAAATTTTTTTTTTAAATAATGAGAAACTTTTTTTATGCCATGTCAGATTATAAATACTATACTATACAGAAATAAATATTTCCCAAGCCTTTTCAAATTTATCATTGTTCATTGAGGAGCTTACATCAAAATTTAGCTTGCAAGAATTTATGAAACAATATCTAAGCAAATTGATAAACCAATTGATAGACTATTTAATAATAATTTTATTATGTGAATTCTCAGTTCAACTCAGCTCCTCTGTGTAAGCTTTTTTATTATATGCCATTGCACTATCAAATAACATTTAAAAAGCGTGAAAGAATGTGTAGCATCAGCTTTGCTCATCTAAACTTGATTAAATCAAATATTCAAGAAACTGGTTCCCTTTTATAGGGCACTGATCTTCTTATTATAGAGAGTTATATCCAGAGTTATCATCAGTTCTTCTTTAAAATAAAGCCATATTTAAGCAATATATTTTCCACCTAAATGGTTAATAATTTTTTTTTTAAAATTGAACATACTTTCAATTCTAGTAGACTCTCTCCAGTTAGTTTGTCCATTTCACTCTCTATAAACTGTGTATTCACCTGATGAAACGAAATAATCCCTTAATTAATATTAAATACTTATAAAACACTAATGCATTTTTAATAATGATGTTTTAGACAACAAGCATTCAGAGAATATAATGTTTCATACTTCACAACTAGATGCTACATTTGTTTTTGACATTTATAAAATATAAGTTAAATAAGCTTATGATTTCAACAAAATATAATGTACTACTTTTCCTTTTTAGGATAATTAAATATAAGTTTAGTGATCTCTATTCCTACTTACTTTTAATAGGAAAAGCTCATCCCAAAAATTGGGATTTGTTGTTGAGGGATCTTCACCCTAAACAGATAATTGTACAAAGATTAGTCAGAAGAAACTCGTCATGTGTTTTTTTTCTCTCATAATAGACAAATTACATATTATTTGAAAATTAAAATGAATTAATTACACTTACATGAAAAAAAGCTTCATAAATCTGCACCACCTTTTCTTTGAGAACCATTTTTTGAGTGCTGCTCTTACGCATTAAAATAGAGTGTGTCCGCTCTTTTCCTCCAGCACTGACATTACTTTCTTGATTCATAGTGATGAGTCTTCTAAAATAAAGTGTTAATTTTGACTTGTTATTACTAAAAAGCTATTACTTTACTCAGGATAATATATCAGGGACTGCCATGTGGATGAAATAGTGGAACAAGATATGTTTAGGCTTGAAATGAAAAGACCGGGCAATTAAAATGACATTTTGGCTACATACCTTCTTCAGCAGACAAAACAAAACAAGAAACAAAAAAGAATAAGAAATTAAAAATGTGTGTGTTAGAAGATCCCAATGTTGTAAACAAAGCACTCTATGTTGAGCAAACTCTATAATGTGTAACACAGGAGTGTAGAACCTACGCTCCACAGGACACTTAGGCCCAATGACATATTTAATCCAGCCCGCAATACCTTTATGGAAGCTTAAGTAATGTTTAAGTAAAATCTACAAATTGTGATGGTTATCTTTAAAAGCTTTTGAAAATTAACTATTACAATTTAAAATGATCAAACTGGAATAATAATAATCACAACATATTTAAAAATCATTCAACTGCTTATTTTCAAAATTAACTCTAGTGTAATTTTTGTAGCCTATCTTCAAATACCAAAATCATCATGCAGCCTGCCAAAAAAAAAGGAGCCTACCGGTACTCCTTGTGTAAAAATTTATCAGGATGATAGAATTAGTTAATTAAAATAGTAGGCCTACTTCTAACTACCAGGACGTGGGGACCAAAAAATTTAATGCTCTGTGAAATTACAACGAAGTCCCGAGGTTTGTAGTACTCACTAAAAATAATTAAATTACTAATGTAGTTTTGTAAGCCTAAATAGCATACATGCCAAGTGTTAACCCATACTTTGTACAAGTTTTAAACATTTTCCAATTAAGATTGCCACAGTTTTGTTCAGATTTTCAATGGAATTAGGAGAAAAAATGTTCACATGTTTAAAATGGTGGCAGTGATAGGAACATATGTTTACTTCTTAGTGAATGGATCAGCAATAGTAGCATATTACACAATTCGAAATAGAGAAATTTAAGTGCTTCCATCAGGATCTTTTGATCTAAAATCACATCTATAAACAAAGATGCACAAAAATTTTGGGCAATTAAGGTATATTCTGCATCTATTAAAAAATAGACTTAATGGTGAAACAATAACGTCAAGTTTACACTGTAAAATAAAAACTGACATTTGTTGCTTGTGATTTTTTTTAAAATACAGAAATTATTACAAAATGGGCTAAGATTGTATGTATGAAAAACAGTAATGGATAACTAATTGAAAAAAGTAATACAAATTTAAGAGATCATTATTTTGATTTTTCATTCTTGTGTACAGGTATATATATGTTTTTGTACTCGTTTTTGGGGTTTCTTCGTACAGGTTATAATCAAACACGTTGGCAAGTATGATTTGTAAGACTATAAACTATAAGTTAAAATTAAAAAGGGTTATTATATTTATATTGAAGAAATCAAGAGGTCTGCTATAAAATTATAGAGGATGTAGAATACATTCTAATTCTAACGCCTACAATAAACTATAAAAGGTGAAAAAACTATACACTTGGTAAATTTAAAAGTGGAGGTCACCATTTTGACAACACAATCAATCATGATTCCAGATTTTCAGGTAATTCAGAGCTATACCAAAACCGGCTGTATCATACTGTATCCTACTGTATATGGAGTGTTAGCAGAGGGCCAGCCATGGCTGCACTTTCAGGACTTTTGCATGAGGCTCATGAGGGAAAATGAGGGAAGCCAACATAGAAATCAGTGAATGGGAGATCATCGAACATATGGCATCACCGTTTCACATGGTGAACAAGCATGTGTGAGGGAGTCAAACAGGCAGAAGATGCCCGAAATAATGCCCTTGCAACATTATTATGGAAGGCCAACAACCAAAGTGAGCCAGAAGTTGCCAGAAGTCAAAATTCTCCTGGGAGAAGTGCAGACAAGACTGCAATTTTAGAATTGGGCTCCTATCCATTTAATGAAGTGTTAATAACATAACTTTTTCAATAAGCAACTCCATCATCAATGAATCATCAATCATCTCATGAAGTGAAAGGATGCAATATATAATTAATTATTGGCCTAATACAGACAAAGTCTATCCGCTTTTAATAATATTATTTTTAATTAATTAGGTTTAGTTTAGGCATAGTCCCATACTGTCCAAAGCCATCCGATGCCCATCATCATCATAATGAAATCATAGGTCATAGGCTTTAAAAAAATATTAACACAACCCACTGTCACTGACCACTGATAGTTTAAGTTTAAGCAATTATTACTGTAGGCAGTCAAGATTTGTTACTAATTAGCCATTTAATTAAAACTTTAACTTAGAACTTACTTTCAGCCCTAAGGGTAATTAAACAACAATAATAATTTCTTATCATGCCCTTTAAACAAAATACAGTTTCATTTCAACAAACTAACAACTTTTACGTTGTATAAAATTTCATTTAAGGTACTTTCTTGGGTCACTCTGTTTACCGACATTCGAAATAAAACCGAGATGAGATCAAACAAGGATGCTTAGCTTTTAAATGAATAAACGAAGTGATTATACCCAAGCTTAAAATTCGTTAGAATTATGCATCCTTCTTTTAAAAAATAATAAATTGTTAGTCCTAAATAAAACCTTAATATATTTTTATTTTGTTTGTCTTGTTTTGTTTAACACATAATTTATTACCTATTATGACTATGTGACTATTGGGCATTGGGTTTTCCAACCTTTTATTACCCCTTCGCCCTCATCCTAAAGCCTACAGTCTACAGCCTTTTATGATTTTTTAAAATAGCCCTTGTGACCCCAACGAATTGCCTGACAAAAGTCGGATATTACCTAAAAATGTAACAATGCATTTTAAAATTGGAAAAAAAAGTTAGTCCAATTTATTTATCAAAGTGCAAAGAGAATTAAACATAGTGCATAGTGGAACAAGATATGTTTATGCTTGAAATTGAAAAGACGACCGAATACTTAAAAGGGCTTTTCGACTAAATGCCTTCTTTGGCAGACAAAACAAAAAGTAACAAATTATTTGTAATTAAAATTGTATGTTTTTTTTTTAAGATCATTGAGACCAGTATTTACTTCACATGGCTTGAACGCAATCCCTCATTTATTTCATTTTATATATATATATTCGAGAACTAGATAACTTCATTAAAATAAAATGTCATTTCAGAAATTGTAAAACAAAAAAATGAAATATAAACATTTAAATCATAAATTCAAGTTCAATGGCTCCTCTTGTATTATAATAAATTATTCTTACAC
This sequence comes from Omphiscola glabra, assembly GCA_964017045.1. Lineage (NCBI taxonomy): Eukaryota > Metazoa > Mollusca > Gastropoda > Lymnaeidae > Omphiscola > Omphiscola glabra. The sequence goes on along the minus strand of OZ024794.1, from coordinate 12,784,662 downwards.
ACCACCCCAAATATCACCCCTCCCCCGCGGGGTGCGAGCACATCAGAATGGGAAAACCTGGCTTAATAATAAAAATTAAAGATTTGTTACCGAACAATTTAAGATAAAAATACGGACACAACAAATTTTACTGCACGTTTAGTTAGCACAATAGAAGATAATAGTCTTGTTTACAACTTATTTAAGTTTAATTATGGATGTTTAGCCCAGCAAGTCACCTTTCTGCTCTTGGAGTACCGTAAGAAAAATAGTAATGGCGACTCACACCATTGCATTATGATTGTCGTGACGATAAACTTGTAAACTTTTCATGATATAAGGACTCAAAAGTGTCTTTCGTCGAGAGTTCTCAAAATGTTTATTCAAAGCAGAAGTTGCTAGTGACAAGATTGGGCCTACTGTGTCTTAGTATGCGGCGGTCGCACAAAAAAGGGAGGGTGGGAGGCTGGAGACTTGCATACATGACGTCATACTATTTTTTTTTCGATTTTACACCCCCACCCAAGGTAGTAGCCGTCCTAGGTAGGTCAAGCTTTTGTTTGCCCCTTCTACAAAAAAATCTCTCCCGACGAACGAAAATGCCACCTCTTAATATACGGGGAAAAGTGCCACATGGAGCGGATCGCCCCTTCTGCGTCCACTTCCTATGCCACCGCCACCCTTTGTCACAAAAGTGTAACACTAATTAGACTCTTTTATCATACTTCGTCACAAATTCGTGCCCCCATCAAATTAACTGGATAAAGAGGCTTAGCTACAAATAGGATGAATTTGTTTCAAATTCCTGATTTCTTCCACCCGATTATTTTCAGAATCATGAGAAGAATATTTCCTGGAATAGACAGTGCAAGAACTTCTAATTTCAGCTTCAGCCACAATGGAGCAAATACACAAGAAGCTGAACAAGGATGCAATCTCTTGAACTGATGTGAAGCGAGGTGTGAGTCCGGTTATAACAGAATAAATAATAGGGTAATAACGCTCCTTCTGGTACTGACTTCTTCATCTGGTTCAGAGGAAGTACTGGAATCATATGGTGTGTCCTCACTATACAGAAACAATTTCTTTCTCTTGATTTGGGAATTCATGAACGATGTTTACCTATTCAGCTGAAATTTTGGCTTCTTCCAGAAATTTAGGCCATTCATTCCTAACAGATTTCCGTTTACAAATCAATGAATTCAGACTGGTAGTTTGAAGGTCAATAGTAGCTTTTCCCGGCTTGGGCAATCTCGTTGCAGCGATGAATCAGAGTTAATACGTTCATCTTAACCCAAGCCATGATGACACATATGAAGGATGTCATATATTTAATACCCCCCCCCCCTTGTTTTACACCTGTACGTATGTTTGTTCTTAGATGCAGATGTAAAACTTCCTTCAGAGCTTTAATTATTTGAGACAATTGCTTGGATACAGGTCGAAAACTGTCAAGCGAGTCCTTGAAAGTCCATGGAGCAAAACACCACGAATCATTTTCTGTCGTATATCTCAGCGCTGTGAAATTCCTAAAAAAAAATGTGTACACATTTTGAAAAAGCCCCAACACACGTCTTATCTTCCGTACAGCTTGGATTGATTGACCTTGGCAGACGCAGCAGTGACGAAACGCAGGCCTGAAAATATTCAGATAGTGAAAGTTTTCACGGATGGCTCTGCTAACACGAGAGAAAGAAATGCGGGGTATGGTGCGCTCTTCTTTTACCCAACAGGACGGCCACCAAACCATGAACTTTCAGGACCCTGTGGGACTGCAACATCGAATTTCGATGTGGAGCTGGAAGCTATCCATGGGGCTCTGGAAAGTGTGCACCACACTCTGCAGAGGTGGGAGCTTGTGGGACTAGATGTAGTAGTCTATACTCTGACTCAAGATCTGCTCTTGAGGTCTTGGGAAAGATAGCGGGTACTACGCACTTAGTTGACGCCATCACAGATGACGTGTGCAAGGTCGGTGAATTAGGAGGCAAAGTGACAGTGCAATGGATTCCAGTGGCAATGAAAAAGCAGACACTGTCCAAAAAGAAAGCTTCTCAGCCTCAGTCAGATGTACCAGTAACTTACCAAAGAATCAAAAACTGGTTGGCGGACCATTTGAGAACTAAATTGTACATGCAGTGGGCAGACAACACGACAGCCAGAGGCGTTTTCGCTAACTTGCCAACTCCTAGCAGACAAGGCCCATGGTGGGGGTTAGGTCGCAGGCTGCAGAGTCTAGTGACACAGATGCGTGCTGAGCACTGTCCCATCGGCACATACTGCAACAGGCTAGATCATATCAAGGACCGTACCCACTGGCATTGCAGCCTGGTCCCGGAAACACTAGCGCATCTGTTGACCGAATGTTCCTCACTAGATGTTTCACGGGAGGCCAGGGTGGCTGGAGAGCTCTTCGTGAAGAGAATGTTACATAGCTCAGCTCAGCAGATGGAGCTGGTAGCCAATGTACTAGCCGGGGTCATAAGAGAGTAATCTCAGATCTTCACCAGAATATCTCCGTTAGTTTGTAGGCTACAAGGCAGTGGCGTAGTGAGGGGGGAGCAAGGGGGCATCATGCCTCGGGCGCTACTCACAAAGGGGCGCCAAATGGTATATTTTACTATATATTGTATGGTTTTCGAATAAAGGGGGGGCGCTAAAAAGGTATTGGGGGCGCTAAAAAGGTATTGTGCCCCGGGCGCGAGTTAAGCTCGCTACGCCACTGCTACAAGGTGAGCGATATATTTTATGAGTTTGAAAGACTTTATTTTGGACAGAGAGGAGAGTATCTAATTTCTTTATAATAATAAAAAAAACAGTGTATTAAATTTTGTTTTGTTTTGTTTCTTAGTACACAATAACAATTTTATTTTCGTAGCAGGAAGCGGCTGTCGTGTCGGTCCAAAAAGCTACCTGCCCATCGGGCCATGCCCGATTGTTCGATCCGCCCCCGCTTACTATCTAGTATTGAAAAGAAAAAGAAAAAACAACTAAAACATAATAATAATAAAGTTCATTTGAAAATTAACGCTTCATCCCCAAAGGCTTGAAGCGCGGTACAAAAACAAAGCTAGGAGATAATAACTAGCTGGAAAAGGTGGTAGACAACTTCACCCCAGAAGGTGTTTGCGAAATAGATTAGTTTTTATATTAAAGTGAGCTTATTAATTGGAAGTTATGAAACTTTCAGACAATGTAATTATGTGAGTCATCTGGTTTTCCATGACATTACTTTGCGAGAAAGCCAGACGGCACACTTCCTAAATAACTAATGTTCAGTGAACTCTCCAGAGAGAAAAGCTCAGCTGATGGGCAGGGAAAAAAACGCTCTAAGGGCTGTCTAATAAAAAAAAAGCTTCACTCAACCCCATAGACATGAACCTGAATTCGTGAGAAACACTTACTATGGATCGTACAAGCTGGCGAGATGGACACATTGTTGGAGCACAAGCCTCAGGAAGTAAACGCACTGCTCTCGCCCACAGCAAGGAAAAGCAGACTCGGCTCCAATATCCAATCCAACTAGGACCTCAAAAATTACGCGCGGGGAAGCTTTCCCCCAAACAATGGAATTCTCTGCCACTTCACATCCGCAATATAACAACCACCCAGGCCTTCAAAACTGCACTCAAAACACATCTCTTTAAAAACTCTACTACCTTGACTGATTTCCCTTTCTGACCGATAAACGATGCTGCTGGCTGCCGTCCATGGCTTGACATGTAAAAGTTATGGGGTGAGTGTGGTGAATATACATTTGTTGTTATGCAGCTGTTCTTTATTGCATACATGTATTATATTTTAATGTCACGTTTGTGTCTCTTTTGCTAATATTTTATACAGCGCAGTAGCTTTCCCGGCGCTATATAAGATTATATTTATAATTATTATTATTATGACTAGCAAGCCCCATGTATACTCACCGTTGGTCATCTATTCGCTGGAAAAGACAAACAACGATGACATTAATTACGTGAGTACATGGTAGACTGACACCCTTGCAAAAAAATCTTTCATAAAAACGATTAATTAACAATTAATTGCGACCCCAAAACCCCCCACCACCAAAAAGGGGAGGGGCTACACCTGGGGTGGTGCCCTCTTCATCGCCCAAGGTTCACAACTGGGGCCGGGGAACTTTTGAAGTTATTTACTCAAAACTATATGTACGCAGACTTTACCCCCTCGATTTGAAGGGAGAAAATCATAAAAATAGACTATTTATAATTTATAATCGTACAAGCGTATGCACCAACTTCAGATTATGATGACGAAGAAATAGATGAATTCTACCATCAACTCCAAGATTTGCTGAACAAAACCGCCAGAAAATACATTCTTGTCGTTCAAGGTGTTTGGAATGCCAAAGTAGGAGAAGATGCCTATGCAAACTGGAAATGGACATGCGGACGCCACTGTAACGCAACTTCAAACGAAAGAGGACTGAGGCGTATGGAATTCGCCAGCTTCAACGAACTCATACTGGCCGACACATGTTGCACATAAAATATCCAGGAAAACCACATGGCATAGCCCCAATGAGAAACACCACAATCAGTTTGACTACATCATGTTGCAAACACGTTTCCGGTCTAGTATAAACATTGTGAAGACTCACAGCTTCCCAGGAGCTGACATTGGAAGTGACCGCGATCTGGTCATGATGACAATTAGGCTGAACTTAAAGAGAGTAAATAAACAGGGATATACCAGAATCAAATTCGACATTGAAAAGCTGAAGGATCCTAAATGAGCAGAAGCCTTCCAAGCAATGATAGGAGGAAAGTTTGCGGCGCTTATCATTATAGATGCCGACTGTTAAGACATGGACACACTGATTGATAACTTCAACATAGCTGTGACGGACACATCTCATGAAATCCTTGGTACACATAATCCCAAACCAAAAACCATGGGTGACAGTTGACATCCTCGATCTGTGTCATAAACGTAGGCAGTTAAAGAAAGCAAAGATGGTAGATACAGATGGGGCCAATAAATATAGGAAAATTAACCAAACCATCAAAAAGGGTATGAGAAGGGCAAAGAAGAATTGGATTAAAGAGCAATGCTACGACATTGAAAGTTGCTTGAAGAAAGACAATAGCAAAAAGGCATACCAGTTGGTGAAAGAACTAACCACTGCAAAGCGAGGCGTAGTACTACCATACAAGATCCTGAAAAGATGGACTGAATACTGCTCAGAGCTGTATAATGAAAATATAAAGATAGACCCAGAGATCCTTAATGTCCTTAATGTAACAACGGACAATGAAAACTTCCTTATTCTTCGCGCAGAAGTATAGAAGCAGCCGTCCAAGCACTCCAAATAGGAAAGACCGCAAGAGTGGATAATAGCGCTGCCGAGTTGGTGAAACAGGGAGGAGAAGCAATGATAAATGCCCTGATCAATATTTGTAACAAAATATGGCTGACAGGGGAATGGCCCAAACCATGGACCCAATCGCTCATCATCACCCTCCCAAAGAAAGGTAACCTTATACAGCTATGCCAAAACTATCGCACCATCATTGCTGAAGAACAGGCGGGCGTCTGGCAAGGACGTGGCACTGCGGCACTACTGAGCAGATCCTTAACCTCCGAATACTGTGTGAGAAATATGCTCAACACCAACAAAACCTATACCACGTCTTTGTGGATTTCAAGAAGGCATTCGACAGGTTTTGGCATGATGCTTTATGGGCCACAATGAGACACTACAACATCAACATAAACCTAACCATAATTATTTGCAGCCTCTATGATGAGGCCACCAGTGCAGTATCCTTCAACAATAACATCGGAGAATGGTTCAAGACCACGGTTGGATTACGGCAAGGCTGCTTGCTCTCCCCCACCCTCTTCAACATCTTCTTAGAGAGAATTATGTCAGATGCACTGGAAACGCATGTAGGGACAGTCAGCATTGGTGGCAGAACAATCACCAAACTACGCTGTGCGGATGATATAGACGGACTGGCTGGAAGCGTAGAAGAGCTAGTCAACCCAGTAAAGCGTCTCGACAAGACTTCCTCGTCCTTTGGCACGCAAATTAGTGCAGAAAAGAAAAAAATGATGACGAATAGCACCGCTGGCACCGCAACTGAAATTAAGGTCGGGGAGGAAAGATTAGAGACAGTTGGCAGCTTCAAGTACCTCGGAGCAATAGTCTCGGAAGAAGGCTCCAGGCCCAAATTGATGGCCAGGATTGTGCAGACCACAACAGCACTAAAGAGCCTCAAGAAAATATGGAACTACAAAAATATAGCCCCCAACACCAAAATCAGGCTGATGCGCTCATTAATCCTCTTCATTTTCTTATATGCATGTGAGTCCTGGACATTAACAGCAGAACCTGAAAGGAAAATAAAGGGGATGGAGATGAGATGTTTCAGAGGCATTCTTGGCATCTGCTATAGAGACCATATCACCAATGAACACGTGAAAGAAAGGATTCGTCAAGCAATTGGGCAGTACTCAGTACGATAACCTCCTGGTATCTGTAAAAAAGCGCAAACTTGAGTGGTATGACCACGTGACAAGAAAACAAGGACTCGAAAAAGAAATCATGCAGGGCACAACTAGAGGAGGGAGAAGAAGAGGACGACAGAGAAAAAGATGGGAAGATAACATCAAAGAGTGGACGGGATTAAAACTAGACGATGCTATGCGTAGTGCAGAAGACCGAGAGGAATGGAGAAGGATAGTTTTCATGTCATCTGTGGCTCCCCAACGGTCCAAGGACTAAGGGACATGATGATGATGATTTATAATTGATAAGATCGAAATGGTTAATCGAGTCTCTTTACGAAATGTATGCATGTATTATATAATAGATGCAGTGTTACTGTTGTTAGCTGTCAGAATAAAATTCTCAAGTCTCTATATTTTAACTTTTATACTTCGAACTAGGAACGCGCTATTTGTATAATTTTATTTATGTCTGTTAAGCCCTCAATACACCCAAGATTTTAATTTTTTACCGAATTTGGAGTTAGTAACCCCGGTTTGCCGACCCTTATCATAGAAAATCGCTGACAATTATTGCGGTAAGAGAATTTAAATTAGAAAAAACAGTCAATATGCAAAAACTTAGCTTTTTTTTTTTAATTAGCTCCCTTTGTTTTCGACTCTTTTGAATTGGATTAAGAAATACTGCTTAATGTCAAGGACATATCCTTTATTTAGTAAATAATATTATTGCTCGGCCACCATTGCACCCAGCCAATACTACCAATACAACGGGATTTTTTCTTCAAGTTTATGTTGTGTTTAAATAGTTACTGAGCATAATGACGTTGCCATACATTGTAACATTTTTACTTTTAATCGACGAGGTAAAATGAATTTAGTTAGAATATCTTTATCGATGTGAGTGTGAGACCCTTACGATAAATAATTATTGTATGAATGATGTCGTGAATAGTGATAGTCAGATAGTGTAATTGTACTGTAACACATCATGCCATAGCCAGGCATAGGCCTATAATCGTTAAAAAAAATATTATATCACCAACAGTATCTAGTCTATATGATATATGTGATAACTTACAAATAAATTATTAATAAAAAGGAGTAATTTTTTATTTTACTTTTTTTTTTTAGCATCATATTCATAAAATTTAATACTTACTAATGACAGAAATTAAAACTTTGGACAATTTACGCTTGATGTTTTGCAGTGGGATGAGTGAATGTGTGAATTCTGTTTTGTTTATTCTTGGATTGTTACTAGAATTTACTTTTTTTATAAATTATTAATAATTTATAACCTGATGTCGATGGAATGTTGTAAATGAATATTTCATTGGGTGCTAAATTTTATAGCATAAGTTGAGGAAAGGAGCCACCGCAGGTTGTTGAGACTTCTTGCCACATATCTAGAGGGATAAAGTAATGTTGCTAATGCAAATTAATGTACCAGCTGAAATTACGCCAGGAAAGGGTGAAACCATTAAATCTCGTTCTTATTTTTGTTTCTCTCAGTAAGTAGCTAAAACAGCACATTTTCTCTCTTTCCTCTCCTCATTTTAGCAGACATGCGTTTGCACTGTTTTTAAATTATTTTTTTTGCATGGCCCCCATGTTGGTTGGCCCCAACATGTGAGTTCATGGGTCATGGCAACCAAGATGGCAGCTGTGGTCAAATAAAGTGAAACATCAAGCGTACAATAACAAAAATTCTTATTAAATTTGTAACTATTTTAGAGAATAAACGTATTTCATTCTATAGACCACATTGCTATAAGTTATACGCCTAGGCAGCGGAGAGCATTGGTTATTAAATTAATTTTTTTCTTTCCCGTAACAAAACAATAAGACTTAAACAAACTGTAAATGACAGCAACAAAAACTCTAGTCTTTGTTAATTATGTCCACATTTGTGTTCTATGTTGAAAGGTCTTCCATTGTTGAGGGTTCTTCTTTAAAAAAAATGCCAATATCTGGATGATATATTATTCATATATTACAAAATAGTTATCATAAAGCTCTTGCATATTTTTTTATCGTACAACATGTGATGACAATTTTAAAATAATACAACATTGGTTAATGGTCTTTAATTTACAATGGCAAAATTTTAAAAATTTAACCTATGTGATATTATCAATGGTTATTTATCGTCCTATTATTAGACATATTCAATCAGATGTTCCCATGATTTTAAAAATGGAAATTTTAAATTTAAACTAGTCTAAAATTTAATATGGTAGGTACTCCAATTCTTGTCCACGCACCATTCTGCACATGTCAAAAAAGACTTCATCTGTAATCTTAAAATATCTGAATAAATCTAAGTAAATTGTAAAATGTATTTTTAACATATAAAAATTGATATAAAAATATTAAATCTAACCTTGGTTCCACATACTATTACTGGTCCTACTATTTTAAAAATAGTTTTTACCTGCCTATATTTTATATATAATATTGGCCTAATACTATTAGTGTGACAACTACACTTACAGACCTAATTTGAGTTAGTATTTTTTAATTAAATAAGGTATCTAAGTATAAAATTTTATTAATTATTTAAGTTAATATGATATTTTAATACCGTACTTACCTTGCATCTTTACTTTTAGTCCTAGAGTCAAGTGTTTAAGAACTGGGTATTGCCAGTTCAATAACTTCGTTGTCTAAGGTTGTTTATTAATTACTTAACAAACCAATGTTTTATAGAACAAACGACTCTTTATTAAATAGAAAACTCCGAAAAATCTAACACTCCATCACAGCTATCATTCAAAAACATATCACTAACACATCATTTCACCTTACTCAAATAGGTCATAAAATTATTTTATTATTATTATTAGTGAATTTATATAGAGTGGTACCCCAGCCTAGGGCTGGGCTCACCACGCTGTACTTACAATTTAGCAAACATAATTTATGAACTTTAAAAAATTAATTATCATACATTAATTTTAAAAAATAAAACTAATGTTTATTCATGTCACCCATTCCAGAACTATTTACATGTCAAGCCATGGACAGCACCCAGCAGCATAGTTTATCGGTCAGAGGGGGGAATCAGTCAGGATATTAGAGTTTAAAGAGATGTGTTTTGAGTGCAGTATATAGATACATATACTCTCTACACCAAACACCTTTTCCATAAAAATCATTCACACATGTAAATCTAGTTCACAATATCAAGTGCTATTATATTATAGGCTACATAATTATAATCTAAATTTTGGGAAATGTTAATATTTAGAAACCGTAATTTAAAAAAAAATTGATTATTGACATATCAGTCTAAGACTTGTTTCAAATTAGGTAATACATAAATTAGCCTTTAAAGACATCAAATAGATGAATAAAACTCAATATCATCATAGTATTTATCTTTTTATTAGGACATAGAAATACAGTTTACATAGAAAAAAATTTATTATTTCTAATTTTAAAAAATATTTAAAGAAATAAACACAAAACTTGAATAATGTTAAAAAGAAACTAGAAATGGTACAGATTCAGGATTATGGTTAAATATTAAGTCTAGGTTTCTTTTAAGTACCATGGAAAACATTAACTTTCTATTGCTCAGTGCCGTCAGTGCTTAAAAAAAATTCACCCCTATTTCAATAATAGATAGAAAGATGAACTTTACAAAGCTTGTAGGAAACCCTGACAGTGATGTATCATTTATGGCAATCAGATAATATATAAAATTTATTTCAAAGTGCCTAATAATTAAAAACTAACCCAAACAAAATCAAAGTCAAAGTCTGATCACCTGTGGCTGTGAGTTTGAACCTTTGATATTTCTGGATTTGAGTTAAAATTTTAGCTGTTTTGTTATATTCTGATTTGAATTATTTTATTTACAACTTTTTTTTTTATATAGGCCTAGGACTAATATAAATAATAAATTTCTTGAAATATTACCAGCTCAAATAAATAATTACATATAGGCCTACTTGACATGAGCATTACATAAATTAAAAGTGAATTGATTGTCAAATAATTTTTTTTATTCCTGTCTAATTTATATTAAGTGTTTAAAAACATTCTTATGATTCTTATTAGAGCTTTGATAATCCTAGTTGGCCCTTATGAGCCCCAATCTTACTTAGAACATTAGAACAATGTGGTGAGCCCAGCCCTAGGCTGGGATACCGCTCTATATAAAACTACTACTACTAATAATAATAAGAATATTATTTTAATTTTACAATAAATGTGTTTGCAAAAAAGCCATCTTCATAATAAGGGAGGCTGCAATCAGGCTATAAAAAAGAAATAAACAGTTTTGAGAATAGCTGGAACAAGTCAAAACAGAAAAACAAATGTGTTACTAAAAATCCTTTTTAAGCATTTTCAGTCACCTTCTTTGTTTTGTTTAATTTCTCTCCTCCCCCCCCCCCAAAAAAAAAAACAACCAAACCTTCCAAGTCTTTCACCCTGCTTAATATGTAAACTTATTTAAATAAATTCTATTAGTGTAATCTGAGCACAAAATAAATACAAAACAAAAAAGATCTTTGAAGTTTAAAAAAAGATAACATAACAGCAACTAAAAAAAATGATGTACAACCAAATGAAATATTTTTTTATTATCTTGAGTTCTGAGAATTACTTTAACTGCCATGATGGAAAAGTCATGAATTTAATAGCTGACTTACATATTTTACAAAACAATATTAAGTGAAACCTGTAATAGCGAATCTTGAAATTGCACTGTCCTTGGCATACGTGCTAGTTTACCCCAGCATGGAATGATTTTTAACACAGGCTGAACTTGCAAATAGTACCACTTTTGTTTTGATCCCAAGGGTTCCACTGTAGTTTTGGAATACACTGATTCCAGCCTTTAGCATATTGAAATACTACTTTTCCAAAGAACAATGCAATTAAGTTCAAATGCATAAATGCTATTACATGCAGTTAGTGTATAACTAGTATGTACAGACCATTACAGCCACACACACAAAGATACACTGTCATTAAAAAATATATATTTAGAAAACTGGAACTAGAAATTTCTTATACATTGCTTCTGCATATGAAAAGTATGGTCTATTATAGCAATATGAACACCCACAATGTCCATCTAGTGCCATGCTATTTGTGTATTCTCATTCCTGAAATGCCCTGAGACATTTTAGACCTTTTTCAGAAAATGTTAAAGGTTAAATGCAGTTCTGGCACTTTTAAGAGGTCATGGTGTTGTGACAAAACTGGTTTCAATATTTTTTGTAATACATTCAATTTTACCTTAATTTAAACATTTCATGTTATTAATCTCTCATTGGCTTAAAAGCATTTATTCTGTCTCTAGTTTTTTGTCTCCTTTTTACATTTTCTAGGATGGGTTGACTCTGATAATTGGCCATTATGGTCTGCTTTGCATAAAATTTCCCCCATATTCTGTTTATGTAACTGACATTTCACTGTCTCATGTTGCCTTCAGGGTAGCACAGATCATATAAAAGTTTGTCAGCGCTAACCCCATCCTACAAATTATTAATTTTTTCTGTTGTTCATATCAATACACTGTGTGAATGCGTGTCAATACCGTACTATTAAAGCAAATGTGGTGAACAAACATTTTTCTCAGACTTTAAATTTAATTATAAAAGTTATTTCAATACTGGCGGCAAAAAGATGTATAGAACTCTGTGTTTAAACAGGAAAGTGTCACTTTAAACAAAAAAATATTTCCATTTGTTTCACTGGTTTGAAAACACACTTATATGCAGTATGTATTTTGGATTAAGGAACAAAAATGTTTACAATCAATCAGTAAGTAATAGCACTTTTATTTCCTTTGTCTATAAACTGCATATACCCCGGTAATCAATTTCTAAACATTACTTGAACTCCATTAAAGTAGCAATACTGTGAACTTGCAATTTTTCCTGATAATTGATAACAGTCTACCTATGTTCTTCTTCTTCATAGGTTGTTTTCTTTTGATGGAATCTAGTAGTCTGTGTCATCAAATCATCTTATTTTCACATATTAGATTAAAAATATCGGAGACAGAAAGGCCAATTTTGGATGGAAGAGCTCAGTATTATTCAGTCCATTCAAATTTGCTTCAGCATAATATTTATAGCTCTTTATAACAATAGAGTCATATTGAGGCCATGGCTTCAGGTATTGAGAATAAGTTGATTTCTATGTGGTTTTCCCTAAATCAAATGTGTCCTATGATTTAACTAGTGATGATCTAAGAAAGGAAAATATGTGTCTCTCTATGTTCAGTTGTTAGCACAGCTTGGGAAACACTGTGTTATGTTGAATGTTTAAGTCTGGGATGACAACCAGAGAATAATAGGTTATGTATGTTGTTAAAAAATGACTTTTATGATACTTAAAAATGCCTGCTGCAAATTTACAAGTGTAAAATAAAAATACCTTTTCTCTCATCAGGCTCTTGCTGATTACTGTGGTGAAAACATATTGTAAGTAACTTTTTATGAAAAGAAATAAAATGTCATATCTTTTTGCCCAAATTGTTTTAATTCGGGACCAAAATTTGAAAAAAGAGAGAAATTGATAAGTTACAAAAAAGTTTTTTATTTCATAAATGTATGCTGTAAAATGTAAATTTTATAAACGTCAAAACATAGTGTCTGTAATTCCTTATACCTTGGTTCTAATATAAAGCTTTAAAACTTTATATTAAATGGCATTATTTCTCCATATGGTAGTCCATAAATAATATTGCATAAGAAGAGTGATTGTATTCTCTAACAATTTAACTCTTTATCTATTCCAAAGCTGTCATGCTCCTTACAAATGTTGTGAGACTAAGAAAGGATGCTGTTATGACAGCATGCTACACAACAGCCAGCATTTTCGCCTACAGATATGGAACATGTGGTACTTCTGGTTAGTATTGATTGTCAAACACAGAGTGTGTGAAAATTGCCTTCATTAAACTTCATAATCATTGGTGGGATTTTCCAGAATTTCCAAATTTACTCACAAACAAACAGTTTTCAGTTTCAGGCTATAGTTTTATTCCTTTCACTTCATGGGCTTTGATTTAAATATTGTAAGACTTCTTATAAGGCCACATTGCATATTTTTCTCTTCAATTTAATTAAAAATCTTTATTTTCATCACTGCCTTCGTTGGTTATATTGATCATATTTTATACTAATGTCAAAGTATTACAGACAGGTCTCTTTGTTTATTTCTGTGTGTGCGATGAATCTTACAGGTCTCTTTGTTTTGTTTATGTGTGTGCAATGAATCAAATAACAAAAAATGTGTTCCTTTTGCAGGTTTCTCATTATATTTATGATGATGTCGTGTTTTGGTGGGTGTGGCTACTACAGGAGACGCCGTCTTGCTATGTTGAGCAGATCTTCTAGTCCTCCACCAACTAGACCAAATACAGTCCTGGTGTCTTATCCTAGAACACGTCGCAGCAGAAGTCAAGAAGGGAGCCGACAGTTTAACTTCTTTGCTTACAATGGGCCAGGATTAAATGGACCAGAGCCTGTGTCAAACTTGCCACCGGCTTATGCTGAGGTAAAGAAGTAACTTGTTTATTTAGAGATATATGAGAAAAGATTAATTAAGTTTGTCCTTACAAATGAGATACCTTATAAAAGCAGACTGGACCATTAAGTAATAAATGCAGACTACAATATATTTTTATTATAAAATTTAACTTTTGTTGGGTCAAAGTCAAAGTAGTTTTAGATGCTTAATTAAGTTGAAGAGATACATAGAATAAGAAAACTTATTTTTTGTGGTTGCTATTTAAAATGACCTTGTGTCATTTGTATGAATTTTTTTTCTCTAAGGCTGTGTGTATCTCCTACAGAGGTTCTCATACTATTTACTGTCCACAGGTTATAAATCAACCCAACCTTTATCCTGTCAATAAAGTCCAACTTCCCCCCTACCCTGGAAACGACAAGCCAGGTAAGCAGGGTTCGTGTAATATCAAATTTTTCAATGTCTTAAACTGACTTCACGCTAGTTGATTTTATTAATAAATATTGAGTCCAGATAAATAAAGATGAAATCCTCTATGCAATGTTTTTTATCCACTTAATGGGCCATTTTATTTTTATTTTTGGTGATTAGTTTCAGAAGTTTTTTTAAGTAAGGTAGTCTTACAGCAAGTTTTTTTTTTCAGAAAGGCTTATGTACAAAATCTATTTATTTTAATGTCCGTTATCCTGATTATGAAACTGTTGATGTATAATATTTGTTGTTATGGTACAAATTTTATTGCATTTTTTCTTGTCTCTACTTTCTAAAAGAAGAGGGCTACATGTTTTCCCAACAAGGGTCAGCTCTGTTACCACCTCAAGCAGATGCCAGTCTGCCACCTCCGTATTCAGAGTATAACTTTGAAACCAGATTGCAGACATCATCCTGTGGACCCAATGAGTTCTCTCCTCCATACTCCCAGTTGTCAGAACAAGGGCAACAGCCACTAACCACAAACAGAGAGAGAAGAGAGAGCATTACAGGAAATGTCAACAATCAAAATAACTAATAACATGATAGAAAAGTGTGATCTTTTTTGTTTTCTAAATGATTCGTGCCAAGGGAGTAAGGTGGGTTATTTGTAAATACTTTGGCACTTTCTGTGTTCCACTATTGATTCTACTTTACAATGACTTTTGTGTATCAAAAGTGAAAATGACATTTTTTTTTTTTAATTGTGCAATTGAATTTTCAACTGATCCTAAAATAAATAATCTTTTTTATGTTTGTTTAACATTGGGTTAATGTTTAATTCTATTGAATCTAGGATGGAAGCTAAATAAATTGAAGCTGCACCTGTTCAAGTAATGAGCTCCGAATGTGTAGGTTGTAGAAAACAATATTTTGGTCAAATATGTGCCTTTCCTTTCAGAGGCCAACCTATCTCTGACTAACCTCATAAGATGTTTTCATTTCACTCCAGTCCCATTGATTGTCATAGTATTTTCTTTACAACCTGTGTGTATGCATGCATTTCCTGTTAAAATGTAGAAAGGCTGTCCTGTCACATCATGTTGGATTGGGACACAAGCCACTGACAAGAGATTTCCAGGCATCCATATCCTGCGAAAGTTTCTCTGTGCCCAGCTTCTTGTGGTTTCCAATAGATTTTGGCTTTTATCACTTCGCTCAGCGGTTCTCAACCTGTGGGTCACAACCCCTTTGGGGGTTGCGGGAACCCTTTCTCAGGGCTCGCCTAAGACCATCTGAAAACACATATACTCTACAGTTATGAAGTAGAAACAAAAATAATTTAATGGTAGGGGGTCGCCACAACATGAGGGACTGTATTAAAGGGTCGCGGCTTTAATAAGGTTGAAAACCGCTGACTTAGCTCAATTAATTCTTCAGCGGGAGATCAATCTATTTTCTGTGCAGATCGTCTGCCATTCTTCTTGCCAGTGTTTTTTAGCAGGAAAGATTCTTTTAGAGGAGGATGTGCTGCTAGCCTTGTTCAACCTTTATTTCAAAGTTTGGGATAGTAAAATTTTGTCATATTTCTTGTGGGAAATAGTACTGGTACGGCTAAGAAATAAAGAATTTTGAGTATCAATGTAAAATTCTCCAAATTAAAATTAGGATGTTAGTGTTTTCATTATTTGAAGATTTTAAAACTGACACACATACACACACAGATATATATCTATATATATATATCTAATATATATATATATATATATATATATATATATATCTAATATATTATATATATATATAAATATATATATATACATACATATATATATATACATACATATATATATACATACATACACATATTTATACACATATATATATACATACACATACATATATATACACATACATATATTTAATATATATATATACATATATATATACATACATATATATATACATACATACATATACTTATATACATACATATACTTATATACATACACACACTAGGGGTATATCAATGTCATCGCCTGTAAAGTTATAATGCATTCTCAAACATCTTAAAGAATGTTAAAAGCAATATACGTGAAATCTTTATTTAATTATTTATTTTTAAATCCATAAACAATGGTTGTTTGTCAAGCTTTATGTTATTTCTTTGAATTTATAAATTTAACCCTTAAACTTAAATGAGCTGTACTAGAACAATGAAAAGGCAAATGGCAACTGTCAAGGGTATGAAATCAATGTAGTTATGTTTGTAAGTAAATCATGTTGAGTTAGAGAGTATACGTGTAGCGTTGTATACTGTGGGTGAATGTTGTGACGTATTTGGGTAGGGGAAGTGACTATATATATATAGTTATGAAAAGGACTTGAGTTGTTACTAATGACTGAATTAGTTGAAGAACTTGATTGAACGATCCAATCCTGAGGACACAGAAGTTGACGGTAACGATGCTACAAATATGCAAGAAAACTAATTATTGAAATCTTACTTTTTTGATGTTTAAAATGCTTTTTTTAAATTTCTCATTCATTGTTCTTCAACTAATCGTGATTGATTCTCTTGTGATCATGTGAACTTTAAATTCATTTTTGTACTAAAGCAACATTGTAAATACATACACACATAAAGCTGACACTCGGTGACCATGTGTCATTCATTTGATGTTATGCTGCGGGAACATGAAAGTTAAGTATGAGTAATCATGGCCCTATTAAATATTATATTTATATGCATGAATATTTTGGAACGAAATGCTTTGAACTCCTAAATGAGCTCCTAAAAATCGCATTTCAAGAGCTTATTCATAAATAACAAGACAATGTAGCGCTGAATTTTATTAAACATTTTCTATTTAATTTTAACAAATTAATCTGCCATAAGGAATCTGTTTGTACATTGGTTAGCCAACTGTTGAGCAATAATAATAAATTCAAATTTTACCCAATGTACTTGAATATAATATTTATTGTTTTTGAGCAAATTGTATTAAAATCTTGAAAATTTTCTTCATCACTGCATTTTAACAGCACATGTTAATTTATTAAAAGAAATAATTATCAAACCCAAATAATCTTTAAAATTTTGAAATAGTATATGATTTATAATAGTCTTTACTTATTGATAATCAAAGAAGTAATATGAAGAAACGTGTGATGACTACTAGATTTACATAACCCTGTTATGTTGCTTATTGCAAGGTCTATCCAAGGAGTCTATTTTGAATTAAAGCTTATTTTCCCTACAATTCAATCACTATACCATAGAACTTTAGTTCATAACAAGCTAATGCAAAGTGTTATATTTTCCATATTGGAATATATACAAGCATTTCTTCAAATTTTCAACATAAATTAACCTTTCATTTTCTTGTAAATTTTATTTACTGGTACACATTAACATTGACCAATATTTTTACCACCATGTCAAACTAAATAGCAGTAAGACTTTTTCTTGCAATATTTTAAATTTCGTTATTTTAAGTTCCGGTATGGTTTTATAAATGTTATTTTGTGCTACATAACTGTAATCTGGTAAAAGTCCAGGATATTATTTAAGATTTCTGCTACGGTACTATGCATTAAAAACAGTTTTCAATTATTGAGATTTTTAATTAGGAAAAAAGTGCTTTTGAAAGTTCTCTTAATAATGTAGGTTTCAGTCTGGTTTTTTTACACCTAGTAATATTGTGCCAGAATAATTTCAATTGGTTCGGGTTTTATAAGTGCCGGTTCATGTAAATTTATGGAAGGCCTCAAATTAGAAGTTAATGCTTTAGTACCCCAATCCCAAATCTTTTCTTCTTTAACTGTCACTGGAATAATTATTTCACCTCTTGTATTAGATTGTGCCTCGCTGTTCTTGTTGACATAAGAAAATTCCTTTTAATTGAAATCCTAGTATTTGTATAAAGACAGGTTCAAGATATTATTTGTGTTGATATTTTTATTTGCAATCTCAGTTAGTTGCTCCTTGCAATGTTCTCAATAAAAAGCATTTAATCCCATTTTCATCTCTTGAGGACAAGGATTTTTCTTTCCTTATTTTTTAATGTTTGTGTATTGGAATTTGAATCTTTATCTTGAGATGTGTGATATTAAACCTCACCTTAAACTTCAATGGATCTCTTCAATTATAATGTTTGTCAACTAACACTAAGCAATGTTATCATCTTTGGTGCCTAGACTAATTGTTTAATGACACGTTCTTCAAAACCATAAGACTAATTCATACCAACTGTCACTTTACCTTTTTCACTTTTGTTTTATTACATGTAGCCTGAAAACTCTGAGGGTTACATTGTTAAGATGTTCTGTATTAATTATAATTTTTCAATCTCATTTATTAATTTAGCATAAATATCATAGTATTATCAATTTTGCCTGTCACTGTTATGTTACTCAAACCTTTGCTGTATTTTTGTGGTTGTGTGCATAGCTTGTATTATTTATTTATTTTCTTTTGAAAAACTACTTATGAAACTTATTTATATACAGAGCATTTATTGTAAAGCTTCGCATTGGTCATATTAAGTGACCCTTTGTTAAATTTCTAGCTTCCATTCTTGTACCAGCTTGTCACATTGTTTTCAGAATATTTTTTTAAAAAATAAATTAAAATTAAAGAGAACTTATTTTTTTTACTGTTTTCCTCCTTTTGCTGTAATTTTAATTATTTTAATTTTAATTGAGATTAAAACATTGCAAGTACATTATACATGTTTAAAATTAGGTATTATTTATTTTTATTTTAAGTCCTTAACATATTTTAATGCTTTCTTTGGTTATTGAAATACAGCCGAGTAACTTTATCTAGTAAACAATTTAATTAAAACACTTCCTTTTCAACGATGTCATAAATTTCGCAATTGTTGATTATATTTTGTTTGATTAAAAATTTGATGTTCAGTAATCTCTCTTTTATTTATTTTTAAAATGTATCAATATTACCTTTGAAACACATGTTCACTGAATTTACAAAAAAAAAATGCCTAACATGGATATAACACTGAACTTGTTACACCTTTACTGCTTTGGTCCTCAACTTTGAAATAAAAAGCTATCAACTTGCAATGGTTGGAGGCCTAGCTTAGCTGCACTGTACTGCTCTGGTTGAATGCCTAGCTAGTTGCACTGTACTGCTTTGGTTGAATGCCTAGCTAGTTGCACTGTATGGCACTGCTGGATGCCTAGCTACTTGCACTGTAAGGCGCTGGTGGATGCCTAGCTACTTTCACTGAGCTAGTGGATGCCCAGCTATTTGCACTGTTGGGGAGTGGTTGGATGCCCAGCTAGTTGCACTGTATGACTGGGTAAAAAATTGTAAGCTCATCATTTAAACCAAGATTCAGGGCATTACTCCTCTTGCATTTTGACAGATTTGGGAAGCTAGGATTTGAAACGGCTTGAGTTTAACTTTCAGTACGTCTACTTCTACATTAATTTAGTTTTCTAAACCAGCTGCAAAAATTGATGAATCACAACACACAATGATCTGTAAAAAAACATAATAATAAATTGCTTTTTGATGTTGGCTTTTTTGTTATATTTGTAGACAAATTTGGTGTGTTTTTAATGGTTACTGGTAATGTGTGAGCAAAAAATTTGTTGGCAGCTAAATTTTTTGACTGAAGTTTGTTTGAATGGAAATTTGTTCAAACAGAAGTTTGTTTGGCACTGAAATGATGGTAAATAAACAACCAAAATAAATGTTATTACAAAGTTGACATTCTCACCCTTTCTCACAAGCACTTTCCCTTAAAAACTTTTTAAAAATAAATAAACCCCAGTTTAATCTATTTAATTTTGTAAAAAATTCCTGATATGGTTTTTAATGACTATTGAGCCAAGTAGTAACTCTATTTGTTTAAACTTGGTATTTTAAAATAAATATTTATTTAAATGACAATCAAAGATGGCCAGCTTATTGGGTTTAAAATGAAAGTAGGCCTACATGTTAGAATATTTTATGTGAGGGTTTTCTCAGAGTGAGTTTCTAAGTTTGTACAGAAACACTATGAATGGTTTTTGGTACCTCAGTTTTTTTTTTAATGTCGTGAAATGGCTTTATAGTTTGGGGATAACACAAGTGTGCATACACACATGCAAAATTTTCAAGTTGAAAGTTTATGGGATGTAACAGTCAGGGGGTGGGTAATGATAACATAATTATAGCTTTTGTAGTAATAAATAATTCATTCACATGTGTTTGTTATGATTACCGGCCCCCACTTTTCACATAAGCTTTACTACCTTTCACTCTTCATCCTATGTCCTCTCTCCCCTCACTTGCCTTAAAATAATTTTTTCTCTAAAATATCTTTTTTATTTAATCAGCTTACATTCTATCCATGTATGTTATTTACTCATCCTTTAACTCATTTCAGAACTTAATTTTTCACCACAAATGAGTGCAAAATTTTAATTAAAAGTAACAGTGACAGCTCCTTAATTACTTTATGTAAAAATTGATAAAAAGGAACAGGCAAAGGGTGAGATTTAATTTTATAAAGTCATTCATCTTGATGAAAAAGTTAACATTAGAATATTTTAAAAGAAGACTGGTGAATTACATTTCAGAGGTGTGTCAATCTTAAGTATTGACCTAATTATTATAATTTGGAGAGAGATTTTTGGGACTAGAAAATAGTGTTTTGAGTAGATTTGATAAAAATATAGTACAACAAAATCAACTAAAGCAGGAGAATAATATATGGTAAAGGGTACCTTATTGGGAGGGAGTAGATATTTTAACGGGGATTTGGATAAGAAGGGCACCTGAATTTTCAAGTTTTATCTAAATTGCTTTGTACTGTGTTACCTCCAGTAATAAACAACTTAACAAGCTTACCAAGTTTTGGTCCCCCCCCCCCCCCCCGCGCGCCGGCTGAAAAAAACTGAAATGATGCCCCTGTATAAGGGTCTTTTTTCCCCAGAGCATGGCCTGGTAAAATTACTTTTTTTTTTTCAAATATATAATTTGAACTTTTAATTTTTAAAATTATAACTGAACTAGTTTTAGTATTTATATTTCCCCAACTCTTCTACTTCTATCAACTATGTTGCTCTACTCTTCAACTAAATTATCCCACTCTTGTCAAGTGTTGTTGCCTCATCTCTTCTACCTGCTGTTTCCCCACTCTTTTACCAGGCATATTGCCCCCTCTTCCACCCGCTATGCTATGTTGCCACACTCGACTACACCTATATGTACATTTCTATTACTTTTACTATTGACGATTGCCTAGTTCATGAGATGGGTTATTGGCATTAATACACACTATTCTTTAACGAATCACATTCTTTAAACAGTTTGCACCTTCTCCTTCTCCCTTTTTAATTTTGCTGGAATAGAGTGGATAAAAATTTGTATTGAGTAAAGTTCGGCCAAAAAAAAAAAAAAAAAAAGCATACACCAAATACCTGGGACAATTAATTGACAGCTGCGTTTGAAATCGAATTATGCAATGTATGCTCCCTTACAAATATATACATCCGGTCTTTAAATAATTGTTGTTAGGCACGCTTAATGTCACCAGTAATTATTAATTATATTGAATATTAGAGCATAGTATATTGACTGTACAGTTTCCAAAGGAATCGAAATTGTAAATTATATTTGTTCATTAACTCTACCTTATACGTTTCATTAATGTTTAGTGTTTGTGTATTTATTTTACTAATAAATGTTGACATTTTCTCCAACTATTACTACGCGTTGCCAAGTGTGCCAACCTGAGGCAAGGGCGATAAGTACCAGAAAATTAAACTACATTATTTAAATAATAAAAAGTGATGGTATTGTGTTTTGAATTTAAAATATTAAGTAATATTTGAAAATTATATTCAAATCTATAAATAATAAATAAACATATATATAATGCAAGTACTAAAACTGATTTCGATTCGTGGCAAACAAAGAAGACGAAATCTTCTCGATGCCTGAGAAAAAAAACACATACTGCCCAATGAAAACACAGACCCATGTCACGTGATAAAATTTTTGGTAGCTGCCCTTTAACGTGATCAAAGGAATGCCTAAACCACGACAATTTATTCCCATTTTTCGCATTTGTATTTATCAATAGTGTTGTTTTTGTTATAGTTCTTTGAGCCGGAGTTGATCAAGGAACTAATCGATGTGACAAACTTATTACAAACAAATGTTTATACTGTTGAACAATAAGTATTCTTAGTGACAAGAGAGTGTCGGTGGCACAAAACATGTCTAATAATTCAGCTCCACAACGAGTGCGGCGAAACGGGTCCCCATCCACCACCAAACAAGGCCCTATAAAAGCAGTGAAAGCATTTTCTCTTAAACATGGAAATCAGCATAAAACAGCGTCTTCCCCATCTCCAAGAGAAAGTCACCAAATCTGGTCTAGGAAATCTCCAGACAGTAGAGTCTCTCCTGAGAGAAAGAGTCCTGCAGGAACACCTGTTACTTGTATTTCATCTTCGTCTTGTATATCAACATCGGTGCACTCACAGTTACCACAAAGCCCAAATAATTCAATGCCATCAGTCAGCAAAGGTAACTGGTCAGAGTTGATATAAATTTATTTATATTTGTAAAAATTATGGGCCTTGTATTATCCACATGAATACTAATCCTGGTGACCTAAATCAACAAATGAACTAAATCTAAAGTAGTCTGCTCTAAAGCATGTAAGTGTAAGTAAGTCATTTACCTGTGTTATGTCATGTTTAATAAATAAAACTTAGTCATACAAAAAGGTGAGACGGTTTTATAATAATAAAATTATGGTTTTGGTTGGTGTGTTTTCAATTGGGGAAAACAAGTATTGTATGAGTATGTTTTTATCTGAAATCAGAGTTAACAGAGAATATTGCTGTGATTGTGTTCTCTGCCAATGTTTGCTTTGTGATATTCCAGCTAAAATTTGGTCACCATAGAGATAGGTGGACGTTGATACAAGAAGGAGCATCATCTCACACAAACGAAAACTTCTAACTTAGTGCATCATCATGGCCGCCAAAAAACACTCATGATCTAAAACCAGTCGATATGCCATATGGGAAACTCTGAAAGCAAAAGTTTACCTTCTGTGAAAATTTATCACAGCTGATCAGCTAAAGTTGGAGTTGGTCGAGGATGGAGTAAACATTTACAGCATTTTATTGACATAAGCATAAAAAATGGTTCAAAACTTAGGAAAAGTTATTGAAAACCAGGGAGGACACATTGAACCCATTCAATAACTGAGAAATGACTAAATAATTACCGCAATATTTAAACTATATATTATAAATCTCTATCACTTTATTATTTTTTTGGACCCTTCCTGTATAATTTTATTTAGACGTCACTGACAGATAAATTTGTCTGTGAGCATGTATTCTTATTCCTTTATTGAGGCAGATTTTTTTATCCTTCTTAGTAGGTAAGAGAGTTAATATAGGTCTACTACATTTCTCTTGCTGTCCTCTTTCGGCTAAGCTTTTATTTTCTTTCTATTTGTTAGTGCTGTTCACTGAAGAAGGCTTCCTACCGACACGTTAGTTGTTTTGGTGCCTCCTTTTTTTCAGGATTTCCCATATCTTGTTATACATATTTCTTTCTATCTAACCTGATTGCAGTCTCTCTCTCTCTCTCTCTCTCTCCCCCCTCCCCCCTTTATATTCAACAATAGCACATTGAGTTTTATCTTTTAGGGTCAGCATGCTGCAGTTTTTAAAATAACATAAAACCTGAAACTATGATAGCTAGGGATGTTTTCATTGAAAATGTATCAATGAAGCAAATTAAAATCTAAAATATCATCTTTAAAAAATATATATATTTTTTAAAATATTATTTATATTTTCAGACAGAGCCATTAAAAGTCATAAACACAGCCCAGTTCCAGGCAAATGGAGAGCAAGTTCTGTAGATACAGTGGTTCCATCATACCTAACAGGGCAATGGCCTAAAGACATCAATAATTACCATCATTATCAGTCAGATGGTGTCTTTATGTGTGACAAGTCAACTCAGGTACAAATTTTTGTTACTTAAGAAAGAAAAACAAATATTATTCTCATTGATAATTAAAGTGTTGTTTTGTCTTTTAAGTTAATTTTTTTTTAATGTACAATACTGTCTTAAAACAATATAGAAATTATTGTTTATAAGATTGAGCCTTCAAAAATGTTTGTGCAAAATGATTATTTGCTTCTCTGTAACTATTGCTTTAAAAAACGAAGTATTATTATTTAAATACAGACAGTTGCTGAATGGGAAGGAAAGCCTGAAAAAAGGAAAAAGGGACACAAGAGGTCTGCCTCTTTTGGTCAAGGGGATCAGTTAAAAGTAAGGACTCTGATTTTGATAAACTCATGTGTATTGTTTGCAAATATTCATCTTTGTGAAAATATTTGTGGAATGATGTATTGATGTTTTTTCTATAATCGACATGTGCCGAGCCAGTTGTTACTTGATTGGAAGCACTCCGCTGAATTGATCTATAAATTTATTTCCATTCTGACAAAAGTCAAAGGTGGTTTCAAAATATTTGTTATTATAGATTAAAGTTACATTATTGACAACGCAGCTGGAACTAGAACATTGTAGCTGTAGTTTTATAAACATAAGTACTGTATATAATATATCATAAACCCATCCGTTGAAAAGATGACCCCCTATGTGTTGGCTAAGATAAGCCTGAATAGTGTGCTACCTGCTTATAATAAAAGTTGAAAACACATATACTTGCTTTGTGTTTATCAGTATATATTTAACCATACTGAACATTTCCAAAAATAGAACCTTGGCAATTAACTTTAACTATTTCACAGCCAATCATGGCAGTCGCAAAATGAGAACAAAAGTGTGGCCCAATTTTGCACACAACTTTAAGTTGATTCCTGTTAATTAATTTTTTTCTTCATTGTTTCCTGTAATAGAATGGAGATAATTGTAAAAATATCCTATAACACATAAGTCAGCAACCCCACTTATTCCCCCTAAAATATTTCCAAGAATGTTGTCTTTTTAAGACGTTTATACAGCAAACATTTTTTTTTTACATTTTTATTATTTATGAAGTTTTTTTTGTTTTTTTTTATGTCAAGGAAATATAAAATGGTTTACATAAAATTTTATTTTAGGAGTTGCTAGTTCCTATAGCCTTAGCATTTGCTACAGCTATCAAAAAGTCTCAAGGAAGAGTTTTAGACAAGAATAATATTTGCACAGTATATTACGATAACGAAATTTGAAACATTACATTTACACATTGCATTTACACAATGCTCATTTATCTTTTTCATAAACAAATTTGAGATAGGTCTTGTTTATTTTTTTATTGGTTACTAATTTCCTTTAATCTTTCAAAAAGATAAATGAGCTGTGGATAGTCAATGAAATTTAAATTAAATCACGAAACTTGTAATAATTAAATTTATCAACTACTTTCCAGCTCCAGTTTATAAAACAGCATTTACAGAAATCTAAAGAAGGCAGCAAACACACTGATGGGAAGCTGCGATCTAGTCCTATTCCTGGAAAACATTCATCTCTATCACTTACAGCACCTCCAGCATTATGTTCTCAACACACCAAAGCTATTCTCATCTCAGCTGGTCATATACCCAGACACAATATGAACCGATTTCAAAGAAACAGTGTAGAAGGCTTAAATATGGTTTGTAAAATATTAATTATACCTTTAACTTTATGGGATTGATTGGATTTTATATTTAGACACAATGTATGCATAAAAAAATAATATATTGGAAAATAAAGGCCATTTTTTAAAATGGTATTTTTCAAACAAATTTTTTCACTAAGATATAAATTCATTTTAATACAACTGCATTTTAAGGAATATGAAATTGCATTTTGTATTCAAATTTACTTTCAGTGTGTACTGCTATAATTTTTTTAAATTATTGACTGTTTAAGATATGTTAAATGCTTGAGGGATATATCATTTTTGAAACAAAAAAGTATCAACATAGAAATATTAGAAAGAGTTTTTATTAAAGTCAGCCATAATTCCTCCTGCACTGTGCTTGGCCTGGGCAACCTTTGATAACTACATATCTCTGTCTGCCATCTGTTTTATAGGATTTTAACTGATGCTAGTCGGTTTTTTTTTTACATTTACAGTAAAATATAGTGTGTCTTTAATTATATTTTTTAAATCCATTTGCAAATGGATTTTTTTACTTTCACTGCAGATTTATCAACAGACACACATTTAAAATTTTGCATTCATTTCATCCACACAACATACCTTTTGTTTTAAAATCATGACAAATTAGTTACTAAAAATAATGTTCAGAAAAACACCCATTTTGTTCAGATACTTTTTTTAACTTTAAACTAAAAGCTGTAACTCATAATTAGTTATACATTACATTGTCCCCAACGGTTTCATTGAAATTGTTTGGACAATAAATTTTGCACAGGTTACCACTATTTGTATAATAAGTGCTTAAAGTGGGATTACAGTTTAAAATGGAATTCTAATAACTACTTAACACACACACGTTAGATTAAGTCTACACTGCTAATACTTTGCAAGCACCGCCAACAAAACTTACCATATTTTACGGACTATAAGACGCACTTTGATTTTTAAACAATTTTTTAAAATAACATTTTTACCATTTATATTAATTTCGATTATAAGATGCACCTGAATTTTGGAGACAATTTTTTGAAGAAAAAAGTGCGTCTTATATTCCATAAAATACGGTACGAATTCCGTCAGTAGGTACTTTGGTAAAAAATAATTCAAAAATTGCAGTTGTATAAAGCAAACTTCAAATTAAAAATATTAAACAGAATCAACTGTTTGGTTTTAGTACGTTTTGAGCTATGAATTTTTAAAGTGCAAGTTCATTTGAAATTTTTTTTAGTATGGACTACACCTCCACTCGCTGTTCAATAATTCTTGTTTAAATGATCATTTTGTATAACTTTTGTTTTCAGTTTATGAAAATTAATTTAAGCTTTCACTGACCAATGATTTAAAAGATTTTGCACTCGGCAATCTCTTATGAATAAAACTATGAGAATAATACTATAGTAGTATAGCACATGCAAATGACGGAATGGTTGCCCATGACAACATTTTGAACACTGCAAATTATGATTATTTATAATATGGACTCTATTGGGTTTTTAAGCATCAAATTAAATCTTGTTTTAAATGCCATCTAAGGTCATTCTAAAACATTAGTTATCCAAATATTATGATGTTAACCCTTCCGGTACTAGGCGCGGCTTTTTGCAGTGACCTACTTTTTCCCTGTGGCCCGAGCGCGTCTATTTGCCACATAGAGGGGTATCTAATATAAACACAAAAACGAGGCTATAACCTTTCACCTTAGTCTCGGGAAGAATGTTTATTTGTAATGGGATTAGTAGAATTTTATTTTGTCTTTTAAATTATGAAAATCAACCAATTACTGATTTTTTTGTGCTGATCTGTATTTGTTGTTTCTGTGGCGCTACCTAGCACTATTGTTGATGACTACTTACGCCCACTTGATGAAACCTTTTGCTCTGAAAATATTATTGAGCTTTAATTGGGATTAGATGATTCTCATTTTTAACACCTTATCTATTTCTGAACAGATAATTCTCTACATGTTATTATCAATTGTTTAAAACAAAAAAGTTACAAAATAATTTGCAAACTTATCAAATTTTGGCTCATTTCAAAATAATGCCTGGGCCACAGGGAAAGTTAGCAAAAAGTAGGTCAGTACCAGAAGGGTTAATAGTGGTATTAATTGAATGTTTCATAAGTGTTGGCATCTCCCTCCTTTAAAAAAGGGACCAGATCACATCTAAGTGAAGTTAGGCAGAGCAACCTATTTAATATTCTGCTAAAATGTGGAACCATTTCATCTCTCGTAATAAACAAAGCGCTATGAAAATTGACACACATGTATATCAATATATACCCGAGAGTTATAATGAAAATGAAAAGGGTATATATTAAACTTAATCTTGATGAAAGATGCCTTTTATTAACCAAGGATTTTCAAAAAGTTGACTGATTTTAAATGAAAAATATTTTACTGATTTTAAATGAAATAGAAATCTACTGAAATGTTGTCCAATATGTCCTCAAAAGCGGAAGGATGGAAACAGAGCATAATTGTGGGACAAAATAATTATTTTATAAATTAAATAGCACTATTGTAAAAGACAAAAAAAAATTGGATTTTCCTACATCTACGCCCATTTACCATGTACATTTTTTTGTAGTCTCCCTTACTTTACCAAAGAGCCTACTTTAAGCCAAATCCCAGCTTTTTTCTTTAAACATTGCTCAACTAACAAATATATCCAAACCATAGCTAAGAGTCATTTATAAATAATAACATCACTTTATAAATGCTGGATTTCAATTAGTTAAAATACATTTTTTTACTAAATTTCAGAGCCTTAAACTTGGCCCTATAATGGGTAGCTGAAATCCTTTCTGTTGTGTTACTGATCTAATTATTTTTTTTACCTTTAGGAAATAGAGAAACTTGTATCCAGTGTAAAAGCTGTGAATCTAGCAACTTGGGAAAGTGATGTCGATGATCAGGTTTTCAGGGTAAGGGACTTATAAGAATGTGATTTTAAATTTGCTTCTTATGTTGGCAATTATTGCTTGTTAAATTATCAGCACAACTTATGCTTATAAATTGAAATCATGTGGATGACTGTTGTTACGTACCATTGTATGGTTTTGCTAATTTTATCAGTTTTAAGATTTAGCTCATTAGATGAACAATATGTCACAAAGGACTGAAAACCAGTGTACAAAGAAAAACTATACCAAAGCTAGTTATATTAAAAATATTCATTTTAATTATAATATTAAATTTATATAAAGAATACAAAATAAAATATACAGAAGTGTAAACAAAATTAACTTACACCACAGCAAGTTAAAAATTATAATTCTCCAAAGATACAAATATTAATATATAAAGCAAACTTCAAATTAAAAATATTAAACAGAATCAACTGTTTGGTTTTAGTACGTTTTGAGCTATGAATTTTTAAAGTGCAAGTTCATTTGAAATTTTTTTTAGTATGGACTTCACCTCCACGCGCTGTTCAATAATTCTTGTTTAAATGATCATTTTGTATAACTTTTGTTTTCAGTTTATGAAAATTAATTTAAGCTTTTACTGACCAATGATTTAAAAGATTTTGCACTCGGCAATCTCTTATGAATAAAACTATGAGAATAATACTATAGTAGTATAGCACATGCAAATGACGGAATGGTCAGGTATTTTGGCCCTACGATTTGTTGTATTGTTACATACATATTCTCTGGGGAAAGGGTGAAATTTGAACAGAAAATACAAAGATTGGATCCCATAGACGAAAGAGATTCAAAGACATTTATGATTGTTTATGTTCTGGAGAATTGATTAATAAGAGTAATGGATTTAGTAATTTCATTTGAAAAGGAATTTTTTTAAACATATGTGCCTTCCCATTTGTATTTTGTAAGACAAAAATTTAAAGGTAGTGAATGAAAAAAATTCACCAATATTACAATTTTCAATATAAGTACCTATAACTTGACATTTTCTGAAAGAATATTGCTTCTAGTATCTCAAAAACATGAATTTATGATAGTTTGAACAATATATGGAGTAACAGATTGGGTTGAATTCAGAAGTTGATTAGTAAAATTTTACTCAAACTCTAAATTCAAAATCAACATACATAGGATAAAAGCAAATTCTTTTTATACCATAAGATACCTTATACCTGTACTTTCGGAACGGTATACTTGTAGGGTATCTGAATTCATTTAGTGTGGAATTTTGTGATTTTTGACAAGCTTATGAAAATGCTAAAAATGGCTTGACACTACAGAAAAACAGTTTTAGGGTTAAATAGTTGAGATGATTTCTTAGTTTACATGTAGAAGCAAAGGGATTCTGTTGCTATACAGGGCAACCTTACAATTTTTTCCAAGTCATTTGTCTAAAACTGTTTATCAATAGTTAGTAAAGATTAAGCCAGGTAAAACATCCCACACACTGTAAAGCTTTAGAGGCATCAAGTGACAACACCATATGAAAAAAGTTCATTATTTCAAGTATATATTTTCCCACTCAATGGAAACAAGAATATCCTTAACTGATAGCTCATTTATATTAAACATCAAGGAAATTCCTGATGGACACAGAGCACCTGCACCAGAAATCACTCGACCCAGTTCAACACGCAGCATAGATACTCAGACCCCTTCAGGTCAACTTGATCATCTACAAATCCCCTACACAATAACAGTGAGCCGACCTGCATCAATCAGTCCTATAACTTCTTCCAGACCTAAAAGTGTTGATGGTCAAAATCCACCCAGAAGCAGCTCTGACTCCACAGAGAGCAAATCAAGTAAAGGTAATATCTGTTAATAGTAGTAGAGATCTGACTCCACAGAGAGCAAATCAAGTAAAGGTAATATCTGTTTTAATAGTAGTAGAGATCTGACTCCACAGAGAGCAAATCAAGTATAGGTAATATCTGTTAATAGTAGTAGAGATCTGACTCCACAGAGAGCAAATCAAGTAAAGGTAATATCTGTTAATAGTAGTAGAGATCTGACTCCACAGAGAGCATATCAAGTAAAGGTAATATTTGTTAATAGTAGTAGTCAAGGGATTACCTACTTTTTGGGGACCATCAAGTTAAAATGTTCATTACAGAATAAACTTTCTGAATAGCATTTTTTCAGTTGAGGCCAGCTCACAATTTTTATATGATCATTTAAATTTTATTACAAACTATTATTTTCTAATTTGCTATGAAATAACAATTGGTTATATTATTCATGTTAATTTATTTTTTTTTAAATCAATTAGACAATGAAAAATTGTTTAGGGGCCATGAAGTTTAAGTCTCAATTATAAGATAAGATTGTTTTACTGATCCAAGGAAATTGAAATGTTTTTTTATTACATTGTACCTGTTCATTTTCAGCACATAAATAAATAGATATTTTAACCAAGACAACATTTTACTATTTGAACAGTTTAAACCAGGGGTCTCAAACTCAAAGTATGCCGGGGGGGGGAAGGTAGAGTCTGACTGAAACTGGGACGCATCAAGTATTCCACAAAAAAATCTGTTTACAAATTTAATAAAGTACAACTGCTACAATCTACTCAACCTTCATCAATAAACAAATAACTTTTGATATATGTATATAAAATATTCGAAGCTTGTTTTCTCAAAACCACACTTTGGCTCCCATGTTTGTCTCATAAATTGCTATAAAATAAAAACATTGCGTCCGATTTTTAAGCGGTTTTTACCATTATAATCCCGATCCCAGTCCTAACCAATACAAACATAATAAAAATCAGAATTGGACTAGTTGGTATGATTTGACTGAAACCGTCGCGGAGGATCACATTATAGATATGAAAATAGTGAAAACGCACTGTCTTTGCTGTCAGCTATTGGGCCACACAATATCATTTTGCAGGCCTCAGATGGCGCGAGGGCCGTGAGTTTGAGACCCTTGATTTAAACAATATACATGTTAAGTATTTCTCTAGAGTAAAAATCAGCCATCAAATTATCATAAAACTTAGTGATACAATGACTTAATTAGTGATCATTTAGATTTGATAACTGCTGGGTGAGCACGCTGGTTCAGACTGGGGAACAAAATAATTTTTATATCTTTCGCTCCTAACTTAAAGGAAATCAGTTTGCCTTGATCAAGCTGATCTTAGGTATCTGTGATGAAGAGGGTGAAAATTTTCATTCAAAATTTTTGTAGTTTTAAAATAGTTCAAATGAAGGATGTTTAGTTTATGTAATATTACTTGGTTTCATGGTTAGCTATTTAATTTGTGGTTGATGTCAGATGATGAAATTCCACACCAGAAAGTAATACTGAAGTTTAGTAGGCACTGTAGAATAAGTTAATAACTTGTTTGTTTATTCCAAGATTCTATAGTTTTTTAAGTTAAAAAAAAGTCTTTGGTTTACTTTCTGTATACAGAGTCAGGCTGTTTTCACGACTTGTTAGCTTATTAATGGTGACCCCTACGTACCGGGTACTTATATGTCTCTGCTTGCTTTTAACTGATTTTTTTTTTATTGTGAGATCCGCAAATGGGGGGATTCCCCCTCCGGAAATCGACAATGTCGAAAATTCTATTCTTATCTATATATTTCTGGTCCCCAAAATGTCGAACCACGAATAATTACTTTCAGAACAGGGGATATATATATAGATAAAGGTCCCTAGCGATACGTTGATTAGTATTACTATGACTCTGTCTAGGGAATGATTACTACAATCAACAGTTATAACAATAACGTTACTATTACTTAAAAACACCAGTGGTTCAGCCACAAATAATTATTTTAATTAGTAAAATACTAAATACATATAGAAACATACAAATAGTAATACTTAATGTCGATACAAATACAATGCTATACTAATAACTCGATGTTATGATGCTGGACGTTCGGTGGAACGGTCGTCTCGGCTTGCCCTCTCTTGCCTGCTTCTCGTCTGCTATACACACTGCCAGACTCTTACAGCACACAACAAAGCCCTGGAAGGGTCGCCACTGGTCACTCAGCTGTGCAGGGGGGGGGGAGGAACTGCTCGCCACGCTCTGCTACCTCTACAACACTTCTGTTTGGGTCGTCTGCTGACCTTATCTCTCTAGTGCGTTACTCGCTCGTTATTATCTTCCTTGTGCAATTACTGCGTCAGGGTTAAACTGTTAACCGCTGACGTCTTATACAGTACTGAGTTCTAGTCTACTGAGCTCTGCTATGGCATATGCTTCTATAGCCCTGAGCCTAATCTCATTCAACTGACTGAACTGAGCTAACGTACTAACTGTACTAACTACTAACTACTAACTACTAACTAACTGCTAACTAACTGCTAACTAACTGGCTGTAAAGAGAATAATAGATACAACATAAGCTACAACTAAGAATTACAGTCTTATCACAATATTACTAATCATACATATAACGTAGAATTCTAACAATGACTTGATAACTATAATCCTAACATATCCTCTAACAAAATGCTAACATTACAAACATGTGAAACTAACAACAATAATAATGTTACAAACCCTACGACACTTGATTGGACACACTCCAAAAAGCAAATAGTCATAAGCCAGGCTCAGACTTGTCTGTCAATTACACTACCGTAATTACAGGGACGAGAGAGAGCGACTAACTGACTTACAACTCTATATATACTCGGATCGAACTAACGCTGACCTAGTCCAGTTAACGGTGACCTCTGGGTCATACATATGATTAATATATTATATGCTAATTTTTCGCCTGGTCAACCAATGGTTCCCCAGCTGACCCTAGGTCACAAGCTTGGTCGCACGCTGACCATTTTTCTGGTCTGGGAACTTCCATTGTTTCTGACTATGAGTCATTATTATCATCAGTACTGGCCTAATTGAGTCGATCACGTGACAAGCGACTGACAAGTGACCGGTAGGTTGTGTGAGCCAGCGGGTCTCACACAAGTGAGGACCAGCGGGTCTCAACAGACAACCTTCTTTTGTTCCTGGGACATTAATCTGAAGAAACTTTTCATACAACTGATAAAGCTTGTAACTAGTTGCAATATAAGCTTTCCCCTTCAGATATTAAGGCAAGGATGGTGGTATCATCAGCAAATTTAAAGATTGGAAAGGTGCTTGGTTTCTAGATGTCATTGGCTTATATTGTATACAGGACAAGGGAGTGAACGCAACCTTCTAGTGTGTGCCCTTGTACTTACTTCTCTAATTAATGATATTTGTTTATTCACCTTGACATACTGCGGGCGATTTGTTAAAAAAGTTAAGTATTCATGCTTGAATACTTGAATTTACATCTTGTAAAGAAAGCTTTTTAATCCAAAGTGATGGTTGGATAGTGTTAAATGTTGATGCTGTCTAAGAAAAACACTCTAGCATATTTGGGGGGCAAGTTTTTGTTGTACTTCATTTAAAATTTGTCTGAGGATAAGTTTCTTAAACATTTCATTACAATAGAGGCTAAATGCGACATGACATAAGCCGGTATCGCAAGGGACTTTATTTTTCTTAGGAATTTGTAAAAAATTTTAAGTTTCCCCATACCTTTGGTATCTTTCAAATTTCATACTTAGTGTTTAGCTTAGTATTTATACAACAGGGTGATACTTAAAGTTTATGTCATTTTTTATTTCTTTATTTTTGTCAAGCTTACTTTCATTTTGGAAAGCCTGGTATAATTCTATTGCTGCTGTAAATGCCTCATCGTTGAATTTTAAAATTTTTTTACTGACATATTGTGTATCGATTTAAATATTTCTTTAATACATTTATTAGGTAGAATATTTAAATTTAGATTTATTTTGCTATCCTTCTTTCCAAGAAAATCAATCATGAAACTTTTCTCTTCATAGAAAATTCCCCAGAACCCAATGCCTACCTATCAAGCCCTAAACTGGAGGCATCTTGTCCATTTGTCCGTGAGCCACCTGATGGTTGTGAAAAGATTACAGTTGTGGAAGAATCCAGGTGAAATAAATTACTGAAACTGTATTTGTTTTTGCTTGAATTTTTATGTATTTTTTTTAACTTATTGTCATGTTTAAAATGTATTACATAAAAATTATTTATTTGATGTTTAAAAATTCAACCATTTCTATACTTTTTAAAAATTCTAATAACAGATGGTAGTGATGGGACAATACCAAAATTTTTAACAATTCCGATACGATTCCGATTTTACCCAATTATCCCGATTCCCGATACGATTCCGATTCTGATTCCTTGCCATTATTACATATGAAGACCACAGGGGAAAAAACGGCAGGGTCACATATTTGTTGTTTTGAGATATTCCATTTTTAAAGTTCAAAACTATGTACATTAAAAACTTGTTAACATAATGTAATTTTTTCAATGCATTTCACAAGTGTGTCCACTTTCCTGAGTTATTAAATAGATAAAGTAATTCAATCTTGAATGTAACATGCTTAATTTCATTATAGTAGAGAGTAGGGTCAAAATGGACTCTGCCGTTTTTTCCCTTTTAGTAGTTTATAAAGGTTTTATCATTGCTACCTATCTATATAAAACTATTTTATAAGTCAATATTCACGTTTAGGCAAGTACCTTTTGTTTACTATAAGTATAAGAATGTGGATCATGCCAATAATTATCATTTTTAAAAAAAAATTATTAATACTTTAACCTGACAATCGGGTTTAAAACCATTCTTTCTAAGTTTCTGGTGTGCTTCTTACAATTTTGACCCAATATTAGTTGTTTTTTCTCTAGCAGTAGCTATAGGAACTAAAGAGTAAAGTAAAGAGAGTAACAGACAGAGATAGCAAGACAGAAACTCGAAGATAGAGAGTTCAGGCGAGTCAGAGCGACAGAGAGAGAGACAGACCTATAAAAAAATGGAGAGAGACAGACCTATAAAAAAAACAGGGAGAGAGACAGACCTATAAAAAACAGAGATAGATCGACTGGGAGAGACAGA
This sequence comes from Omphiscola glabra, assembly GCA_964017045.1. Lineage (NCBI taxonomy): Eukaryota > Metazoa > Mollusca > Gastropoda > Lymnaeidae > Omphiscola > Omphiscola glabra. The sequence continues at coordinate 12,748,772 of OZ024794.1, read as the reverse complement.
CCTATAGCAACAGAGATAGAGAGACAGACATAGAACAAAAACAGAGATAAAGTGACGGGGTAGAAGTAGAAGTAAAGAAATAGACGCAAACATTAATGAACTGAATATAACAAAACAAGGGTATAATCTGATAAAAAAATACAAATTTTATTTTTTAAATCCAATTTATTGAGATTATAATAATTTGCTTTGTTTTTTAAGGTAGGAAATTAAAAAATTCAGCTCCGTTTGTTAACTTTTTCTTCCGTTTGTCAGTTAAGCGAATATCATCAGTCGCCATCTTGAAAATTTGTTTACCCTAACGCTGCCTCTCATTGGACCTTTAAGTCACGTGACTATAAATGTCACATGATATTAGTGACTTTACCTTCTTTTCCATTGTAAACATTGGACTATGCTCCTTTTTCCATTGTAAACGGATTTTTCGTTTCCCTTTTTCTTATGGACTTAGCCATATTTTCTACTTTAAACTTAATTCAGCACCTTCTATTTTCAATTGTCTATTAGCCAGGGGCGATAACTAAAAAAAATTAAAAATGTGACTCTGCCGTTTTTTCCCTTGAGGTCTTCATATATGTATTACTGTGCCCAGATATTAACATATTTAATTAATATAAAAGTTGAGAATTGATTAGAAAAGTTTATTAACTTGCTATTGAAGCTTTACAATATGCTAGATAACAATGTATTGGAAAGGTTTTATATAAACACATCTATCAATAATTCCATTTTAATAATACAAAGATGTAGTATTGATGTCAAAATAATATAAATAATTCCATTTTAATGAGAAAAACTTCATTCAGTTAAGAATCGTTTTGGTATCGGAATCGGGTCTGAATTATTCAGCTCCGATACCGATTCCCGATGCTTTGGAAAAATCCCGATATTCCGATACGATTCCGATTAATCGTCCCATCACTAACAGATGGACATTCGGACTATCTCAACTGAAATGCAATATAATTTCTAATTTATGCTAAATAAGTTTTTCTTTTAAATTAAATTGATATTTTATTGACTTAAAGACATTAATTGTCATTTATCATTTAATATTGTACTCTCTCTAGCGTAAATTTGTTTTAAAATCTTTAAGGCTTAAAGTGTTACTTTAGCTTAAATAAAATTCTATATTAGAGAGAAATGACCAAGGCATATTTAAGAATAGTAGAATAATAATATTGACGAATCTCATTATTGAAACTTATATGGTGTATATATTTTGTCTTTTCAGGAGGCCTTTAATCAAGGAACCCATGCTGTTTTCTCCAGTTAAACCCAATCAGTTTGTATTCAAACAAAGTCAAGGCTCTGCCTTCTGTCCTCTTATCAAAAGGTATCATGAATTCACCCTAAATTATGGTGTACCTTCACCTCCAGTCCTTTCAGGGATTGATGGTTGAGAGAAAAAAAAACACTATTTTTTACGTATATTTGCATTGAACTCAATGTAAAGATATTTACTTTTTAAAATTTCTTTACATGATTAAATTACCCAGATCAATTTAGAATGAAATGAAAAATCAATTATTATTTTTTTAAATAATAATCTTGTTTATGCTAAACATTAAATTGTTAAAAATCTCTTAAATAAGTTTAAAGTGCATGTACATTTAATTTTAAAAATAGTCCCATAATCTGTTTTGACCTATTTTCTTTGACTTACCATAAAAACAAAGTGTCAACTTTGCTTGTGATGCATGGCATTTTATTTTGTGTACAGTTTCACAATGTTACAAGCACAATCACTGATGATATAGATCTTTTTATTTGTGTGTGCCTGTCCATTCAAACACTGGAATCTCTATTATTTATTTATGTTAACAAAAGCAATTATTAGCATTTTGTTTTTGTTTTTTCATTTGGAGGTTATTATACATTTTCTCAAGTTTTATTTGTTATGACTTTAAACGAAATATGCTGTTTTTTTAATAATCATTTCCTATTTGTTTTAAAAAGCAATATGATTATATTCATGAAATATAAGAATAAAGTATACTAAACTTGAATTCATAGAGGACAAAATATTTTGACGTTTTGGCTTAGAGCCTTCATCAGAAAATATGACAAAAAGAAGTATAACAAGTATCAGATCACAGTAAAAAAAAATTTAGAGGGTTTTCTTTTTTTTTGTCGGAAGTAGGATCACAGGAAGTGAAAGAATATAAATATTGGTTCTGTGAACAATAAGGTATTCTAGGTGACCTTGTGTTTCATAGTTGCCTTCGAGCTGACCCGTCTTACATTGGGACTAAACCATGCTCAAGAAGCCGATGTAGGAAGCATCCCTATACACTCGAAACAAAAACATTGGCCTCCCTAAAGGTACCTGTACCATCAAATAGGATTTCACATGCATTAGTTGGAATGTTATATATGTGATTGTGTGCCGTACATGTTATATATGTGATTGTGTGCCGTAGATGTTATATGTGTGACTGTGTGCCGTACATGTTATATATGTGATTGTGTGCCGTAGATGTTATTCCAGTTATATTGGCGAAACAGGGAGAAGATTGGCAGATAGGTTCACAAAACATCTTTGGGATATTGAACAAATTAAACTTTCCTCAGTCTCTTCACACTTCAACGGAGGGCAACATAAAGGGGCATTAGATGTATCCTTTACAGCACTAATTTCATGCACAAACACACCAGAGAGAGTGAAAATGGAAAACAAATTTATTCAGCTTTTTGGTACCATATCTTCACATGGTATGAATCAGAAATCAGATACTCTCTTAATAATGTTTCTCAATTGCCTAGTATTTCTTCTTTTTTTCTTATTCCTTAGATTTTGATGTATCCCTAAATATTTTGGTCCATTACGATTCTCTACCGTATTTTTCACAGTACCAATATTTATATTCTTTCATTTCCTTTGATCCTACCTCTGGCAACAGAAAAGAAAAGTTTTTTACTGTGATCTGATACTTAATATACTTCTTTTTGTCTTGTTTTCTGATGAAGGTTCTAAGCCGAAACGTCAAAATCTTTTCTCCTGTCTATAAATTCAAGTTTAGCATACCTTGTTCTTATATTTCATTTACACAACTTGAATGCAGTCTTATCAATTATTATGATTATATTCACCAGTTTCATGCTGCCTGAGTGATTTTGTGAAGGATAACATAAATGATATTTGTTAAAAAAATACAATTTATAATTTTTCTTGAACTGATATTGGACAGGCACTTAATTTTTAAGAAAATGATATAAAGGATAATGTCAGTGAATCACTTTAAGTATGAGTGCTTTTTTTATTTACCTTTAAATACACTAATAAAACTTGTGTAAAGTTATTTTAAAAATACAATAAATTCTAAATTCATTTGTGTTTAAGAATCTTGAATGAAACAAAGCCTTGCAACAAAGTTTTGGTTACCTTTGACAAATACTTACTTCTTAATAAAAGAAGACCTAGCTGTGGTTCAATATTTATCTATCTCTCTGTGATTATATAATAGAAAAATTTCCTATATTCTAATATCTGTTGTTTTTTTTTTGTAATGGTCCTCCACTAGATAAAATGGCTGGTTGTTTTATTATGGCAGCAATTTCTTCATTTTTTTTACATGAATTGTTTTACCATTTTATTATAATATTTTGTTTCTTGTAGCCTAAAGTGGGGAACCAGGTAATTAGCGGATTCTAATTTAATCAATACTTTTGTAATTGCCGTTATTTACTTAGTCCTGTTTCAGTTTTAGCACTGTATGTTTTCTTATGGGACATAAGACATAATAAATGGTTGTCTAGTAAATCTGGCTGTTAGAGCACACTGAAAATACCAATTTATTACTATATATTTATATTTCTTATACATTCTATTTTTAAAATAGAACCAGTAAAAACCCTTTCCTGGGGATCATGAAATTCTATTTTTCAATATTTTAAGATAAAGAAATAACTTAAGTAACTAATTATTGGATGGATTGATTAGCATCATATCTAAGTGCAGTTATACAAAAATGAAAAAAACAGATGAGAGTTGAGACTGTACAGAAGAATCTTTCTGTATTCCAGCAGGACAGAAATATTATTGTTGAAATGTTGAAAACTGGCCTTGAAGTTCTTCATAGACTCCTTTAAGATAAAATTTGAGAAGTTTGGCTGTAATTACCAACATTTATAACTAGATATGAAGAGCTGATTTTCAAAATGCTGTATATCCATTTTGGGGGTTTTGAGATTATTCAACTTTTTACAAAAAATTAATAAAGCGTTTAGAGGATTAAATCATTTTTAGACACAAATAAAATAGGAATATAATGTGTTTAGTATATAGAATTTACCATGTCCTAAACAAACCTGGTTTGCTCTACAAAATGGTTAGGTTTTTTCATTTTTTAAAAAATGGTGGATACCGCATTTTGAAAATAGCTCTTCATATGTTGTTTTTATTTTAGCAATATACAATTAGATTTTTATTAATATCTAATGCAGGGTGGGTGATGTATAGAGATAAAAAGCTTTAATTTCTCGGTAATAACAGCACATTATTGAAGATCAAATCTGAGTAAAGTGATTAGTCATTTGCTACAGCCAATGAGAGGTATAAATTTCAAATACTGTGTTACACAACCAGGTTCTTTTCCATTTACAATAGTCTTATTTATGTGTAGAGAAAATAAGATAAATCTTGGTTGGCATAATTCATTGCATTCTTTAAGACCTATGTTGTATTGCCTGTGTTCTTATGAGGTGAACCGAAACATGAGTGACAAGGAATTTAGTGAAACTAAGTCAGCTGACTTGAGTAATAAGTCATTTTATTTTATTGTGTCATGCATGTTATATCAATATTTTTTTGTTAAACATGCATTGTCAATGTTTTATACAGAATTATATTACTGATAACTATTTCCAGTTCTTTCATTACTTGTGGGACCCAACCACAAATGACCGTCCATTAAGCTTGTCTATGATCCTTGTTGAAAGTAACCAGAATTATTCTCTTTGCTATTTGGTCCCTGTAGTAAGCTAGACAATTTGACTGTATATATAATTGATTCTGTGTTATATAGGATTTCAATTATTAGAATGGGGGATTTTATTAAAGAGGTTGAATGGTGCAGTGGTTCCCAACCTGTGGCATAATAGACCCATAATGAATAACTTAAATAGAGAATATTAGAATTTGAGAAGTAAATATAAAAATAAATGCATTAATAATAATATCCAAATTTCACAAGGTTTTTCTTTAGCTGAGTAAAAGTGGTTAAAGAAGTCCAAATATAGCAGGCTAAAGATCATTGTCAAAATCATTACAATTAGTTCTTCATTGATACAGCTTGTTTTATTAGAAGCATCAGTTGTCCACTCTGGAATTGAAATCACTCTTTGCCTCATGGGTTGAGAACCACAGATAGCTTGAATATGTTGACATAATGTAACAGGGGCCACTATTTATTGTACTGGTTTCTTTGATCAAGCAGATCCATCAGGGAATGGGGCTTGCCTCCCCTAAAGACAAACTGTAATCATTGATGTGTGCAAGAGAATCATGTTTCTAATCATTTCATGGTTGGTGTTTATTGATAAACTGTTCTTTGATTCATGATGCTCCGTCATTTGTATGTTTCACTTGTTACTTTAATGCTGATATACATAGTATATTTGTAGGAGATAAAAGGGGGGGAAAAATAAGTCCAATCTTTTCAAAGTGGTCCCCATTCATCCCAATAGTAAGTAGGTGCAACTGATTTTTCGGCCAAATAAAATGGATAAAGACTCTGAATTCACTTTGGTTTGCTTAGAAATAATTTGATACAACTTGACAAAAAGTATACATTTGTTGCTTTTCTGGGTTTCATTTCATATGAAAATATTTGCAAAGATTTTACTCATGTGGTATGGGAAAAGTTAATTGAAATAAATGCCAAAGATTCTCCACAAAAAGTTGTGTTGGATGCAGTCTGATGATAATGATTGTAATTAAAAGTATAGAAAACTCTATAGGTTATATGCACTTAATGTAAATGTTTTTGCAAACTCTGTCCACTATGTACCATATGTTGTATTATTTGAGGTAAAACCACTTATTATGTTCTTTATGTACATAGAAGAGAAAGACGCTCTTTAAAAAATGTTTATCTCCAAGTGTGATCATAAATTAAAATGCTCTTCAGCCAATTTTGGAAACTATTGATACCAGTATTGCACCTACCACAAATAATAAAAAATCTTTACCTGATTCTAAAAATAAGACTCTCATCACCATTCTATGTTGACTCATACGTCAATAAGATCAAATGAGACAAGAAAGTCAATAAATTCGTTGCATGGTTTGCACCACAAAATATTTGCTAGCTATGATAGTGGTTACAACTAACATAAAAGATGACCATATAGTACACCACCAATCAGTACCTATGGTAGCACATTGGAGCAAAAAAACTCGTGAAGCAATTCACTCTCCAAGTTTTGTTGGATTGAATTTTGTTATTGAATGTTATCTCATCATGGTGAACTGTAGGAAGCAGGATAGGATATTAAATGGGACCAAGACCCAACACTGAGGAAACATTCTTTTACCATTCTCTTTTTGTTTTTTAAAATTAATACTATGTATGCTGATTCCTTGTTGTGCTCTACGGAAGACAAACAAAGACACACCCCCTCCCCCCCCCCCCGGCATGTGGGTTGTCCCACCCATCACTATGAGAAAGATCATCATTGCTTTAAATGATGCCATCAGTTACATACATAGAATTTGCAAGCATTATCCTCTGATCTACATAAACCCAAATATTGAGCTGCCATGTCCACTCTAAGAGACTCAACTCCATGATACAACTTAACAGGATTGCTACAACAATCCTAAAGATTATTCTCTTGCATAAAATGACAATGACATGTTTAAAGATGGGAAGATAATGGGGGAAATGATTCTCTATCTCTCCCCCCGCCCCGCAGGCAAAGTGATGAAAGAGTTGAGGATAGTAGTGGAGAAAGACATTCCATGCTCATTTTCTCCACATCTATTTTGACATCTTCCTAGAGAATGATTTGACCAATACCTATAAAGTATCAAATTTGTTACACATTGTTCAACATTGGTTGGTTGAAACTAGTTCAATAAAAATACATTGTTGAAATGCATGTGTGTCGGTGTTTTTTGTGGATTTATTCATAATACCCATTAAAAATTGACGTGACAAATTCAATTTATTGATTGAGATTTTCCACTGATATTTTTAAAACACCATCCTATCTTAAATGATGTACCGGGTGGGTATTACATTCTGGAGATTTTGAAGATTTAAACAAAAATAATGTCTAAATTCAAACTTAAATGGCTGATGCTGTTTTTTATTTCATTGGTGGGGGTGAGTTAGAAATTTAACGGATAAGGTATAAACTATAACACATTGGTCACGTTATAACTTTAATGAATGGCGTGACATCCTCGGCGAAGTCAGCTGTCTCTAGCGATGAGACGGTTACATGAATCAGAAATGAGAAAAGCGAGAGCGATGGTCTCAGATTAATGTCAGTTTATTTCTCTCATACTCCAGCAGGTGTTCATAGGACCACTCGTCATACCACCGGCAACTCCCGCTGTTGTACACGTCACACATCACCATCGCTTGCTGGGCTTCTCGGGCGGGGAGGTGTGGGGCTGGCGGGCGCCGGCCCAGTGAGTAGAAGGTCTTGTAATAATACCTGAACAAAGAGTGTGGTTTTATATCATGTTGGCTAGTTATTTGAACAACGATTTTGATGCAAAGGGTTGACCGATTGACCATGTCATTGGCCTAGCCACTTTTTATCTCATTGCTCCATCTTAATTATTGGTTCACTTATGGTCGACTTACACATTAGAAACGACGTGCCTTTAATATGATATTTCCAGAACACACATTTGAAAAGAGTTTATGCTCACCACCGAATCAGGACATATTTTGAACCACTTTTCACCACAGAGGCAATATGTTTGGAGTGTGGCTCACAATATCCTTCAGGACTCATATTGTTCCAAACCAGAGCTCTGCCTCTTTTGGGTTTCACCCAGATCCCAAGTTCTGTAATATTAAATCACAAGCATCCAGTTCCCAAGTTCTGTAATGTTAAATCACAATCATCCAGTTCCCATGTTCTGTAATGTTAAATCACAATCATCCAGTTCCCAAGTTCTGTAATGTTAAATCACAATCATCCAAGTTCCCATGTTATGTAATGTTAAATCACAAGCATCCAGTTCCCAAGTTCTGTAATGTTAAATCACAATCATCCAGTTCCCAAGTTCTGTAATGTTAAATCACAATCATCCAGTTCCCAAGTTCTGTAATGTTAAATCACAATCATCCAAGTTCTGTAATGTTAAATCACAATCATCCAGTTCCCAAGTTCTGTAATATTAAATCACAATCATCCAGTTCCCAAGTTCTGTAATGTTAAATCACAATCATCCAAGTTCCCAAGTTCTGTAATGTTAAATCACAATCATCCAAGTTCTGTAATGTTAAATCACAATCATCCAGTTCCCAAGTTCTGTAATGTTAAATCACAATCATCCAGTTCCCAAGTTCTGTAATGTTAAATCACAATCATCCAAGTTCCCAAGTTCTGTAATGTTAAATCACAATCATCCAAGTTCCCAAGTTCTGTAATGTTAAATCACAATCATCCAGTTCCCAAGTTCTGTAATGTTAAATCACAATCATCCAAGTTCTGTAATGTTAAATCACAATCATCCAGTTCCCAAGTTCTGTAATGTTAAATCACAATCATCCAAGTTCCCAAGTTCTGTAATGTTAAATCACAATCATCCAAGTTCCAAGCTCACACCAAATTTGTCTTTTCAGCAAAATCTTCAGTAGAATGGTCCCAGAAAAGTCCAATAACTATTATAAATCCCTCTAGTACAGTATTTCATAATTTATTCACGGGCCTAGCATGAGGGGGGGGGGGGGCCGTCCGCTCTAAGCGGCACTCATTTTTGAGAGGCATTTTCTGTACACTATCTGTTCTTTTAAAAAAATGATGTATTCTGTATGCAGTATGGTTTTCTTTAATTAGGGGTGGCAAATATATGGACTTCCTGGGGCGTCACAAACTCTTAGTCATCCCACTGCTTATACAGTAATACTTTTGTCTCAAAACATCTCATGATTGCAGTGGAGGTCAAGAATTTGCTAAACTAGTTTATGAGCTGGGCTGGAAAGTGCTCATAGTTATAGGCTTGAAAGTGCTCATAGTTATAGGCTTGAAAGTGCTCATAGTTTTAGGCTGGAAAGTGCTCATAGTTATAGGCTGGAAAGTGCTCATAGTTATAGGCTGAAAAGTGCTCATAGTTATAGGCTGGAAAGTGCTCATAGTTATAGGCTGGAAAGTGCTCATAGTTATAGGCTGGAAAGTGCTCATAGTTATAGGCTGGAAAGTGCTCATAGTTATAGGCTGGAAAGTGCTCAAAGTTATAGGCTGGAAAGTACCCCTAGTTATGGATTGGAAAGTGCTCATAGTTATAGGCTGGAAAGTGTCACGTAGTTGTAAGCTGAAAAGTGTCCCGTAGTTACGGGCTAAAAAAGTGGCCGAAGTTATGAGCTGGAAAGTGCTCTTAATTATTGGCTCCAAAACTCCCACAGAAACTATGCCTAATTGGAATATTATGGGAATGAACATTTCCCCCTTCACCTTAAACAAGACTAAGGCGCATTTTGATAAGTTTTAACCCATTTTTTAATAGTGCCACGTTATTTAGTTATCATAGCCCACATTTTAATTTATTTCATTCATCGCGTTCTCTATCATAAATGTAGCGAATTCGTTTTTATTCAGAGGCGGAGACATGCAGGAACGCGTGGGAACGGCATTATGTTTTTCGCTACTTAATATAATAAATATATATTTAGTTGGGGTTTGTTTTTGTTTTTTTTTTTGGTTGGGTGGGGGCGCGCTTGGGTGCGTTCCTTCCCTTTTTTCCCTAGACTTGATCTGATTTTGTTCCAGTGGCGTAGCGAGCTTAACTCGCGCCCGGGGCACAATACCTTTTTAGCGCCCCCCCCCCAATACCTTTTTAGCGCCCCCCTATTCGAAAACCATACAATATTATAGTAAAATATACCATTTGGCGCCCCTTTGTGAGTAGCGCCCGGGGCATGATGCCCCCCTTGCCCCCCCCCCTCACTACGCCACTGTTTTGTTCCTCTTTCATAACAAACACTAAATCACAATCCAGTCCTTATTAAGTCAAGTGAATAGCTCAAATTAATAATAAGGATCAATAAAATAGATCGATATTTCTATCGATCACAATTCAGCATTTATAATTCGAAGCTATTTTTTTAACCGAGACTGATCACTTTTTTATCACTTTTAAAGTAGAAAGTGGGGGAGGGGGGGTAGTTGTGACATGGGACAACAAGCAGTTTTAAGACATGCATTTGATGAGGTACATAGTGGTATTGCTGTAGAGACTGTAATATAATTGCTTAAAAGAACTAGTTGTTGATAACAGAAAGTTCAACAACAGAAACCCCGACACTTATAAATGAGAAATCACTTTCTTCTCCCCTACATTTATAAATGAGACATCACATTATTCTCCCCCAAACTTATAAATGAGACATCACTTTATTCTGCCCCCCCCCCCCCTTTTTATAACATTAAATAAAATGTCGACCAATGAAGAGATACCTGGAAACCTGGTCTCTCCGCCATCTTCAACGTCATTCAGATACATGAGAACACTGACCACACGGTCTCTCTTGTCCTTTCCGTCTAACAAGCAATCGGTGTGCTCCTTGTAAGCTGGGGACAAGGTCAAAACTCGTTTTTACTTATTCCAGCAGAGGAATCTTTGGGGAACAAATATAAAATTCCCAGCAGACGACGATCACAGACAATCGTCCAGTTCCTTTTTATGCATGGTATTTCATAGGTCAGTTAATGCCATTAAGGCATTGTTCACTGGCATCCAAATATCTATTCAAAAGCACACTCTGAAGTATGAACCATGTTGATGTGCTCACCTTTACCGTTTGGGTAAGATGTGATTTGAAATTTCCCGCCACTTTTGGGATCAAGGCCCATTGCTTTCTGTATTCGGTCTGCTGCAACCTGGAATTAATATAAATTAAATTTGAGTAAAATATTTTTATTTTATTCTAATTTCATTTTTACCCCTTAATTCCACTTCAACGCCATCAGTCTGACAAGATTGGCCCTTAAACTTAAACGTTAAAAAAACGTAATTGTGCTCATTGTTCTAGAGTGTCTGTAAGACCCCGTGCTAGGGGTGACCACCTAAGTGTGACCCAAGTTCGCTTATCCCCCTTCTTCTATGCATAACATCGCCAAATAGCAAAGACAACGAAACTAACCTTGGAGAACATACTCTCTCCAGGATAAAAGGCGGTGCTGTAACTCCAGTTGCCTTTCAGCCAAGCCGTCAGTTGCAGCGAGAAGCTGGTGTTGACGCATTTTGTACCTTATGAAACGAAACATACATCTATTTAGATTTATCCAAATCAAGTATGGTTATTAATCTAAGAAACCTCGAATCAAAGAATAATTAATTTGTTTTCCGCCACATCAACCACACGTGGGCCTCATTCTCAATCCATCCCAGAAGTCACAAAACTAAATGAGAACTAGATCTAATAAGTCTCTGATATCACTAAGAGAGTTCACTGAATGGCTGTTTTTTTTCTCACTAGTGAAATAATTTAATGTAGATGTCTTGTGCTCAAACTGTTTCATTTATGTGCTGAAAATGTACACTGCAATCAAAACACATTTCCACTTCTTTGGATCAATAAAAGAATCTTATCTTAAATGCTACAACAAAACCGCATGAGACGCCCATGATACTCTAACTCAGTGGTTCTCAACCTTTCTAACGCCGGGACCCCTTAATACAGTTCCCCATGTTGTGGCGACCCCCCAACCACAAAATTATTTTCGTTGCTACGTCATAACTGTAGAGTCCATGTGTTTTTAGATGGTCTTAGGCGACCTCTGGGAGATGATAGTTCAACCCCAAAACGAGTCGCGACCCGCTGCTCTAACTAATTTTCAAGGAAAAGCTCTATATTAAATTTTTTAAAACGTAATAAACTTTGTACTATAAATCAAACTAGCCAATATACCCGATTTTGCTCTACTTTTATCTGTAAGGGCTCGTCCATTAATTACATCAACAATTTTTACACAATTTTTAACCCCCCCCCCCCGGGTCAACAAGTGTTAAACTTTTAAATGCCCCCCCCCCCATTTAATTATGTCAACATTTAACCCCCCCCCCTTAAAAAAATATTTATTATATAAATAAATGTATAAATACATCGCAAACATACCGATCTAGTCATTTACTACAAACAGAATCTACATGTGAAGAGATGCCAACTTTTGACTTCTCTTGCGCTAACGGAATGTGCTAACATTCTGACAAGGCATTTGCAGTGCACAGACAGACATACATTAAATAAATATTATATTGTTAAAAGCCTAAAAATTATATGACACTTAACACTCATTTACACTTATAAATTAAAAAAAAATTATGTAATAACCAGTCAATTGTTAAGATAAAAATGTGTATAGAGAAATCATGATTGTTGACGTCAACTAATCTAAACCCCTCCCTCCCCCTTGTCAACAACTGTCAAATTACATTTCCACCCCCACCACCCCCCCCCCATTTTGTTTACTTAATTAATTGACGACCACTATGCTACCGTGGTCTGATGTGAGTTAAAAAATCTAGAAAGAAACTTATTGTGTGTTCATTAAGCTTAAAATTAATGTGCAAACTGTAAATAATTGTGCATTAGAGACATTGATATACTCATAAAATGCACCCACATTCAGTGATGTAGTTTGACTAAATGCTGATTTGGGGCTTAATCAAAAACTTGCGATTCTACCTTCCCCACACATCTTCTACACAAAGTTGGTAATAAACTTAATAAAAGAACTTCCAGGACTGTAAACCTCTGGGTATCCCAAGCATCCATTATATAATCAACGCCCCTGAACTATGTGATAAGTCTAATCTAATGCTCACCCCCACCTCTTTTTTTTTATATTAATTTTTTATACAACGCAATGAACTTTAGTTTCTTAAGATGTTTAAAACGCGTATTCCGTAATATTTAAAGAATATGATTGCACTAACTAATGTTTTGTTGAAAACTTTATTTCAAATATCTTTTGAAAGCACACTATTTTCTAAAATATATTAAAGCTTTATTTAAAATGCGTGCACCAACAAAAAAAGCGCACTGAAAACTTTCCTTAAAATTTTTCAGTGAGCATTTTTTTTTTTTTTTTTTGGTGCACGCACCAACAAAAAAAAAAAAAAAAAAAAAAAAAAAAAAGCATGCACGCACCAAAAATAAAAAATAAAAAAAAAAAAAAAAAAAAAGCATGCACGCACCAACAAAAAAAAAAAAAAAAAAAAAAAAAAAAGCATGCACGCACCAAAAATAAAAAATAAAAAAAAAAAAAAAAAAAAAAAGCATGCACGCACCAACAAAGAAAAAAAAAAAAAAAGCATGCACGCACCAACAAAAAAAAAATTAAAAGCATGCACGCACCAACAAAGAAAAAAAAAAAAAAAAGCATGCACGCACCAACAAAAAAAAAATTAAAAGCATGCACGCACCAACAAAGAAAAAAAAAAAAAAAACATGCACGCACCAACAAAAAAACAAAAAAAAGCATGCACGCACCAACAAAAAAAAAAAAAAAAAAAAACATGCACGCACCAACCAAAAAACAAAAAACAAAAAAAAAAAAAAAAAAAAAAAAAAAAAAAAAAAAAAAAAAAAAAAAAGCATGCACGCACCAAAAAAAAAATAAAAAAAAGCATGCACGCACCAACAGAAAAAAAAAAAAAAAAAAAAGCATGCACGCACCAACAAAAAAACAAAAAATAAATAAATAAAAAAAAGCATGCACGCACCAAAAAAAAAAAAAAAAGCATGCACGCACTAACAAAAAAAAACAAAACAAAAAAAGCATGCACGCACCAACAAAAAAAAAAAAAAAAAAGCATGCACGCACCAACAAAAAAAAAAAAAAAAAAAAAAAAAAAAAAAAAAAAGCATGCACGCACCAACAACAAAAAAAAAAAAAAAAAAAAAAAAAAAAAGCGCACTGAAAAAAACTTTCCTTTAATAGAGGTTTGAAAGCAAACCGTTCTGAATAAATGCTTATTAAAAACGAAAAACGTTTTAAATCTTAATTCTTCTTAGTTTTACTAAAATAAACTACCACAAATGACATCCGAATAGCATTGAGCCTAATGGTACCCGGGTGCGAATGGCGGCGCTGCGTGTCCGGGTCCATTTTGACTAATGCTATTCGGATGTCATTTGTAGTAGTTTATTTTAGTTAAAATTAAGAATTAAGTTTAAAAACGTATAGTACATTCAATTATCTTTCATTTGATACATCATTTGGTCTTACAAACCCAACAATAATATTTTAAATCGTTTTTTTTTATCCCAACCTCTCAATTCTGGTACCCGTGTACCAATAGGTGCAGCCTATTAAAAATGCGTACGCCAATGATGATGATGACACCAAAAATAACTTACCTTATATGTCTCTGGAAGCCATTTAATATTATATTTCTTTACCTTCAACATTTTATGATATTTTTTTTTAATGACAACTTTTGGGATAAGGGGATTATGACCAAACTTTCCGGGAACCATCTCGAGGTCAGGAGGAATGTTCTTGTCAAATTTTGTTGCGATCCATTGTTTGGTTTTCTTGTGATTAATCGATCCATTAACAAACTAACACTGTGACACTGAGCTTTATATAGTAGTAATTAGTAGATGGCTGCGTCCGAATTTAGAAATATATTTACCTGGCGTAAAATCATTGGGCGTTACTTTGATATTTTTCTTGGCATCTTTCAGGTGGCTTCTTAGGGTTTCCACTGAATCAAAACAAAGAATCGGTGTTTTGTTGAGGGCCTTCACGTGGTTGTCATGGGCCCTCATCAGTCCCGCGCATTCTTCAGGGGAGAGAAAGTCGTCAAACAGAAACACCCTGAAAATTGATTGGGTGAATAATAAAGAGATCCCCACCCACACACACACCCACCCACCCACATACACATCTTTTCAATAGCTTTTTAATTTGGTGCTTCGAGACTTGCTAAATCAGTGGTTCTCAACCTTCCTAATGTCGCGACCCTTTAATACAGTTCCTCATGTTGTAGCGACCCTCAACCTCAAAACTATTTTCGTCGCTACTACATAACTGTAGAGAATATGTGTTTTCCGATGGTCTTCGGTGACCCCTGTGAAAGGGTCCTTCGACCCCCAAAGGGGTCGCGACCCACAGATTGAGAACCGCTGTGCTAAATGAATCTTTTAATTTTATTGTCTCACAAGACTCATTTAAAAAATAAAACTGTACTCGAATCAAGGTCTACATTTTTAGCAGCTCCACTGTGTTTAGATCTTAAGAATTAAATAATCATCAATAGATTATGTAAAAGAAAAATGCACTAAATATTAATAATCGTTTAAACATTTATTTAATGATATGCTTAGACTTTATTATTATTTTTTTTTTTTTTATTTGGTGTCATGGCCCAGTGTAGACCTTTCTGAACGTTCTGGTGTAAGAACCAAATATTTCATCCCGAAATGCGTTATGGATACACACAAATTCTTCGTCATCTTTTGCAAAATGATTTTAGACTTCTGGTTCTGGTTCGGTACGTTGCTGCATCCATAAACTGGCATATGTGCAACGGTTGGGGAAGCGATGTTGCCAATCTAACGACTCCTAGCAGATGCCAGGGCGGCCTTGAAGCTTTCGATCGTTGTCGAGTTCACGGCGGTATTGTCCAGGTTGTTCCAAGCGATTATGGTGCGTGGAAAGAATGACTGCTTATGTTGCACTGTGTTACTCCGAGGCACAGTGAAGCATTTGTTATTGTTTCGGGTGTAATTTCTCATGGGGTTTTCAGATGTTAAGTCAGTGTTAAGTGACTGTTTGGCTCTAATTAATCGGCCTGGCTTCTGTGGGGTAAGATAATTGTTTGCTGGGATGGCCGGCATTTTATTGTTTGCTGGGATGGCCGTTATTAGCCCCATGACCACTTTATATAAGAATGTTAGGCGGATCTTTTCTCGTCTGTCCTTGAGAGTGGGGATGTCAAATCTGTTTAAAATTATGTTAAAAAGGGCCGATTCTGTTTTATCATAAATCGAGGTTCAATATTTTTCTATAAATTTGTTCAAAGACGTGTTCAAAGGGATGTTTCGTTCAGTGACGATTGAGTCTGGCACTTAAACTGGAAAACAAGCTCAAAGTAAGTTTACCGAAAGATTTGAGGGCCTCCACGATCACAACGCTGCAAGCATTGAAGACGATATTTGAATATGTGTATTTAACAACAACAACTTTGTGTGTGGTTGCCTTTTTTTCAGAATTTGTTATTGACATTCATGAGATTAGCAACAACCATGAGATTAGCAACAACCATGAGATTAGCAACAACCATGAGATTAGCAACAACCATGAGATTAGCAACAACCATGAGATTAGCAACAACCATGAGATTAGCAACAACCATGAGATTAGCAACAACCATGAGATTAGCAACAACCATGAGATTAGCAACAACCGAAGCGTGATGAGTCATGCCGCTTGGGACAATTTATCTGGTACACGTTTTTTTTTATTAATAAAATTTCGGGAAGTAAGCGAGTCAAAAAATACCTGGTATAACGTGTCCCATCATGACAAGTAAGACACAGTATAACTATGACGTGTCTCATTAGGACAAGTAAGACACAACATGACTATGACGTGTCTCATTAGGACAAGTAAGACACAACATGACTATGACGTGTCCCATCATGACAAGTAAGACACAGTATAACTATGACGTGTCTCATTAGGACAAGTAAGACACAACATGACTATGACGTGTCCCATTAGGACAAGTACGACACAGAATGACTATGACGTGTCCCATCATCCCCGCCAAATAAAAATTACCAAATGCCCCGCAACCCCCACACCCCACCCCAAGCGCCGCCCTGCTCAATGGCTTAGTGTATAAATTGTAGAGTAGGCAATATCCAGCCTATATTGCCTGACATGCTTCATAACTTACTTTACGCTACTGTTGGTTGGTTTTTGCGCCAAGAGTTCCACTGGAGGTATCCTACGACCCCCATCAAATATCTTCTTTGGCGTAAAAGTCGTATGGAAAGTAGATTGAAAATTTTTAATCTCATCCTCAAGCGTTCCATTCCCAGCGATCCCTTTCTCCTTATCCTTGGTCTTCTTTTCATTTCCGGTTTCCTTTTCTTGTTTCTTTGAGTTTTTTTTTTTTATATTTCGACTTTCACTTTGCATTTGTGACGGGGTGTCGATGATTTTCATTTGGCTTGGATCTAAAACAATATGATCTGTTTCCGCATTTAATATAATCGGCTGTCCAGGGCCTGCTCGGCCTTTTCTAGGCGGGATCTTGTTTCCTGTCTTTGTACTCGCTGGTTCCTTTACGTCAGAGCTCGTGCTCTCAACGTTTTTGTCTTTGGGTTTGTTTTTCTCTTCTGCTTTATTTCCCAACGGCGTCACAATCTTTTTGCTTGTGTCCAGCCTGTCATTTCCCTCGTTATCTTCGTCTAGCGGAAGTTCTTCCGTTTGAATTTCTTCATCTTCCATTAAATCTTCCATAATTTTCACTTCTTCGTCATAATCATCACCAAATTCGTTTTGTTTCGTTTGTAATGGAGATAGTTCGACTTTTTGCTGCTGTCGTATATCTTTTCCCGCCCTAAGCCCAAGTGTCAGTCCTACGTCATTGTCCGAGTTAACAAGGGAGATAATCTTGGGAAAGAAAAGAACGCCGATCAGACCCAGGATGAGAAAAATCAAAAATAAAACTCGAGCGTGCGACGTGAGACGGAAGGCTGAGCCGTCGTTATTCTTGTCCTGGCTGTTTGGACTTCTCTCCTGAGGACCGCCCAAATGTTTGCTGTCCCCTGGCTTGCCTTGCTGCGAGCTGGGTGAAACAACCGCCGGTGGCTTTGTTCTAACGGGAACTCTCTTCCTGGTCATCCCTGGCAAATAGAGATATAGAAACTGTCTGTAAACTTTTAAACAGATGAAATGCACGTTTTTATGGTATATTATGGTATTGAGTATAGAAACCCAGGGAACATGGGGGATGGGGGGGGGGGGCGAAGGGGGCAGACTAAATTTTTCAGATAACTGAACACTCCCACAGAAATGCTGCGATAGTTAGTGCAGGTAATCTTTTTTATATATATATTTTTTTTTTTTTAAATATATTTGCTTCTGGTGTGTCCTGCTTCCTTTTCACGACCGGCCCTCCCCTTATTCAACATGTTTTATATAAATAATACTGATTGAAACAAAAGGCTGTCAGCGAGCGTCATGTGTGACGGTTGAACTAATGTAAAAAGGATGAATTATTTTTTTAATGGTAAGGTGACTATTAAATTAATTTAAAAAAGAGTCGCTGTAGGGTGTAGGACTTCCTCTTGGCTTATTGTTTAGGCTGCGCCTATTGGCACCTGGGTAACAGAATTGAGAGGTTGGGATTAAAAAACGATTTAAAATATTATTGTTAAGTTTGTAAGACCAAATGAGGTATCAAATGAAAGATAATTGAATGTACTATACGTTTGTAATCTTAATTCTTTAGTTTTACTAAAATAAACTACCACAAATGGCATCCGAATAGCATTGAGTCTACTGGTACCCGTGTGCGGGTGGCGGCGCTGCGTGTCTGGGTCCATTTTGACTAATGCTATTTGGATGTCATTTATGTAGTAGTTTATTTTAGTTTAAATGAAGAATTAAGTTTAAAACGTATAGTACATTCACTTATCTTTCATTTGATACCTCATTTGGTCTTACAAACTTAACAATAATATTTTAAATCGTTTTTTAATCTCAACCTCTCAATTCTGGTACCCGGGTACCAATAGCCACTTCGTATTTTTTACAGGCCCACTGCGGTTCTATCCTTCCGTGGTCATCGACGGATTATTTCTAGTTCATCAAGCTGTACACTTGATCGAAGAGCTTCAGGGAAAAGGCTAAAACTGCTTAAAATTGTTAATAAATAATAATGTTGTTATATAATTAATATAATATTTATTTAAACTATGATAAAGCTATTATAATATTTAATTTGCTTAAACTTCTCATTGTTGACTGATGATTTTTTTCCTTCTTTTTAAACGACACCGATGCTACATACGGGAGCTTATCGTCAAACACACATACACACACGCACGCACTCACAATCATTTTATATGCTGCTGCCCGGATGTGTCGAGTGAGTTGTGGCGCTGAGTTATATTAAGGTCAGGGCCAAATGGCTAAAGAAACGGGTTGTCAATTCTATGTCAATGATGGCTTTTTTAAAAAAAATGTTTTTATAAAAAGAACATTAATTGCAAACATTGAAAGGGGATCTGGTTCAAATTTATATTTCTTCTCCTTTATTATTTTACTCGTACAACATGTTCAACCCCTCATAAGTCAAGCGACGGCTCAGAGATTAGGCTCACTTGTGATGGGTCAATGCAGGGCCGGATTAAGCCAATTTAGTGCCCAAGGCACAAACCCACAAATATGTTTGTAGTTTGTATTACTATCACTTACATAAAACCTACAATAAAGTATGTCAGTATTAAAATAAATAGTTAATAAATTTTTAAATAATGATAGACAAAAATACCTTAGATGAAAAAATCAAAAAGATTTTGTCATTTACATTTTAAAGATTTTTTTCCTAGATTTACATCTAGCGAAGTTTTTGAGTATATCGTCAAAGTTAATTTTGCGCAACACAACTGCCTCGATCATAATCAGAGCCTTTCTTGTTTCATTGTTGATCTATTTGGATTTTTTGTACGTTTCAACTGAGAAAAGGAGCGCCCAGTTGAACAGTTAGTAACCATTAATTTTAAAAATATGCGCAAGGCGATTTCAGCATTTGGAAAGGCACACTTTATGTTGTCTCTAACTATTACTTTGTATAATTCTCCATGATTGAACTTTTTTTTCCCGATTTTGATGCAGGAAACTGTGGCGAATATATGAATGAAACTGTTGTTACTTTGTAGTTCAATACATAAATTATTGTTTAGATCTTTAGGATAAGCATTTATTAGTTCTTCACAACACTGAGATGTTTGTGATATTGATACATCGACCAAACAAGAAAATCGAACTGCTACATCATTCTACACCTGGTGGTATTATTTTGACAGCTTCTTCAAATCTTTCAAATTAATTCCTAGATTTATGCAAGTGATCTGCTAGTGAAGAATACAAATTAGCACACGTTTTCAAGTTAACATGCTCATTTTATGTCTATTACTAAGGGGTTCCCGGTCGAATTAATTAATTAATGTTATTATTTTAATATTATTTTTGAAAATATAAAAATGGTTTAAAATATTTTTATAAAACTTCCCAAAAATTTTTAAAATTCGAATACGACCGCATTATTTATTTACAAGCCGAGTGAGTCCGCATGTTCCGCATTTTGCTCATTACCATTTACCAAGAGTTTTTTAAATTTTTTATGCGCTTAATTTTTAAGCATTCAAGATTGTACAAAATTTGAATGTGAATTTTTATTATAATGTATTTCTTCATTTTCATAGCACTTGTTCAATTTTCAGTTGTTTCTGGACTTGTTCCAAAAAAAAAAAAATATTGAGGACTTGTGGTGCCCCCAAACGCTTGGTGCCCAAGGCACGTGCCTTGTTTGCCTAGAGGTTAATCCGGCCCTGGGTCAATGTTATAAGAATCTGAATTCAACATTCCTTACGAGATAATGAATCATATTTAACACATCCATTCATAATCTCTAAAAGTCAATAGATTCTAGATGATATTAAAGTCATTGAAGAATATCCGCATACTGTTTATTGAGACGATGGGGAGAGTAGCTTTCTGACAAGGTAAACTGAACGTCTTCTCAGAGTCAAAAATAACCTGGCAAGCATCTGCTGTACAAGGACTTCAATCTCAGAGTCAACAATACATTGGCTGGCATGTGCTGTACAGGGACTGCAATTTCAGAGTCAACAATACATTGGGTGGCATGTGCTGTACAAGGACTTCAATCTCAGAGTCAACAATATATTGGCTGGCATGTGCTGTACAAGGACTGCAATCTCAGAGTCAACAATATATTGGCTAGCATGTGCTGTACAAGGACTTCAATCTAACTGAATCACTAAGTGGCGATTAAATGTAATTAATGTAGCCTACTTACTTTAAGGTTTTAGCCTATTGGTGTGTCGCCGGTGGCTAATAGAAAAGTAACGCCCGGTATGATACAAGCGCAAACACTATACTATCGCGGAGAAGACAATGATTGAGTTATCAGTGTCATAAAGACTTGCCGATAAAATTCACTTTTTTGAAAATTAGCTTATCGCCAAGACTTCTGTGCAGGATAAAACTAATGCGAAAAGGCACAATATGTGTGTCACAAGATTTTAGATAAACTGATCCAACCTGTTCTCAAGTGCTGGTATACACAGTTGATACAAACGGTTCTTAAATGCTGATAAAGTACAATCGTTACAACCCGCCCCACTCCTGTCACTGACAGATCTGTGGTTTGTTCATTGCATTTCCTTGTACATCTATCACTTTCCTTCTTCACCAACACTATATCGTTTTTCTCTTTCTTTGGGAATCGCCCTATAACAAATAATGGAAAAGAATGGACGATTCGTACCTCATCCCAAATTTATTAATATTAAAATGATTAATAGTAATACATAATGCATTGTTTATACACAGGGCCGACGACTTAGACTTGCTGAGGCCCTAAGCCATAGGCTATACAAAGTCCAGAGACCCTTTATCGTGTTAAATTACATCTGGTCAAAGAAACAATTGAAATATATAGCCGGCAGATTTTAAGGCCCTAAGCTATATATAGATATATAAGACTATGCGTAATTACTGCACTGTTTATACTATAATTATTTATTAAAATACAGCATTTAAATAAACATTTAAATTTATTCATTACATTTAATTATTGCTGCCATAGTGCAAGAGAAGAGAAAGAAGGGAGAAGAGGAGGGTAACTGTGTATTATAGGACGACTTTCTTTGATACAAATCAAACAAAAGCAGTCTGTTGATCTCTAGGACCTCTTTCACTGTTGGATCTCTGGTACCTCTTCCTGTTGATCTCTAGGACCTCTTTCTGGTTGATCTCTGGGACCTCTTTCTGTTGATCTCTGTGACCTCTTTCTGTTGATCTCTGGGACCTCTTTCTGTTGATCTCTGGGACCCCTTTCTGTTGATCTCTGTGACCTCTTTCTGTTGATCTCTGTGATCTCTTTCTGTTGATCTCTGGGACCTCTTTATGTTGGATCTCTGTGACCTCTATCTGTTGATCTCTGGGACCTCTTTCTGTTGATCTCAGGGACATCTTTATGTTGATCTCTGGGACCTCTTTATGTTGATATCCGGGACCTCTTTCTGTTCGATCTCTGGGACTTTATTCTGTTGGATCTCTCGCACCTCTTTATGTCCGCGTGACTATAACCAGAACCCTATACATTGCTTTTATTTCCAAAATTTTTTTCCATGGGGGTGGGGCAGCATAGGGTTGGTGCCGCCCACGACAGGCCAAAATCCCCCCACCCCACGAAAAACTATACAGTTCGCTAAAAGTGCAGCCCGGGGCGCTCCCCCCCCCCCCCCAAATTTTCAGCACCACCCTTCCTACGCCAGTGTGTAGTTATACTAAAGAACAGTAACTACTATTCTTGCACCGATTATGGGACAGATAATTGAGAATCGGTCCTTTTTACGATTAAACGGTAATCGGCTTTTTATGACAGATTAATAGGTTATAATTATATACCTACTGATAAATTTATATCGAAACCTAGGAAAGTATTCTTTAAAAAAAAAAATTCTTATTTTATGTAATTAGCAAAATATTTACGAATTGGGTTCGTCCAAGGGCAGGGGTAGACAGGAGCACTGGGAAATTACGATGGACCGATGACCGCGTCTGTCGGTGATGTTTGGGTCGCTTCTGCATTTCAATAATAGGTGTGCATTAAATACCGATAATGCTGTAGATGTGGCCGTCAGTATGCAATGGGAGTACAATGGGTTTACTAAATAGTTGATTGTTTGTGGCACGTCCAGGTCCATGCGAAGGGGGGCAGTCACCCCTGGCGCCAACATACAGGAGTCCAAGATCAGCTTTAGAAAAGACCTTAATAGTGAATTGGACGATAATCTCCCATCAACAAGACAATGGGCACAAAAATCGTATTTTTTAATATTCCGCGGCACTTTTTAAAAATATAAATTCGAGGGCAGCACTTTCAGGCTTTCGAAGGAGCTGAAGCTGCAAACCAAAGTCAGAATCTTTAACACAAATGTGAAAACAGTACTACTATATGGAGCAGAAATGTAGAACACAACAGCGAGCATTACGCAGAAAGTGCAGACATTCATAAACACATGCCTTAGAAAGATCCTGAACATCAAATGGCCAAATACCATCACCAACAAAGATCTACTAGAAAGGACATACCAGGTGCCCATTGATGAAGATATCATAAAGAAAAGATGGAGGTGGATAGAGCATACTCTCCGGAAACCCCCAGTCAGATAGCACCACCAGACAATGCCTAACATGGCATCCACAGGGAAAAAGAAAGAGAGGAAGACCTAAAAATTCATGGAGATTCGAGCTAGAGGCAGACACGCAAAATATGGGATACACCTGGAAACGGAAAGGAAAGCACAGGACCGTGATGAGTGGACAATTCTTGTGGACGGCCTATGCCCCAGACAGGGGTAAAAAGGCATAAGAAGAGATTTTCAGGCTTCGACCGCGCGCCTCTTTTTGTCGGCGCACATAGATTGAATCTTGATCTTAGTGTTGCAACCAGTGGCGTAGCTAGGGTTGGTGACCTGGTGCGGTAAACTCATGGTGTCACCCCCCCCCCCGACTTACATGATGGATTTCTTCTGTTAAAATAAGTCCACAGTATAACAATGACAAGAACAAAGTAATTGAAGGTCAGGAGGTAAATGTATTTAAGAACTGTAACAAAGTTAAGTTATAGTAGTTATTTTTACATTGATTGAATTTACTTTATTTAAAATTTTCCTTTCCTGGCCTTCAAAGCAGGAGACCTGTCAATCACTTGATCCTTCCCCGTATTACCAAAATTTGGTCGGCTTGTTAAGTTGTTTATTACTGGAGTCGCCACAGTACATAGAAATTGAAATAAAACCTGCAAAGTGTTAAAAAATGCCCATGGTTACGATAGAGCAACACCTGGCTATTCCATGGGAAGGTGATAGCAGCTATAGAAACTATACTACAAGTGTCAGCTTTCCTTACAAAATCCTATTTATACTTCCACAATGATATTTAGTCTTTAACTTAATTTATTCTGCATAATTATAAAATTTAAATGTTAAAACATTTTAACTTAGTGATTAATAAGCTAAAGATGTAATAAAAAATGTTCCTACAATTTTGTGTCATTAACATACATCAGCACAAAGTAAAATGTATTTATAAATTTATTTATATTATAATTCGTTTGGGGGGGGGGGGGGTGTAGAAAATTTTGACATAATTAAAGAGGGTGGTCATTGAAAGTTTGATAGTTGTTGACAGGGGGGTGGGGGGGGGTCAAAAATAGCGTAAAAATTGTTGACGTAATTAATGGACGACCCTTATGATTAAATTTCTCAAGTAGAACAGCCCAGAAATAAAGGTAGCCGAGAAACGTGAAATCACAGAGCATAATAGACCTGGTGTTGTACGACAATCGTGCTCAAATGTTAGGGGGCGAATCGGCGAAAAGATTTATTTTGAGTATTTCAGGGTTTTGATATATTTGGTTTTTAAAAAAAACCTTCATTAAAATTAATTA
The DNA here is from genome assembly GCA_964017045.1 of Omphiscola glabra. Classification (NCBI taxonomy): domain Eukaryota; kingdom Metazoa; phylum Mollusca; class Gastropoda; family Lymnaeidae; genus Omphiscola; species Omphiscola glabra. Next base: position 12,723,853 of record OZ024794.1, on the reverse strand, counting down.
TTAAAAGATATTTGAAAATTAATATAATATTATTTCGTTAATCCAATAAATGGATACATGTAACAAATCAAAATCTAATTTCGGGGAGAATATTCAAGGAAATTTCAGATTAGACGAGGCCTAAGACCAGGATACTCGATGTTTTGTATTTGTATGGTAAATAGCCTAACATTAGATTAAGAGTTATAAGACACATACATAGTGACACCCGATGAACAATAACAGGTTACTTTCTGAGGGAGACCCAAGACCCACAACCAATGGGCACTCTCTGAAACCAATCCTTTCTAATACAGGATCCCACACTAGTAGTAGTAGTAGCAGAAATAAAACTAAAGAGTAGGCTACGCTGGGCGGGACACTTAGAAAGAATGCCAAATGACAGAGGAGTGAAGAGGGTATATTATTATTGGTAGTTTTCTATAGCGTGGTACCCAAGATGAAAACGGTTCAAACTCAAATGCAATCCTAGGCTTAGATGGATGGATGATGTGGAAAAAGATTTACTGCAGCTGGGAATTCATTCATGGGAAAGAAAAGTAGAAAAGCATCAATCTAATTAGTTCTGAGAGGAAAGAAGTGGTGAGGCAGGCCAACGCCCTACATGGGCTGTAGCGCCCTAGGGATGAATGGATGGCCTGAGTGTTAGTTTAAAAATGTGTTTTCCAATGGTCGTAGGCGACCCCTGTGAAAGGGTCGTGCGACCCCCAAAGGGGTCCCACAGGTTGAGAACCACTGGATTAGCCAAGTTCAACAGCTTAATTCTGGTGCTATGTTCTTTAGGCCATTGTATAAAAAAGAATGGACGGTTGTGTTGCAGAAATATAGACACCAGAGATTAAATGTTATTGGTGATATATAATGGGCCAAGCAAATTCGTTAAAAAAATTTACTTGGAAATTTTGACGATTCAAACGAATCGTTCTTTTAATAACTGGTCTGCCCATAACAAGAACTAACATCATCGAACGCATTTATTTCGAAAGTGAGGGATACCGTCCACAATTTGCCAGATAAGTCTATCAGTTTTGAGACGTTAATCATTGCTAAGCTATTGCCCACAAATATTCCAGCACAGTTACTGCCCAGTTATTTACAAACAACGGGAATCGATTATGGATGATCTATATTAAGCATACCGAAATGTAGATTACGCCATTAAAGATGTTCATAAATATAAATCGAGAGATTTTGATGGTGTTTTCAACACTGCCAAACAATTTGTTGACCGAGCTAATTTCAAGATTTTTAAATTACAATTTTTATTGAGGAAATCGTTAATAAACGTCTACACAAGTGACAAACCAAAGGTGATGTCCGAGGAAAGAAGAACACGCAAAATAATACAAAATAATGCAATGGACAGATCTCTCATTGAAGTTAATATATCCATCTACAAAATTTCGAAAAAGAAGAGCTACAGGTTATTTGAAAGTCCTGTTCTTTAAAAATTTGTACCACATGTCTGATTTGATGAAAAGAACTTTGAGGATATTAAATTTAAAAACAATGTTTTACTATTTCAGCGCTGTGCTTGTTGTAACTGTAATCCTGGACCCAAGGAAAATAAGTTCAACAGGGCCGCTTTGGGGGGGGGGGGGGCGCCTGGCCGTGCGCTTGAGTGTGTAGTCCACCACTACCAGAAGCAAATTTCATAATCTTCCCTAATGAATTCACTATTTGTTTTTTCTTTCTGTAACATCAGCAGTGTTTACACCATGACACTGTAGATAAATGATTTTACTTAAACCTAACATTTTTTGGGAGCATTTAAGAGGTATAGACATATCACTAGCATTAGCATATAGCAAGGTGGCCTAGGTGCTTTCAAATTGAGTTCACTAAGCCAAGGGGGTGTTTAACATTAAACATATGAAAAGCCAGCATGGACCACAACTTCAGAATTACACATTTAACATCACAATTTAAAAAAGAGAATGAAACCATAATTTTTATTTAGTAAACATTTAATTCCAACTTCAAAAATTAGATGAACAGGTGTTAACTATCTCATTCAATTTGAACGTTGGAATTGTGTGGAAAAAATCTTCACACCTCATTCATAAAGAGCTTACAATGCTGACACACCTTATTACAATATATCTTCAACTAGACAAAACTTAATATTTTAACTGTTTTAAATATGTTGTCTGTAATCAGAGTACTTTGGACCACAACTGTTTCTACTATATCACATTAATTATCTGGCATAAGCCAATTGCTAGCCTATGTCCATCATATTAACATCCTCACAAACAATTACAGCAAAATGAAATTACTAAACGCTATTTTCTCATGATTGCTCCTTGGCCAATCTTGCAGCTTTTTCTCGAACCTCCTCAATGTTTCCAACCATGTAGAAGGCCACCTCTGGCAAATGGTCAAGTTCACCTGAGAAACATATAGCAAATGATATAGTTGGACATTGTTTATTAACTACAAGTCAAATTAAAGATAATGTAGATGATTATTGTCCAAGGAAAGAAGCCTACCTACAAAAAAGTAATTTGAATATTTTCATCATTGCAATCATATTCACACAACTAAGATCCCTTGACATACAACAATTACTAACTAAAGATCATCTTGCTTTTAGCATTATTTCTTAAATTAAGAATGCATTAAAATAGCTTAAAAATTCAAATCCACCAGTAATGTGGATATCCAGAAAAGGTGCTGTCACGGCCAGACTCAAAATTGTTTTGTTTTTTTAAAAAAAAGGTTGAAATAAAATACTTCTACATCATTTATCAACAGTTGTTTTTAGCACAAGTATTAATTTTAAACTATGAAACTAAAATAATGACACTAAATACTTGCTGAGTATTTATGACAGACCCCCAAAATTTTCCTTTCTAATAAACTGCTTAGCTTAGTTCAGTAGAGTTCACCAGGTAAAGCTGCAGTGGTAAAGAGCCATTCTCATGCCCGCTTCAAAACCATATTAACTTAACATAGAACAATCTACCATCTCATGCCCGCTTCAAAACCATATTAACTTAACATAGAACAATCTACCATCTCATGCTCACTTCAAAACCATATTAACTTAACATAGAACAACCTACCATCTCATGCCCACTTCAAAACCATATTAACTTAACATAGAACAACCTACCATTGATAAGCATCTTAAATCCTTTAATGGTTTCTTTGAGAGGGACATATTTTCCTTCAGAGCCTGTAAATACCTCAGCTACCTGGAAAGGCTGAGATAAAAACTTCATCATTTTTCTGGCACGGGCTACTGTCAATTTATCTTCTTCCGACAACTCATCCATACCCAAGATTGCAATGATATCCTGGAGGGATTTGTAATCCTATAAAAAAAAATTTATTTACTCTCAAAAGAAAAGTCAAAACATTAAATGTTGTGCCCTAAATGGTGATATAAATGATCAAATAACAGTAAAATATTTTAAAGGTAATGAAATATGATCAATGATGTAATAGTAATAGTCACAAAATGTCAATATTATAACATTTAGTATGTAGAGAGAGATCAGAGAAACAGATTAAAAAGGACTTTAATATAATCAGAGCCATTATATCATTATATTAAACAACCTGCATTCAAACTTAACTTTTGTAAGAGTGGAAAAAAAATTAATGATTTCTCAGTCCAAGGAAGGAACCCTCATTGGAAATCAGGGCTACACAATTTTTCCATCATAGACAATCATGTGACATAACTATCCCAAAAAAGGCTTTGAAGAAAGCAATAGTTTGTTTTTTTTAAATTATTTACAAACCTGAAGTATTTTTTGTACAGCTCTTGCAGTGGCATAGTGCTCTTCTCCTACTACATTAGGATCCAAAATACGTGAATTTGAATCAAGGGGATCCACAGCCGGGTAGATACCCAACTCAGCAATACCTCGAGACAACACAGTTGTGGCGTCAAGATGGGCAAAAGTTGTGGCAGGCGCTGGATCAGTCAAGTCATCAGCAGGGACGAAGATGGCCTAAATATGAGTTTTATGTTAAACTATCTGTAAACTATGATATCAAATTACAGTCAGGATACTTAAATGAGCATATATGAATATTAAAAAATTATGTCATTTCACCTGCACAGATGTGATGGATCCTTTCTTGGTGGTGGTAATTCTTTCCTGCATACTACCCATGTCAGTGGCCAAAGTTGGCTGGTAACCCACAGCAGAAGGAATACGACCCAGCAGGGCAGACACCTGAACAAAAATGTTCAATTATTTCAATGCAATACTAAGTGTAATGAGAGAATTTAAAGATGACTGATTTAAAGTGACAGTGGCTCCTCAGTCCAAGGAAGGTACCCTCATTGACAATCAGGGAATTCACAAATTTTCATCATGTACAACCACTGCCATAAGCATGAAAACATCATAAAGAGCAATGGAAACAAGACAGGCTTACCTGCTACCATAACAAAAACAACATAAAAACTAACATCTTAATATTTACAAATGAGAAGAAATTGTGCAACTATGAGACAGAAAACAACTCAAATAAATATACCTCTGAACCAGCTTGGGTAAATCTGAAGATATTGTCAATGAAAAGCAGTACATCCTGTCCTTCGTGGTCTCTGAAAAATTCAGCTACAGTCAATCCACTCAAGGCAACACGGGCACGGGCACCTGGAGGTTCATTCATTTGACCATACACTAAAGACACCTGCAAAAGAAAACAGTAATCTTTTTAAGGACTTTTATGTTATAAATTAACACACAAACATTATAAATAATGCTCTCACCAAATATCTCAATGACTAGTCAGTATTTTTTATTTCCTTAATTTTTTTTTTTAAAAGAAGGAAAAAAAAAAAGCTTTATATTAAAAAAGACGAATGATTACTCAGTCCAAGGAAGGTGCCTTCATCATTAATAGGGCTGTCACAATTTATCATCATTGTAATCATGATATAGAGCAGGGGTGGGAAAACTTAAGTAGCTGTGAGCCAGATTCAAGAGGCACAGGAGACATAAATGGTGTGTGTGTTGGAGGGTATTATATATATCAGAATGGGTGAATTTTAATAATAAAATTAATTTAAAAAAAACTGGAATTACCATTAATTCAATAAACAAACCATCACAATTAAAAGAGCACCAAATAAATAACACCATTAGTATAAGTCTTTGTGTGACATTGAATTCAAAGTTCGATGGTCCTTATTGTCTTTTCTATTTTAATGATTATGTCAATTTCTTTACGTTAAAGGGAGAGCTATCTTTTCAAAGTGGCTGTGATAGCCATAGTTTGTCCTCCCCTATATAGAATAAATCTAGGATTAATAGAAAGTGGTTTAACAGACGCACATATTACAAAAATTAGACATAGATTTCAATTGTTACAAAGAATTAAGTTAAATATTCCCTTTTTGATTAACTTAAGTCCAAGGAATGCACTTACATTATAAATGATGCACTCACAAACTATCATCTCAATAATTAAAATGTTTTTTTTTTATATATTATATACCATATTTAAAATCAATACTAAAAAAAGACAAATGATTACTCAGTCCAAGGAAGGTGCCTTCATTATTAATAAGGCTATCACAATTTATCATCATAGTAATCATAATATAGAACAATGGACAAACTTTGATGGCTGTGAGCCAGATTTAAGAGGTAACAGGGATGGGAACCATAAATGGTGGTGAGAATTTTAATTTAAAAAGGAGAGGGGCCGGTGGGTAAATTATTTAAAAAAAAATAAATACCAGAATCTATGAATTTTAAAATTTAACAATCAATATGAAATGTGGAATTACTATTAATTCAATTAATAAACCATCACAAAAGCACCTAATAAATAACATTAGTATGACAAGTCTTACAATGACACTGATATTGAAGTTCAATGGTTGATTTTTTTTGTTGCTTTCTTAATTGATATTTTTATGATTAACTCAATTACTTCTCTTAAAAGTGGATATGTGAGAGCCACAATAGGTTCGTGAGCCATAGTTTGCCCTCCCCTGATATAGAATAAATCTAGGATTAATAGAAAGTGGTTTCAACAGAAGCACTTATTTAAAAAACTAGATTTAGATTTAAATTGTTACAAAGAATTATTAAGTTAAATATTCCCTTTTTGTATAACTTAAGTCCAAGGAATGCATTTACACTATAAATGATGCACTCACAAACTATCATCTGAATAATTAAAATGTTTTTTTTTATATATTATATATCTTTTTTTTTTAAAATTAATAAAAACAATGATTACTCAGTCCAAGGAAGGTGCCTTCATTATTAATAAGGCTGTCACAATTTATCATCATAGTAATCATAATATAGAGTTAATCTATGAGTAAGAGAGTGATTTCAATGAAAGACCCTTTTTTAAAAAAAAGTTAGTTTTAGATTTCAATTATTACAAATAATTAAATAGTTATAAATATATAGTTAAAATAAAAGCATACATTCAACGTAAAACAATCTGCTTCAAAATATTATCCTGGTTTTAAATTTTTCATGTTTACAATTTTACTTTATTAGAACTCAAGTTCAAGGAATTCACTTAAATTATAAATATTGCACTCACAAACAATCATCTCAATAATTAAAATATTTTAATTTATCTTCTATTTTAAATAATTAAAAAATCCTTAATATTAAAGAAAAACTAATGATTACTCAGTCCAAGGAAGGTGCCTTCATTATTAATAGGTCTATCACAATTTATCATCATAGTAATCACTAAATCTGTAACTAATAAACTAGGTTCAATACAAGTACATATTTATGTTAAAAATATCAATTTTAAAAAAATATACTTGTTATTAACAGGTCTTGGCATACAATTGTAAAAGACATCTAAAAAACAAAAAATGTACCGGTACGCAAAAAATCATAAGAGATAACAGGTCTGAAAAATAGATAAAAGTTAAATCAAAGAAATTCACTAAGAAAAATGTTTAATTATGTGATTAAATGTTCATATATTTTATTTTAAAAAAACAAATAGTGATGTTAATGTATTAATCCTAGGAATTTTAGAAAATAAATTTAAATACAAAATAAAGATAGTGATTTATTAAAATACCTTTGATGTGTTGTCTGTAAGAGAGATGACCTTGGTGGTAATCATTTCATGGTAAAGATCATTTCCTTCACGAGTTCTCTCTCCGACACCGGCAAACACTGAGTAACCACCATGGGCTTTTGCAACATTGTTAATCAGTTCCATAATAAGGACAGTTTTTCCAACCCCCGCACCTCCAAAGAGACCTAGTATGGAAAAAAATGTCATACCAATTTCCAAATGAAAAATAAGTGGTAAGTTTAATAGCTAAGATTAAATCATTTATTATTTTAATCTGCACCATTCTTTAAGTAAATGTTAAATTATCAAAAGGGGTTGTGAAGTTTGCAGAATAGAGTAAAAATATTACCAATTTTTCCACCCCTTGCATAGGGGGCTAAAAGGTCAACAACTTTGATGCCAGTCTCCAAAATCTCTTGTTCAACACTCATGTCAGCAAATGCAGGTGCTTCTTGGTGAATTGAAGAATAGCTTTTAAAAGAAATTATTAATGCTATTGTTAAATTTATTTGTTTATAAGAAAGATACCATCACTGCAATTTAACACAAAACTTTTTAAACATTTGGTTAGATCTTGCTACAGACAATGTACCTTACAGTAATGCTATTTTAAAAATGTTTAACAGGTTCATAGATTTTAATATTTGAAAAAATTGGACATGCTCAATAAATGTTCAAGTTATTAGGTGTTTGTCCCTTCCTGTAAAATTTGGAAAACCCAACTTGCGAGTTAAATTCTATGGAAACCTAACTTGCGAGTCACCACCGATTTGTAATAACTTTAACATCTTAAATTAAAAAAAAAATAATTCTTAATCGAAAGTTTATAAAAATGTGAACCATAACGTACTGCTCAGAGTTGACTGGCCCTCTTTCATCAATAGGCTCTCCAATGACATTAATGATTCTACCCAGTGTCTTGGGGCCAACTGGAATCGTGATTGATGAACCTGTGTCAACACATACCTCTCCTCTGACAAGACCTTCTGTACCATCCATGGCAATGGTTCGTACAACACTCTCACCTGTAATTTGCATAAATTAGTTAATTAAAAGGTTAATTTAGACTAATTTTATGCTCACAAGAAAGCCGAACCATGTAAACTAATTTACTCTAATGTATATTACTTATAAAATTACTAACCCAAGTGCGAAGCGACTTCAAGAATGAGTCTTGGAGATCTATTCTGCACTTCCAATGCATTAAGGATGGCAGGGAGTTGATCATCAAATTGGACATCAACAACTGCACCAATAACTGCAACTACACGTCCAACAGGAAGAGCTGTTTTGGGCTGTGCAGCTTCTTTAGCATAATTCCTTTCTGAAAAAAAATATGTTTACTTACAGACTTGCATAATTTGACAAAACAAACTTTTAAAATTTCATAATTTGTATGTGTTAACATTTAATTTCAGTAATTAGTGATCGATAAAATTTAGCCTTTCTATTAGATAAACATCATTTTTTACAATTTGCATTTCAAATTAATTTTAAGTTGTTAAAAATGTAATTCAAAATAGCATAGCAAGAGAAAAGATTAGACTTGGGGGACAAAGTTCATGCAAAATAGACCAAATAGACCCTTTACTTTGGTAACGCAATTTCGCCACCTTGATTATTTGGTATTGATTGAAAGCTTAGCGTATCTGTTATTTAATGGTATCACCCATTGAAATACCCAGCTGAAGCGACTTCTAGAAATAAGCTTGAGGAAACTATTCATATAACCCATAACTTATTAAAACATGCTTTCTTATTGGTTGACATGCAAGTCTTTTGCTGAAGTGCTACTCAAAGTACGTCCATCCACCGTACTAAAAAGCACAGACCAACGCACTATGCATCCTTTCAATATCATGGTTTTTTCTTTGCTATTTCTTGGTTAAACCTTTTAAGAGGTATTTCTTTTATTAGACTTCTACATAGAAGATTGGTACTTCTTGGTTTATGATCGAAAGTAATGTTTAGTTGTCATTTGAAGCATTATTTTTATTAATATTATTTGTTTTTTCTTTATTAATATTGTTGCTATGGCTACACTAGGCCCTAGTGGGGTAAGCTACCTACACGGTTAACAGCTTAAAAAGCTTTTGAACTATTGATAGTGAAGTTGATTTAGATCCATCGCATGATTCCAATAATAGTAGCTTTAGATGATAGAGTTATAGCAGTGAAAATGATGTATGCCTACATCAAAGGGTTTGGGGAAAACAAGGTTGTGCATATCATGTTTTCACATTTTAAGTTTCTTTTCCGTTACTTACTTCAGTTAAACTGAACGCAAGTTTAAAAACATATAGTCCATTCAATTTGTTATTTGATACCAAATTTAGCCTTATAGACCAAACAATATTTTCAAATTTGCAATAAACCCAAAAAAAAAAGTATTTATTTTCATTAAGAAAATTCCGCAGTGAAAGAGTTAAATACTCCTTTAAATACTCCTTTATACGCAATTTTCACAGGCCAACTATATTTAAAATTTGACCAGATTATACAAAATTATCCCACAGTGCGACACTTGTCTCCCATCATTCCAAATCACTGCATAACCCATTATCTATCAACTTTAAAAATTAAAATGTTGATTTTATTCAGCAATATAATCTTAATAATGGGATCAACAGCAGGTTGTCAGCAAGACAGTTGTCCTGAGTGGAAACAGGAAGTGTTTGATTATTGTGCTCATGCACATTGCCACAATAACAAATTGAGCTATGTCTAGGCACTACAATACTCGCTTCGCGGGTTACTCGCCGCCTATCGCTGTGATCAGCTGGCGGAGGCCGTTTTCGGTAGTTGTCGGGACTTAGCGTTGTTTTGCGTCATTTCTTAAAATAGACGAACCTCCTTATTTTAATTTGAATCCGCGGTGCATGACGGTTACGAGGATATAAATAAAGTGGAAATCCGACTATTCTGAGCCGATCTGTTGGAAAGTGAAAGTGGGGTAAGTGATTTCGCTGTGTTTTTTTTACTTTTTTAAACTCTGGGTAAGACTTGGAAACTACTTAATATCCTAGTTCATATATATTAAAAAACAAATCACTCATTCAAAACAATACAGATTATTGCAGGAATTAAGGATTGGTCCCGAAATGTGACAAAAAATTTGAAACAGCCGGTGACTGCCATTTTTTTTCCACTCGAGTTACCGAAAGAGGTTAATCTCTAATGTAAACAGTGGTTATTATTATTATTATTAGAAACGTTTTTCTAACAGTTTAATAAATATTTTCTGTATTTTAATAAAGTACACTTTTTAATAAAGGATTTTAATAATAATTTTACTTAAGGCCTTAGATAGTAATGATATGACTTACTTAATGATACTGATAGTATTATTATTATAGTATAGTATAGAAAGATTAGAGTGAGGTGACATGAAAAGAAATTAAGATAGCCTCTAGTCCTATGTTATTAACAAATATAATGTACATCAACTAAAGAAAATTGTGTAGCCTGTTAAAAATATTGATTTTCTTTAATGTGTTCAGAATATCTTTTTTTATTTGTTTAGTGTTTGTCAATAGGATTCCACACATGAGGACATGCTCTGCCAACCTGGAGGAGATCAACACACAACCTAATTTTATTTTGACAATGGTAAAAGATTAATGAGGATGAAGAGTAGCTAGAGCTCCAAAGCCACTAACCATATCCTGAATGTTTAAAATGTACATTAATGACGACAACTTACATGACACTTTTGAATTTTGTATAGCATGATTTTAATTGACTTTTTTAATATTTGAATATTCTATTACATTTAAATTGTCACTATTTATTTGTACTGAAAATTTCATTGCAGTAGCTTTATTAGTTTAAAAACATTTCTGGGCCGTTGTTGCTTTTATTGAAACATTTTTATAATATTGCATAAATTTTTCTGATCTGCCTTTTATTTATTTTAAATTTGCTTTGCTTTTAGATGGAAAATATCTGTTTTTATTGAAAATTTCATTGCAGTAGCTTTATTAGTTTAAAAGTTATCTATTTAAGTGTAAAAAATGTCTCGCCCGTGGGCGCTTTTCATGAAATATTTTTTATAACGTTGCATAAATTTTTCTGATCCGCATTTTATTTATTTTAAATTTACCTTACTTTTAGATGGACAATATCTGTTTGTATTGAAAATTTTATAACAGTAGCTTTATTAGTTTAGTAATTATGTTATTTCTTGAAAAATTAAATTTTTCGCCAATTGTCGTTATCCACGATATATGCTCATAAAGTCATATTTAATAAATATAATAAGTTAATTACAATTCATGTGTTTTATTTTGTTAAACATTGTATTGTAAATGTCTCCTGCAAATTTAATAGCTCTAACTTTAATAGCCAAAAAGATACAAGCAAAATAGTACCAAAAGAGTAAAATTGAGATCACAGTTTTAATAATTAAATACAAAGCCAAATAGTGGGGGAAAATAAATCACTAAAAAATTCATGACTTTTCTCCTATAAAAGATAGAAAGATTATCTTGGCGTCATTGGAAAGCTTAAAGCCAGCTCTTTCCAATGACATGCTCTTTGTGTCAGATGTATTTGAAAATTTGAGTTGGAGTACCTACTCTGTCTGAGAAGCTGTAATTATTTATAAGACTCAACTTGCCCCATCCATTAACTGTGCATATAATAACGCTTACAGTGCCAGGCGCGTCTTTTTTGCAGTGACCTACTTTTTCCGTGACTCAAGCGCGTCTTTTTCACCAGCCGATTTTTTTCCTTGTGGCCCAAGTGAGTCTATTTGCCACAGAGGGGTATCTAATATAAACACAAAAATGAGGATATAACCTTTCACCATAGTCTTGGGCAGAATGTTTATTCGTTAGGGGAATAGTCGAGTTTAATTTTGCTTTTTAAATTATGAAAATCAACCAATTGCTTGAGTTTTTTGTGCGGATCTGTATTTGTTTTTTCCATGGCACTATCTAGGGCTATTGTTGACGACTTCCGCCCACTTGATGAAACCTATAATTGAGCTTTAATTGGGATTAGATGATTCTCATGCTGATGAGGAAGAGAAATTTTTGAAGGAAAATGGTCTGCTATATCTCAAAATATACCCATATACGTTTTTGACTAGTGTCAACATAGATCGATATAAGTAAAAGCAGCTGGGCACTTTGCTGACCACACAAATCCCTAATGTGCTATTGCCAATGAAAAGTTTGAACAAAACGAATTAGTATTTTTAACACCCTTATCCATTTCTGAACAGATAATTCTCTACATATCAATTGTTTCAAACAAAAAAGTTACAAAATAATTTGCAAACCTATCAAATTTTGGCTCATTTCAAAATAATGTCTGGGCCACAGAGAATAGTTAGCAAAATAATATCGGGTACTGAGGCTATCTATAGGCAATATAGCAAAAAGTAGGTCAGTACCAGAACAGATAATAGGCAGGGCACTTCTTGTCCTAACCAAAAATGATGATTAAAAATACTTGACAGCTGCCATCTGGATGTTGATTATCTTTGTTGATCACAGATTTTGTATTGTAATGAAACTAAAAAATATCAGGAAATTTTGTTCATTGAGTCATTGGTTTGGAAGGCAACATAACCGCAATGGTAATCAATGGTAGCACACTCAGTCTCAGACATATCTGCAACTAGGCCCAAGTGAAAGATTTCTAATCCACATTAAAAAAGTATCTTATAATATAAATATCTTATGGAACTATATCTGAATACATTTATCATGTCTTGTTCAATATAATATGGACTATTAAGTATTATTATGGATCCAGGAAATTCTATTTCAGTAGTGACCTCCACTTGTCATTGCTTTGAAAATGAACTAAGTTGTGAAAAACCATACTTTTTCATAAGGTCACGTATTATACACTTTAAAAATCAAAGAAAAAACAAACGTTGCTTCATATTTATGTTAGAAATATACACTTTTTTAAACAGAAACACTCAGTCCCCTATCAAAAGAGTTGCTTACTTTGAGAAGGAACTGGCTGGTGGTTATTTGTGTTTTGGTAGCTAAGCGAGTTCGGTATACAATTGATTTAAAGTTAACAAAAATTAAAATCAGATCCAAAATTTGGTATACTTACTGACTGAATACAATGCAGGAATGAAGTTCGCTCCATTTTGTTGACAAATTGGGGATGAAAGGGCGACTTTTGCAACCCTAGCAAACCCAGAACATGCCTGCTTTATTGCCTGCATGATGGCGAACCGGCGAAGGACGAATGCAATAGTAAGTCACGTGACCACACAGCCCTATGGGTAAACTATTGGAAATGATTCTGTAGCTGTTAATTTAACACGGCCCTTTAGTTTTATAAAAGGGATAACTTTGATTGGCGTGTCATTATTATAAATATATTTTTTAAAACCATTTTATTGATTAAAAAATTCACCATAAATTTAAAGCACATATTAAGGTGATAGATGTTACTTAATTACTTAATTTATTATGTATGGTTCAAGATAATTTTGTAATGTTGATATTTGAATGATATATTATAAACTTAACATACTATGAGTCATATGAGTATGACTATGACTATGGGCCTATTTACGTAGCCATCGCTTTATTGTATAAAGTTTGTTATCGCGCCTATTTTTTAAATGAAAGTTGAAAAGTAATAATTATTTAGAAAAAAAAGTCTTTTAATTGCGTTTATAGATATACAACTCTCTTAATTGTTTTTCACGTATTAAAATTAATTGAAACTTTAAGTATTAATTTTTCTGCCCATTGATAAAACAAGAAAGTTTTGACGGTTCACTTTTAAATATCAATTGAGGACCTCTGTGGTAGTTATTGTGATTTCATTTCAAGAAGAGTATGTAAACTAAATTGCTGAACGATTACAAATCTTCCGCTGAATTTAGCCAACATCGTTCCAAATTAGATGTATCGTAGAAGTATAGAGTACGAAGAATTTATTAGGTTCCACTTTTAAAAAAAAATAAGGAAGCCTATCTTTATTACAATAACTTATTGACCTTAAAGAGATTTCCCTAAATATTAAATAATACATAAACACAGTACCGAGTACATACCAACCAAAAGGACAATCGGCATCGGTGCTTCTTTTACTTATTTACTAATCATCCGTTCCTGTCGTATAACGCCCCAAAAGGTTTCATATTTTTTAGAAGCAAGTAGGCCTACTACTACCCAGATCTGATGATAGATATTAACTTATTAGAATTAGACCAAGCAAAGACTAAGAATACAAAGTTCACAGTAACAAGGTAACTTGACAGGTAATGAAACTCAGTCTCATCACTGTCTGAACTGTCTGTGTCAAAAAGAGTGAAGGAGAAGGCGAAGGTACTGAAAGTTTTTATTAATAAAAATTTAATTACGTAAAATTAGGAGGTTGCTGTGTAGTGTCTGTGTTGTGTTGTTGGTCTTTCTGAATTGTGATTATGAATTCACTATACTATACTGAATAAGAATTTAACGTATCCTAAATTATAATAAATATTTAGACATGACATAAAGTGGGAATTATTAGTATTAGTAGTGGATCATTTGCAGTGGCGTAGGTTGATTAACAACTAAATGATGAAAATTTCACACATTCATTGTTTATATAAGTATATTTTCATTATAGTATAGTATAGTATAAACTTAAACTTATATGTAAACTTAATGCAAAAGTGCTGTTAAAGGGGGGGGGGGTGAGCCAACTTTACACCTCTGACTCTATGAATGATTCCCACGCCCACAGGGGGAAGCTAAATTTTGGTTGCCTAGGGCCCTACACTGGACTTAATATGGCACATTTTCTTGCTGCTTAGGGCTATCCTACTAGGCCTCTAGCCTAGAGGCCTAATTATACAAATATATTTTAACCCTTTGAATTTAAGACGACAAGTGTTGTAACGAAAAAGATGATCTCAAAGCCTCGAGATTGGCTGGCTGGTCTTTGTACCAGCTAACAGATTGTTTCTCACATTTCTTGCTCATCTCGCCATTTAAATGGTGGCTTCCATTGATAGTTTACAATGTTCTGTCTCTTTAAATAAAAAAATTTGTACCCAGTCCCAGTGAAGGCCAGTGACAACTAAAATGCTTTAAGAGTATGCGAACTTGAAATATGTCAAAAGGCATAAGCAGCCCCCAGGGGAATTGCATTCAAATATGGGTTTGACCTATTTATGCTTCAACAATCATACAATCTTACAAAATTCTGCAAGTCAGACATGTTTATTCTATGTGTAAAAAAATTGCTTGCATAAATTATACAAATCAGAATATCTCCTTAGAATAAATGTTGAAATTTCAGTTTGATTCATAAAGATAATATTAGTTCATTCAATTCCCTACTAGAATATATATATCATTTAAATTTGTAAAGTAATTAGTGTTGGGCTTTGTGAAAGGGGCTCCGTCTTCTTGGCACCATCAGTCCATAAAGGCTCTGTCTCCAGAGGGTTAAATATAATTTTATTATCACTATACTTCATTTATTAGGCGTAAAATTAAAATTAGCTGAATTAGACACACCAACACTGAACACACTCACAAATTATTTATCTTCTAGATGGGCAGTTTGTTACAATAATTAGCCCTAAGTTATATTATATTAACTTAAAGCTGTTTTTTTTAATAAAAATCTAGCAATATTATTTAGGGGCCATCCACATGCAAACACAAGTCAAATTATTTCACCCCCACTTTTGCATCCACACTCTTTCGGATAAGGTCTCTAAGTATACATAAAGGTGAGAATTAAAAAAACAATGATGCTTCCCCTGTAGTTGACCCAAAAGTTGGATACTCATAAATGCATATGAATGACCAGTCATAGTGTGGAACCTACCACAATACTGTGGGTAAGGCGGCAAAGTCTTTTAGACTTTGTTCCCAGGAACATGAATTGAAGGTATCCCACAGATACAGCTGACCCAGGACATGACAATCCTCTGGGTACTGGGTGGGAAGGAAAACTAGAGACAAAACCAGTAAAACCATGGTGATGAAGTATGCACAAATGAGCATGCCAATTTGATGGACAAAACAATTAAAGGAAGACACTGTAAACCAGAGCTTCCCAGCATGTGGCGTGCACCCACTAGGAGACAGTTTAAAGATTTTTGGGGGTTAGTTGGAGACATTTAGTCTGGATTTATAGGAAATATATTTAAGTTCCAAAAGGGATAGGACTCGGGGATTTGTATTATTAAAACAGGATATTTTTTTATGGATAACCACCTTCATTGTTTGTGATATATTGCTATAGTATCGGTAATATATTTCACTTACTGTAAGTTTTATCCTACAATTAAGGTTCAACAATGCAGCAACACTGAAATTCAGTCTTCTTTTCGGCAGCATGGAAACCTGTTGTTTTAGTTCTCTACGGTGGTGGTGGGGATACACTGAAATGATAATTTTTATAGCCTTTGAAAATATATTAGAAATCATTGATTTCACACATTTATTCTGTGACAGTTGATTTAATTAAGGATATTAATTGGCTCTTTATGGTCTGACAGAATTTCAGGATAATTATTGCAGAATTATAAGTACACATTCTGCTCACAATCAAAGTTCTCAAGGAATTGAAGAAAAATTTAAATACTTTAACATTATTATATGTTTAAGAGCATGGAAGAGAAAGACTTCATTATTTCCAAATTAAGGGGCCTATGCTATGACGGTGCTGCGACAAAGAGTTGTTTTAACCCACAAAGGGTAGACAAAATGTTTATGTTTATGATCTGAACTTGGTTTCTGAATGTTGCAGTTTCTGAAGTACACATTCTTTGATGTCAGCTTAGATTCAAGATATTCAATACTGTTTCAAACATGCTTTACCTTTTTTACTTTTTACTTGCATGAACTGATTCAGATTTTATAAAATTTATTATTGTTTTTTTCTGTCGAGTTACAGTACCATGGCACAACAAGGAGAGTATCGTAATTTGTACCCAATCACAGAGCCTTTTGATAGTGGATTCCTAAAAGTGTCAGATATCCACAAATTATTCTATGAACAGTCAGGAAACAAATCTGGGACACCTGTCATATTTGTGTAAGGAATCATTAATACATATTTTTGTAAGTTTGAACAAATCAAATGTGTATGTTACCCGCAAAGTGACACATCCAGCATTTTTTAGAATACCTAGGCATTTTATGCCATGCATGAATTCACACAATTCAGGTAACAAATGACTGGATGAAAATAATTTTATTATAATTATAGCAACAAAAATTATAATTTGATACTAAAGAGCAAGCCTAGTTGTCTTTCACTAAGGTGATCAGTCATGCTGTTGGACCATTGTCATGGTTTTTTGTAATCTGAAACCAGTACATACAACTGCAAAATTAAATTTTTAGTATAATTTTTTTGATTTATCAAAGGATATAGTACATCTGATATCCAGGCATGAGTATATGACACAACTAAAAGTAATATAATTAATCCAAATTGGCATCATGATAATTTGTTTTCTCTAAAGAACACCTCACTGACAGAAGTGCTCTGTGTAATGACAATTGTTTATTTTGGACACCCATGGCCCAAAAGATTTTAAATGCCCTGGTTTTATATTTAACATTTTAAATGCTCTGGTATTTTTATTTTGAAAAAAATGGTCAATAAAATTTCCTTGCGTAAAGAGGCACCAAAATTCTTTTATACTTTTAATCTTAAGATAGGTTACCTTACCCTAGTTTATAATTATTGTATCACCATTTTATATAAATATTAGTAGAATATTCAATTTTGCTTTGATGCTAATTAATAAACCTTTCACTGTTTGTGGGGATGATAGAAAAATTTGGTTTGTAAAAACAATCACATTAATTACATGCTGGTACCTCTTAATTATCACATTTTACACCCCTGCTTAATATTCAACTATTTTATGCAATGATGACATTTCAACTAAATTCGTTTGCTGTTGAAAACTTTATAATTAATACAAATGTTAGTAAACCCTTGAGGACAAAACTATTATTTCCACTTTTTATACTTATTGCAACTTCTATTCTTCAGAATCATTAAAGGCTTCTTTATTTGCTTGGTAAAAAGCCCTGCTCTTTACAACATAGTCTTCATTTTTTAAAATTTTAACTATGTGGATTAAGTTAATTAAGTTTTTACTGTTTTCAATCTACTACAATACTTTTTTTTTTGAACTAAATATTGTACATATTAAAAATAAGTTAATAAACCACAGTTGAATTGATGTGTTCTTATACCCTCATAAAATTTGGTACCATATTGAAATTAGTGCAGCAGTCCATGATGCTCATTTGTAATTATATTTTTTATGGACATATATTAAAGAAATTTTGAAAATGCATGTAAAATTACACGCATTTTCAAAATTTCTTAGGTCTGTTTTGAGAAATACATAGACGATAACCTTGTGATAACCTTTTTATGTTCAAATTCTATCCCCTATCCTGAATACAATATATACCAATGAATAGAGCCCAAGCAACACTGTTTGCGTAATCCTGGAGTTGATCGTCCCAAATAATATAATAAGCAATGTAAAGAAAGCATATCAATTCCAACGGAAGATTTAATAAAGTCTATAAAATAAAAAGTAGAAATTCAAGGAAAATTGATTTGAGTTCATGGATTTTGTGAAACGTGAAGAAATAGGGCACTGCTAGTGCCGAATTGTTTCTTAATAAGTTTTCTTTTTGCCCCGATCCACGTTTTCGACATTTTGCTTGTGCTCTTCACTATTTTGTTGATCAACCAAGTTTGCTTGATGGACAACTACAGAATGAGTGTAAACACCACTGTTAATGTTAGAAATTATTCCCATAAGCTGCCTAGCCATTGAAAACAGTGAGTGGTCCAGGAATATATGGGCCAGAATTTTGGCTGTCAAAGTAGGAACAGTGCAATTATGTACTTCCACCAGGAAGCATTGGCCTGACTCTCTTTCCATTCCACCAAACACCCAGTGGCCATATTGCCACTGACCTTGATGGTACTTACGATCTACTTCGACAACAATCGGATCACCTGCTGTGTCCAATCCACCGATTTCGCCTGATTGTCAAATAATGTACACTCCCCATTTCTCACAGCAGAAATTACACCAGTCGATGACCAGTTTGGGGTGAATACAACTTTCTGTTGCAGTTACCGTCTGACACATGTCACAGCTTCAACAATACATCAGAAGTAAAAATTAAGTTCGGATGGCTACCTTCAAGGAAAGAAGCGGAACGAATCCATTAACGAAAGATGCAACCTCAACATGACCATCAGAAACTATCCAATTCTTGTCTGTAAGCAACTAATGAGGCAGGCAAATTCCAAATTACCCCAAATAAAGAGTTCTTGATGAGCCTGCTCTTGGCTAGCCACTTTATACACATATCTTCTGTTTGTAGTTCCGGTATCAAAGAGGATAAATTTGAAACTTCTTGTGATACGTGCTGAACAGCTAGTAACTGTCCCTATGGTATTATTTCCTGTGGTGTGCATGGTCTCCCGGCAAGTACATCAATTTTATCACTAAATGAATTTTATAGTTTTCTAACCGACAAAACAATTTTAAACAGGTAGTAAAGTAAGTAGGTTGGGAAAAGGAAATGAATGAGAAATATAATTTTGGATTCTCAACTCCAGGATTAGCCAATGTTCAAATCATTAAATTTGTTGATGATACCACCATCGTTGGCTCAATATCTGAAACGGAAAGCTTATATTGCAACTTAGTTACAAGCTATATCAGTTGGTTAGATGAAATTTTTCTTCAGTTGAATGTCTCAAAAACCAAAGAAATGTTTGTCAATTTCCGGAAGGGGAATCACCCAGTTGCAGATGTCACAATAAAAAATCACTGTATAGAGCAAGTAGAGACATATAATAATAATAAGCTAACCTGGCGTGAAAACAGCCTGATTCTGTATAAAAAAATTTATCAAAGAATTTTTTGTCTTTAAAAAACTGTACAATTTCTGCATAAAACAAAGAAACGACTTATTCTATTGCAACTATTGGAAGCCTACTAAACTTCAGTACCCGGTTACGGGTATTACCTGCTGGTGTGGGAATTCATCGTCTGACATCACACACAGATTAAAGAGACTAATGAAGAAAGCAATAACACACAAACTAAACATCCTTCACTTGATGACTATTTGAATAAAAATTCTGTTGTAAAACTAAAGAACATTTTTATTGATACATCCCACCCTCTTCATCACATGTACTGGAACTGGTACATAAGATCAGTGCGATTTCTTTCCCTTAAAGTTAGGATTGAAAGAAATTCAAATTCTTTTGTTCCCCAGTCTGTAAGACTTTACCAGCGCAGTCCCCCAGCCATTACCAAAACTAAATCATCACTAATTAAGTCATTATTGTCACTAAAAAAGTTAAAAAAATTTTTGGTATATGATGGCTGACTTTTACTTTTACACTTGAGAAATACCGCTACGTTACTTAACCTGTCTGGTGTTTAAATTGTTATAATTGTAAAATGTTTTCTTTTTGATTAAATTAAAGTATGTATTTATGTTTGTGCTTAAATTGAATATGTACAATGTTATCGAAAAGCAATTCCATTTATTTGGATCAATAAAAATAAAAGAACCTTATCTTATTCCCTCCATGTTTTTGAAGTCATGGTGGACCTGGTGGAGGCACCAGCCCTATTGACCGGGGTTTTTTTGATCCTGATGCATACCACATAATTTTGTTTGACCAAAGAGGTGCTGGAAAATCTACTCCAGCTGCTGAAATCAAGGTAACTTTGCTGATATTTAAAGTGTTATTTATCTTTAACCGATTTTATTGGAATTAATGTATAAAAAAAAAATCATAAACAAGAACCTTATCTCATAATTATTTCACCTTCTCATTCATTAACTAATTTCAAATTCAAAGTAGGATGTGTACACTGCAAGAACCATTTTACCACATTCAATTTCATTATTATTTATTTCACTACCATTATTTGAAACAAACAAGTTTAATCCCACATATAACATTGTCATGTCATCTGTAAAGTCATTGTCATAAATTTGTTTGATTTAGGAAAACACAACATGGGACCTTGTAGAAGATATAGAGCGCTTAAGGAGACACTTGGGTATAGAACAATGGGTAGTGTTTGGTGGTAGCTGGGGCTCAACTCTGTCATTGGCTTATGCAGAAACTCACCCTGAACGTGTCAAAGCTCTTATATTGAGAGGCATTTTTACTTTACGCAGGTACATTTTGAAAAAAATTGTTATGTTTTTAAATAGCTTCAGGTTCCATTTAAGTTATCCAATGATACTTGAACCAAATGGCGTGCAACTTGTTAATTTGAGTTAACAGTATATAATATAGAATATATATTTGTCATACAAATTATTCATGTCATAGGGCTAAACAATGTTTTAAAGATAACGTTTTATTATTTAAGGAAGGCCTTGTAAAATGCATTGCATTGAGATCACTTGGAGTGGTTGACAGAGATGGAGATGGTGGAAGATTAATTCACACAAATTTTAGAATTTTGTGGATGACCCTAAATAGATGTTAGATTTTCTCAATAGATTTGTTTACATAAACATCTAATTTTTCTGAGTTCTTTTAAAATTCTAAAAGCGTGTCTTGTTTTCTTGTACTAGGGAAGAGCTAGAGTGGTTCTATGAGGGTAAAGGAGCCAATATGCTATTTCCTGATTACTGGGAAGACTACATTAATTTTATACCTGAGGTTTGATCCATAACATAGTTGTCTGAGCGAATCTGTAGTTAGAATATAGAGTTGTTAAAGAAAATATTAAAACAGTTTTATTAATTAATCATATAATTACTATATTTCTGTGACTTGTACTTGTACGGATGGTAAAGCGTCAGCCAATTATGATCTAGTGTTCCATGTACCTGGTACATCTCAAAATATGTTTGATTCCTGGTGTCCCATGTACCTGGTACATCTCAAAATATGTTTGATTCCTGGTGTCCAAGCAACCGTTACATGCAGATTACACAACAAACTGACAGTAACATTAAACAACTCAAAAAGCAAAATCAAGGTTCAGGTGGAATATTCAGGGAATTTCAGATTAGACAAGACTTACGACAAGGAGACTCATTGTCTTGTATGCTTTCTAACCTAACATTAGAGAGAGTTATATGAGTCATACATATTGACACCTGAGGAACAATCACAAGAAATTGAAAGAAACTAAGACTAAGACCACAAC
This sequence comes from Omphiscola glabra, assembly GCA_964017045.1. NCBI lineage: Eukaryota > Metazoa > Mollusca > Gastropoda > Lymnaeidae > Omphiscola > Omphiscola glabra. The sequence continues at coordinate 12,701,643 of OZ024794.1, read as the reverse complement.
CAATAGGCACTCTCTACAGCCAAACCCTTCGGTATCTTGCATATGCTGATGACATAGCACTGCTAGGGAAGAGTAGCAAAGACGTATCAAAAGCTTTTATTGAATTAGAAGATGCATCACTACAAGCAAGGCTGAAAGTTAAAACCCAAAAAACATAATACATGACTACAGAAGAACGGACAGATGAAACCATTAAAATTAGAAACCACACTTTTGAAAAAGTAAATAAATTCAAATATCTAGCCTAGGATCCTTAATACATAAAAGAAATGAATTATCAACTGAAATAAAAGAAAGAATATTGACTGGAATCAGGGCATACTTCAGTAGCAACAAAATACTCCAAAGTAAAAATATTACAAGAAAAGCAAAGCAAACTAAAAATAAAACTGTAATCAGACCAATTGTAACATATCGAAGTGAGACTTGGACTCTAACAAAAACTACAGAAAACCATTTAAACACATGTGAGAGAAAAGTTTCAGGAAAAATAAAGTACCATCAAAGGATGAAAATGAATGGAGATATGAATCAACCAGGAATTGTATAGACTATATCAGGATCACACGCTATTAGCAGAAATAAAAAGGGCAGGCTATGCTGGGCAGGAAACTCAGAAAGAATGCTGAGTGACAGAGGAATGAAGAGGGTACATAACTAAAAAACCCAGAGGAAAACGGCTCAAAGGCATTCCTAGGTTTAGATGGATAAATGATGTGGAAAAATATCTACAGCAGCTGGAAATCCAAGCATAGAAAAGATAAGCATCAGTTAGGTCTGAGTGGAAGGAAGTGGTGAGGGCAGGCCAAAGCCTTACATGGGCTGTGCCACAGAGATGGATGGATGCAAATTACACTCTCATAAAGTTTCTTAAAAAACCCTAGAATTTAAAAAGCCTACAACTTTTTAATTGCATTCCAGAAACTGGCCATAATTTAGGGGCACAATTTTCATTTTTGGGAAATTAAAAATATTCAGGATCTTATATCCTGTACTATTTTAGATAGAAATTTTGTTGTCAGTACATGTAGTTTCATTTGCTAAGCATAAAAACGTTATTTTTATTTCAACTTAGTAGACATAATTTTTGGGAGTTGTTTTAAATTACCCAAAAATCCTACACATTTATTTTGTAGGTTGAGCGAGGCTCTCTAATGAATGCTTATCACAGACGGTTAACATCAGAGGATGAGACAGTACGCCAAGAGGCGGCGCGGCGTTGGAGCAAGTGGGAATTAGCAACTTCTCACCTGTTTATTAATCAAGAAAAGCTTTTGAAACCAGATACACAGCATACATGGGCCCTCCAGTTTGCATGCATTGAATGGTTTGTATAAATGTTTTTTTATGTTTATATCTAAAAAAAAATTTTATAATTTGTATCCACTTACCTACTTAAAAAAAAAGTAAGTGCCTTTCTATTTTATCTGCTTTACTTAAAGGTGTCTTATTGTTCCTGTGTTGTCATTATTGGTCCTGTGTTGTCATTGATACGGCATTGTCATTATTGGTCATATTTATTCATTAATGGTACTCTGTTGTCATTATTGATACTGTGATTCATTATAATGATACTGTGTTATCATTATTTATCCTGTGTTTACACTTTTGGTTGCCTAATGGATAAGGTGCTTTCTTACTTTCTATTTACAATGTTTTTAAAATCATATTTTGCATGTTGTCATGGAAAAAATGAACAAGATATAGTTTTTGGTCTCACAATTATAATTTACTGTTGAATTGATAATTACTTATGAAGATGCAGAAGAAATTAAATTGCTTAAGTCTGATTTTTTTCAATTGTTAACATTCAACAACAAAAATAATAAATATTTTAATATATTTATTGTATCACTCTCAGCCACTACTTTGTCAATGGTGGATTTTTCAAGTCAGCAAATCAGCTTATTGAAGAGGTGGAAAAAATAAGACACATTCCTGGCACCATTGTTCAAGGTCGTTATGATGTTGTCTGTCCAATGGATACTGCTTGGCAGTTACATAAGGTATCATGAGAATATTTGCATATTACTTTTACATAATTTAAAAATTGAGATTGGGTGTGTGAAATATTTTTAAATCAATAGTGGGTGTGGCACTGCAAAAAAGTTAAGATCCCCTGATTTAATGTACATTTTTTTCTCTGCAATTTTAGCGTTGGCCTGAGGCGGAGCTGAAAATAGCTCCTGACAGTGGACATAACAGCCAAGAACCAGCCACAAGAACACTTTTATTAGAAGCTACTGACAAATATAGACATCTCTAGTATAGCAGTTAGTTGATAATTCTATTGTTCATTATTTTAAAAATTAAATCATTAATTTTCCACTCATAGGGACCTTGAAGATATTGTTGATTTTTGTTAAATTAACCGTTTTATGGACATCATGCTCAATTGTTGATGATAGCATTAAAACTAATTTTGAATAGAATATTGTAGTTCGCTGCAGTGTTTTTTGCTGTCACTCCCAATTTAATATTTGTAATAAGAAGCAGCTAAAAGCAATTATTTTTCTCATCTATAAGTTATTATTGGTTGGTTTTCCTTGAGTTTTTTTTAAGGATGTAAATTACAGTGACAAAGCTTTAATTATTGTTAGAAAGCATTGCCGCTTAAAATGATAAACTTAGCCAATACAACTTACTTGTCTGGCTTGAACAGATATTTGTTGAATAATTCTTAATGCATACTTTTTATGATCCAAACATGATATGTATTGTTTCAACAGCAGCACCATTTTAACATGAAATGAGTAAAATATGTTCGATGAGCTTTTTTCTTTCAACTTTTATTTTCGTTTGATTTTTAATCAGTATTATTACATTTTTATCCCAAATAGAAATAACCCGCCAATCAATGGTGGCAGCAATTGTGAACTTCCCATCCAATAAAGTTACTTGACCAAACATTCATTCAAGTAATGCACTTTATAAGAATCCCAATTAGTGCTGACTTCTGGGAATTTTATTTTGCACGCTTATGGAACACAGCAATGCAGCCATACATACATATCTAGAGAATTATTATTTTTTATATACACTTTTATATATGAAATCCTGTTTGAATGGTACAGCTTGGCATCCAAGGAGTTGCCACAATTTCATCGTGTCAATGTAATTCTGCCTACGGGTCTCCATTTCTCGGTTTGAATTTAGAGTTTCCCAACTCTTAGATGAGTTACCATCTAAGGGTTAACGAGTCCCATCTCTTAGATGAGTTACCATCCAAGGGTTAACGAATCTCATCTCTTAGATGTGTTACCATCCAAGGGTTAACAAGTCCCATCTCTTAGAGGAGTTACCATCCAAGGGTTAACGAGTCTCATCTCTTAGATGTGTTACCATCCAAGGTTTAACGAGTCCCATCTCTTAGAGGAGTTACCATCCAAGGGTTAACGAGTCCCATCTCTTAGATGAGTTGCCATCCAAGGGTTAACGAGTCCCATCTGATATGAGTTACCATCCAAGGGTTAACGAGTCCCATCTCTTAGGTGAGTTACCATCCAAGGGTTAACGAGTTCCATCTCTGAGATGAGTTACCATCCAAGGGTTAACGTGTCCCCTTGGTGCTGTGTCTAGACTTTTGCTGGAGATTGAGATCTAGTCCACAAGCTTAGGATGAACTTAGTTTAAACCGCTAGGCCACCAGTACCCATAGTTATGTCCTTACCTATATATTTTATGATATGATTAATTATCTAACTTAATATAAAAAAATATAGGTTGCTAGATTGGCTACAATAACATACAACAAAACAGTTTATTGTTGATATGATAATATTGAATAAATTTACTCAGTGCTTTCATTTTTACTGCATTTTGACATTTAACTAATAATTCTTGATGGATTTTGAATTTGAAATTTTATTTTATAATAAATTTTAATAATATAATTTTCCTATATTGCCTTTTATGTCTGCTTGGTTTTTTTACTTTGCTTGTCCCAGTTTTTTTTACAAAAGTTGTTATTTCATTGCCGATAGCTGACATTGATTAGCATTTTCTATAAACTCTGCTATATACTACTGGATATTTTGTATTAAAACAAACAAGCTACCCAGTACATGTATTTGAGTATTTGTGTTCCAGATAGTCAAACAAGAGAATACCAAATTTTGAAATGTTTACATGATAAATACTATAGGCTTGGGCTTACACTTTGCCTGTAGACATGTGACGTTTAAAACAGTAAACTTAAAGTAGATGGTGTTATTTAAAACATACCATTTCCATGTATTTATTCTAAATTGCAGAGTGTAAGTCACAATCACAGAGTAGAACAATTAAGCATCTCTAACTCTGGATAATAATTGGGGGATAAAAATGATCCAATAAATTTTAATTTTAAAAGATTTTTCTAACAGAAAATACAATACTAAGCACTGCAGTGAGTAACTAATATTTTTTGTAAAACAATGAGCAGAATTCTGGGGTTTGGGAGATCAGTGTCTTAAGATATTATCTGGGATTTGGGAGATCAGTGTCTAAGATATCATCTGGGATTTGGGAGATCAGTGTCTTAAGATATCATTGAATGAAGGTTAATTCCAAGAATAAGTATATTATCAGGTGAATACCACTGACACAGGCTTTCTGCATTAACGCAGATACAAAATTTTATCACATAACATATAAATAATTTATCCATAAGAATAAGAATGATTTTCACCAAGATGGCAATTGCATTTGTATTTGCAATGGATGGAAAGACACATTAATAAATGGCTCCACAAAAAAAAAATGGAAAGAGATGATCTGATGTCAAAGATGTAATATTAAAGTGGGAAACATCAAGACTGTGATGCACTAAAAGAAGAAGAAGTGGAAACCATGGTGGTATTAGAGGCGTTAAAATAATGAACATAATAAATAGGCCTACCAAAATAAAAATGATTTGTAAGGCTGTCATTAAAAATAGATCAGCACTGATACAGTAATGCAGAGGTGATGCACTTGTTCTTCACTACTTATGGGCCATGCCATTGTAGTTTGGGGGAGAGGGGCAGGTGGGGATAAAAGGTTTAAGCAAAATAATCAAAACTTAAGGGGTAATAGCATAATAGGAAATTTCCGCATGCCTTCCTCACCCCAAAAGGAAAATTAATGATTTGAGTTTATAACCATTTTAGTGTATCACATCTTTGAAATTATAAAACCAAGCCTTTTCACATTCGGGGAGGGGCCCCTCAGCATCGGGGGGGGGGGGGTCCGGGGGCCCTTTGCAAGGTATTTGCATGTCTAATTTTACTAGGTAGCACCACTCATACTCCTTGCGGCAAAAAATAGATAAATAACGGTTATGGGCCTTGTACATTGTTTTATCTATCAACTTTCTACATCGACCATGACCTAGTTTAATAACACAGCAATATATATATAAAATAAAGATACGTTGGCCCATATGTGTCGCCGTTCATGTTTCTGCACACCTACGTGCCTACATTATACATCTGAGACGACCAAGCTGACGCCAGTCCCTAGTGTGTGCCGTCTGCTAATATGGCTCAAGGTGGAGGATATCGCAACTTGTATCCTGCCATTGAACCCTATGACACGGGTTTCTTAAAAGTTTCCGAGATACACACTATCTACTATGAACAATCTGGAAACAAGTCTGGTAACCCAGTAGTTTTTATGTAAGACTTTTATTTAGTACAATTTACATTTTGGTTTAATGTCAATGTCATTAGTTTGTTTCAACAAAACTCAAGCAAAACGTGAATAGCAGCAGGCTATTAAGTGGTCGGCAAACTTGAAACTGGCCCGCGGCTTCGGTTTAGTTTATGCGGCCTGCGGAGTCAATGGTAATGGTAATTTTGAAGTCCAATGAAGTGACAGAAAAATTAGCGCCTCGGAATAGTACGCATCGAGCAACAACAGGGAAAATTTTCAACGAGGTTGAAACAAAATCCATTGCTCAGTAATATTTAAATAGGACCAAATTGAAGTTGGTCGTAATAAATGGTTGTAAAACATTAAGAGTGAAGGCGAAGGGAAAGGTTTAGTTGTTGGGGAAATTTACAAGGCTGTTAAAATTATGGTTCTTCGTTGCATTATTCATTAACAGGTACTGTCTGGCAAATATCTGGATTAATCTTGTTTCGTGGATCCTGTGGTTTCAATTTTGATCTTTATTCTTATGACCCTCATCATTGTAAATTCCACGAGTTTGTAAGGGAAACGGAAAGTTACTGGCATTACTAGAATAGCCTGATTAGTCAATACCCCGCCAAGTGACTCAATTGTGCGAAGGTTTGTTGCGATTTTTAAAAGAACATAATATACCTGAGATTGGTCATCAATGAGAAGGGACATTGACTAAAAAAACGTTGTGAGTCTCAGTTGGTTCATTCAATTTCCACACAAAAATGTTTGTGCCAAAAGCAACAGGCCCATTTCCAAGCGAGTTTGTGCAAAGAGATGGACTTTTCAGAAACTATTTTCTGATTGCAACTAAAAGAATAATCTTCCTATATCCATTTGATTGTGGCGTTGATCTTCAAATAGAAGCAATCCATTGAAAGACAGATAATTAGAAGGGGGAAAACTGATAGACTTCAATAGTCTTCCAGGTGGTTAATATGCTTATTAAAAAAGCTTTGAGTGTAATTGAGAATTCATTTCAGTGTTTGGCACTACCTACATCAGTGAAAATGACAAATCTGGTGACAGAGCAAGCTTTTGGCTATACTTCAGATATACTGGCTAAAGGCTACCTTTATAAGACCTGTGCCATGTCTGCTTTTTTTTAAACAAGAAAATCAGCTACAAAATTGGCTAAATTTATCATATAATTTATAAATTCTGCTGTGTCAGCACACTTAACTTAATTAAGACCAGAAGTACTTTATAATTAAAAATAATCAATTTAACATGACTGACTTGAGATAAAATTCACATGGTTACTCTATTTTTGTCCAACCTTTATCATAGACGTTAAAACTTGATTTTATTACTTTTATCTCCATCTTTAAGTTATAAAAATGTATTGGCATTTCAGCCATGGTGGACCAGGTGGTGGCACAAATACAGATGACAGACGTTACTTTGATCCTACAGCATACCGCATTGTTTTGTTTGATGAGAGGGGTGCTGGAAAATCTATTCCAGCTGCAGAAATCAAGGTCATAATAAAAACAAATGTGTACTTAGAAATATATTAAGATATATCATATAACAACAAGCCTGTTTGAATAGAGCAAAGGAATTTAAAAAAAAAAGAAAGATACTGCAATCAATAAATGATTAGGGACTACCAACATTCTCAAAAACATTTTTGTTTACATTTACAGGAGAACACAACATGGGACTTAGTAGAAGACTTGGAACATCTCAGAAATCATCTAGGGATTGAAAAATGGGTTGTATTTGGTGGCAGCTGGGGATCTTGTCTCTCTCTCACTTATGCTGAGACTTATCCTGACAAAGTTAAAGCCTTGGTAGTTAGAGGCATTTTCACTTTACGCAGGTAATTAAGGACAGATTTTAGAAATGATAGATAAATATATTGTAGTTTACAATATTCGAACCTTTGTCTATGGAAGTTCATAACCCAACAAACATATGTCTATGTGTATTGATGGTCACAACAAAGTGTAAAAGGGGTGCAAGAAGCGAGGAATACAATTATTTTAATGCAATAACTGTGAATGACCAATCAACTCAAACTTTTTAATAAACTTTTTGTGTTACACTTACAAGAACAAAATGTGGACAAATAAATGATTCAGAAGTAAAAAAAAAAATACATTGTAGAAAAGCAATGCTTATATGTATTTTATTTTTTCACAGAAAAGAACTGGAGTGGTTCTATGAGGGTAAAGGAGCTAACATGATTTTTCCAGACTATTGGGAGGATTTTGTAAACTTCATCCCAGAGGTTTTTAGCCTTTCAGTTCAATCACTGATGCTCATATAACTAAACTAAAATTTCTCAAGTGTTTCAAATCTTAATGTTGTTACCTTTTTGCAGTGTAATAGTTTGTAACGAAGAAAAGAAATTACAATGAACAAAGATAAACAATTTGTAACAATAAAATATTTTTTTTTTAAAGTGCCAGGATATTTAAATATGCACTTTAATTTTGAATCTTTGTTTTGTTTTAGGAATATATTTCATTTCAAATGGAAGAGTAAGGCATATATGCAAATTAAAAGCTTGTCTAAGCAAAAACAATGAGGTGTAGTACCAGCAATAAATTTTTTATAGAAAGTGGGGGAAAACTTAAAAAAGACATTGAGCAATTGATTAAACCTTTTGTCATAAGGCTCAAATTGGGTGTATTTACATTTAATTTTTTTATGTTCTGGATTTATTCCCGCAGCTGTAATTCTATTTCCACAAAGAAAGATGATTTTCAATCCTGAGCCACGTTGGCTGCTGCATTATTTCCTTCCCAAGATTAGTTGCATTATTTGGCTTAATTTACCCAGCTTTAGATGACCCTGGACAAATTCAAAGCCACTACCTCTTGGTTGAAAGGCAGATTTTACCATAGGGCCCTTAAATTTATGGAGCGCAACATCAGTAAAAACACTTTATAGTCCAGATTTAACAAAGCAGTTCTATTGTTTTCTATGAACAAATACTCCAGAAAATAGTATAAGTTTAACATTTTCTCTCACTTTAGGTAGAGCGTGGTGCTTTGATTGATGCCTATTACAGACGATTAACCTCCCAGGATGAGGCTTTAAGAAAAGCAGCTGCACAAAGATGGAGCAAATGGGAAATGGCCACTTCAAAACTATTCATAAACCAGAAAGATCTATTAAGAGCTGACAACGATGTTGTATGGGCACTTCAACTGGCCCGGATAGAGAGGTGGGTTGTTGCTGTTTATAAAACAAATTGGTGTTGATAGATACAAAGGGAGATGAAGAAATAATAATTTTCTATAACTAAATAAATATTAAAAATATCCAAAAATATGTGCCGATACTCTGTTCAGGTGCGTTCTACAATATAATCCTTGGGTATCTCCAATTTTAACTATAGTATAGGTTTACCTCTTTATGGATTATAAGTTTCAAGTTTACATTATATCTTTCAGTCACTACTTTGTCAATGGTGGATTTTTTAAGTCTGAAAACCAGGTGATCAACGAGGTTGATAAAATAAAACATATTCCTGCTACCATTGTTCAAGGTCGCTATGACATTGTTTGTCCCATGGATACTGCCTGGGAGCTACATAAGGTACAAAGTAAAATAAAATTGAAGTCCAATAGTCACCACATGTTAATTATTATATCACAATTTAAATATTATGAAATTAGTTATTTAAAGTTAAATTTAGGACTGCTAATATATTAAACTTTTTTTGAGGAAAAAATTTCACAAGTAAAAGAATGTTTTTAGGAGAAATGTAATAATTTTCAAACAAAATGTAACTTAAAACCTCAATTTGCTCCTTTCTTTAAAACACTGCGTGAATATATAATAATTACATGGCTTTGTATTTCTATTTTTTTAAAGCGCTGGCCTGAAGCAGAATTTTATCTGGCCCCAGACTGTGGACATGAGTCAGATGAACCTGCCATAAGAACATTTTTATTGAATGCTACTGACAAATACAAAGAGCTTTAATTAATTAATAACAAAATACATTAAGTTTTCCCCTCTTTAAAAAGAAATTTGCTACCTCTGTAACTGAAATAAAGGCATTAAAAAAAAATTAACATTTCTTGTACAGAATATTATTATAGACACTTTCAGATGCGAAGAAAACCATTTGACAGCTGCCCACACCCCTTCTAATTCTAATCCTGTTGTTTCCAGTAAATAATTATAGAGGGAAAATCTACTTCAGATACTTTTATTTACCATTGTGCCATTACATTTATGACTGTGCTTTGTGAACAAAGGCTTCATTTTATTTGCATGCCCCCCCCCCCCCCCCCAAAGTAATTTTGTTTGCTTTCCCATTGTCACTGTTGAAATATGTATCCAGCTAATGCTTGAAGACAAAATGTCTCATGAGCCCATGAATGTCTGCTGACATAATACAATATTTCCTCATCTTCCAAATTTCATTCTCATTTCCACCTTTATAGATCATTAAATGACCAGTTCCATAACTAGAACAAGTATCTGTTGTTGAATACCTCACTTTTTTAAAATCTGAGAATTCCATCTCAAGCTTAAAAATAAACAAGTCCAACAAATTCAATTTTTATAAAATATTTGAAGGCCTTCACTTTAATCAAACTTAGCACAGCCACAGGAGATGATAAAAATTACACTATGCAGAAATACATATGCAGCATCTTCCAAAGTTTAATTAATATGGAAAGCCAGACACCAAATTCAGAACGTAGGTGGCACACTGGGAAATAAACAGGAGTAAAGATAAGATATGGCAGCAGACTATAAATAGAAGCAGACGTGTATTTACATGGGTTTGTGCCTGACTTGACTCTACAGCTTATTACACAAATCCCTAGCCTATCTTTAAATAATGTCATGTTAAATGGTATGTGCATCAAAGCAAAGTAAGAGAAACACATTCTACATCTATCTGTGATATGTCAAGTCAAAACATTTTTACTAGGTAAATAATTCAATGATGATGCCAAGTTTTTTTAAACTGGTGGGAAACCCCACACTATGAATGGTTGACTAACCATTTTAAACTGGTGGGAAACCCCACACTATGAATGGTTGACTAAACATTTTAAACTGGTGGGAAACCCCACACTATGAATGGTTGACTAAACATTAAATTGAAACACCTTTAAATCAAATCAAGAAAAATCCAGAAATACAAATGAAGTGTAGAGAAAGCTTTAAAACATTTTTTTTATATCCTTAATGGAAAAACTTCATAGCTTAATTAAAAAAAAAAACAGATGCTGATTTTAATTTATTTTATACATGCTTTAAATGTTTTATTTATTTCTTCTTCTATATTTTGAGGGCCCATGATCAATGTGTTCATCATTCTGGGTCCTATGTTTCAGAGGGGTTCGCCATGTTACTGTGAATGACTTTGAAGGGGATACTTCACTGGCTGCAAGGTCTACTCAGCAATGGTATTATGAAATGGGGGTTGGAAGACAGGAGGCAATAGACACAAATGTGTCAAGTGTAGTGTCTCAGCTGTTGATTATGGAAGCTTGTTCCAGTCCCTTATTGTCTTGGCAGGAATGAGGAACTCCTGTTCTATGGTAGATGAAAAATAACCTCTAGTGGGGATCTGCTATATAGAAGTTTCACATAAACACAATATACAAAAGGGAGCATATATAAAAAGATGGTATGCTTTTTTTACATTATGTACATAGTAACTCATGACAACTCTTAAAATAATTGATACTTGTTTTTGTCACATCTTATTGGTCTGATCTGAGTTTGGGGTATCTAAAATAACCTTCAGGTTATAAAAGACTTACTGGCCGTATGAAAAAAATTCCCCTTCTATTTTCAAGTATCGAGGTCATAGTAAAGAATTGGTTTTAAAAAACACAACACAAATAGGCTACAATCTTACAAATCTTGTTTTAAAATGTAACAGGAATATAATCTCATTATTTCATGAAGCCAAAACCTTTAGGAAAATGTGCTCATATGAATCCAATTACCAACAGCAAGAATGGTCAATGATATCTTTGGAGTGACAGTCACTAACTATTATTATACATACAAATACTAATTCTGTCCTGTCTCATGGGATGTTCTCAACGTTTATAATATATTTTTTTATTGATACAATTTCATATTCTTGATTAATGTTCACATTGAATCAAACTTTACTAAGACGATGCAGCAATGTAACACTATTTAGAGCAAGCAGAGATTAGAAGGTAATTAATCTAAGATTATTACACATTCGGATAATAAATGATGTTAAGGATGCAGCTTAGAAGCTGAATTGACCAACACATAAGATGAATTTGAAAGAATATAAAATGGTTTAAGTTCTGCATTTATAATTTACCAAGTAAATTTTTTGTTCCAGATTACTGCACAAATCGGTGGGTTGGGGCATTAGAAATGTATAGCCAAATTAGCAGACATGAGCTGCAGCAAGGCCATTTAATTTATGTTTACTGGGTGAACCAAATCTTAAATCATTTTTTTTTCTAATCCTATTAAATAAAATAACAAATACCTTATTTCTTTTAGATTTATCCTTGATAATTTTATAAATTCATAACATTGATAACATTTAACCGATCATGTTTCTGTCTGAAAATGAAACTTAAAAGTTTACTTAAAACAATGAAAGGAAAGTGTAATAAAAAAAAAAAGGTAAGAACTTTTCAGCTTAAGGACATCATTAGGTTCAATAGATTATTTTGAGATCATTCTTGATAGATCAACAAGAGTAAGTTTCATCCTAATCAAGCATTTAGTTATGTTAAGCTGAAGCCATAGATGACAACTTACTACATAAATTCAAATAATATGGAAGAGCATATATGTCACATTAAGCATGCAAATCTACAATGACTCAGTAAATCAGATTTTGTCAAACCTGGCCAGATCTGGACAACAGTAATGGTGTCAACCGTGATGTATTATCAAAAGTTAGAATGGATAATTAAATAAAATGCCAAAAATATTAATGCTTCATTTGTGCATCTTAAAGTGATGAATGAAGTGGAACTACAATATTTAAGTTATGTAAAATGATGACAGATGCATACAATACGATTAATAGAAGAAGAAGAAAACAGCTTGTTAGTTACAACCAGCATTTGAAACATTCAATACATCTCAGCAGAAAATCCAAAGTTTAGCACAAAGATTTAAAAAGTAGGTGGATCCATTTTGTAAATTAATTTAAAAGGTACAGGTACCAGTTCTTTTACTTGAAATACTCGAAACGAAAAATGCTTTTGATAAGAACATGCCATTTTTTAAGCACCATTTAATATTACTAATCTTAAACATGGAAAAGCACTAAGGTATATTTCAGTGAAATTTTATGACTGCGTTAATGACTGAGACAACAGCTGGGGATAACAATAAAAAGAACTAACAAGGGATTATTAACCTGGTGCAGTTCTTTACACCGGGTCTGGGTTTTTGAGGAAATACATAGTGGGTCCAAGTATTACAAAAGAGTTAACGTCTCATTTTCTATATGTCGGCCATTAAACAATAAGCCTGCAGACAGTCCTACACCCAACCCGCCGGCCTTAAAACATAGTCTTACAGACCGTCATATAGACAGTACTACACCATACCCGTGGCTCTTTATTGATTAATATAATAGTCACCTCCCTCAAACAAAAAAAATTCAACCTTTTTAAGGGAGTTCAGACCTCACGCATGAAAGCTCACTGCGTGACAGCATTTTCCCCCCTCAGTACTATTAATATAAAATATGTGGGAATAGGTGGGGGGGGGGGGGGGTATCGTGAAAAGGAAGGACAAACCAGAAGCAAAATATATATAAAAGATTATGCATTCCTTATCAAATAAGTAAGTTACAGAAGAGATAACTGTACAGTTTATTAAAATGTACATTTGATTAAGATTCAACATAACATGACATTTTAAACTGTGATCTTTAATTTTGTATTAATTTGATCTAAGTCTAAGGTTATCAGTATTTAATCATCAACTGCACGATAATAGCTTATAATATTATATTTATATATACAATATGCATAGTGAATATTATTTATAAAATGAAAATAGCCCTACAAGTTTAATATTTGATGTCATATTAAACAGTTTAATTTCATTTTAAGCAATATTTTGGAAAGTAATAAATCTAGAGTTAAATTATTTTGAAATTCTATAGTTTGTTACCATTAAACTTTACTAGCCACTAAAAAGGCAACACAATTGGGGTTACCTACTTAATAATATCATTAATGAAATTTCACATTTTGTTTGTGTCTATGTTACAATTAATGAAGCATTTGTAATATGTCCAAAACTAAAGCAAAGATAAATTTAAAAAAATTAAGGTTGAAAAAAAATCATCCAATATTATTGTCCATTACGTATTACAGAGAATATGATTTATATAGCAGAGACAAAACCTAACACAGAGATTTCATTAGATCACACTTACCACTAAAATGATTTAAAATAAACAGCAACTTTAGTGCTTCACAAGTACTACCGGTATTGAAAATGTTTACATTAAAAGCATATCACTAAATGGATATCAAAGGTGAGGTGAGGTTGCTCTCCTTGTGGTTTGACATTATTTAGGTGAGCTAGATGTGTCAAGCTCATGCTCAATGCTGTCTTCTTTAATCTCTGGCATGTGGTCAGTTAGAGGCCTGGAGCTGAGGATTGCACTAGGAGTCACAGCAGGTGAAGGAGTGCTGGCAGCACTTACTGGACGTACAAACGGGAGCTCGGGAGTTGTCAGAGGTGGTAGACTGGAGAAATCTGATGTTAGGTACATGTCATCTGAGTCCTGTAACAAAGGGTGCTGGAACTGGGAGGGTGCTATGCTTTGTCCATTGTCAAAAGACATTGTTAGTCTATGTATCTCAGCCTGACTTTGTATCACAGAATCTGCTGAAGAGTCTTGGTCTACCCTATTTGTTAGAGCTGCAGCTTTTGATCCAGGGCTAAAGTTTTTTTGAAGCTGCTGTCTTTGCGTAAAAGAAAATTGTGGCCGTGATATACTGGCAGTGTTAGAGAACTGAGTTTCATGTTGCTCACTTGGTAGCTCATTGGTCTGCTTACGAGATCTGAAGTCTGAATGCCGCTGGCGATGGTGAGCATCATGGATATGCAGCACACTAAGGCTCATGTTTCCAGAGAGCAATTCTCGTTGGCCTTCATCTAAAGCACCCATAGTGAAGTTGCCAGAATGGAATGAGTCAGACCCTGTCAAACTAGTCGTAAGATTTGTGGATGAGGGGATAGGTCCATCAAAATGGGAAAGTCCTCCTCTAAGTCTGGGTGACTGTCCAGGAAAAGGACTTAGAGAAGTTGCCAGATCTTGTTGGTAGGCTGAACTGTGATGCATACTTGAGCCCATCTGAACACACAGAAAATAAAAATTATTGTTATGAATTATTTTTTAAATTTTAAGCTTTGTTAAAAATTATATAAGAGGCCTGACGTTATCACATTAAAGCAGTCCCTATGGCAATTTAACATACAGAAATGAAAAAAAAAAAATAAGGATAATAATAAATACAAATTTTCAGCAGAATTATTGAAATTAACACAAAAAAACATTATTTCCTTAACAATTTGTATACCATAAACTACTGAATGGTGGTAGACATTTTAAATTATTTATACTGTATGTTAAACTCGAGTTTTTTTAATGTAATACATTAAAGGGGTCCTTTTAATGCAAGTTAGTTGACATGGCCTACTGATAGAGACTACTTACAGTGAATAGAGGTGCAATAGGGTTAACATAGCCAAGGCTAGGGAGACTGATGGGATCAGCTATGATACTTGTCAGGGCTGGTAACTCTTTTTGAACTGCAAGTAGAGATTTAGCAAATTGTGGATGAGATTATTGGAGATAATACAATTGCAATAATCCACGAGGAGATTCTGCTCAAGCAATTATTTTGGTACTTATAATTTGCCTTATATATATATAATATATTAAAACTGGTGCCTTTATAATGAAGTAACATCATTTTTTGCATAAAAAGAAATATATAAATCTAATGAAGAATAGGGTGGAAGACTGCAGAAATGCTAAATTGTTAACTGGAATCTACTAACCTGGTAAAAATCTGACAAATAAATTTGACTGCTGATAGATGCATTGGTTCTATTCTTGTCTCATTGATTTAAAATAATTTGGTTTCTTTTAAAAATAAATAATCTAAAACATTTATGATGGCTTAATTTATAACAAATAACACAATTAAACTGACTTAATAAACATATCAAATTAAATGTTATGATCTCTCCAGCTACATTAAAACATCCAACAATTTCGAAATATGATTGCTATTTCATGAGTTAAACATTGACTGGCTACTAAAAAACCAACAATAAAATATTTTGCTTTGGGAAAGGCTTTTCATTTATATTATTCATAATTGGCCAAATCTGAGAACAATGCGTGGGTTGAGTTATGATGATTTGAGCATTTTTATAACACAGTCTGCTGTTGTTAATACCTTCATGTTTAATGCCAGTGATAAACATATTACTTTCTTGTGGTGGTTTCCATTCAGGGTTTGTTGTCTGCAACAATCATACAAGATAGAAAATTAATTTTAATCAATATTTAAAATATATTGACTAAAAATTACTACTGAATTCCTAAACCTCTGATTTTCTTACTGAACATTAAAATACTAATATTAAAGGTGTATGAAATATGTCTTCTCCATTGATTTTGAACTAACATATTTTTAAAAAAAACATTCAGGTAAACAGAATATATAATTTCCTGTGAAACTATGTATTTACTAAACAGAATTGGAAACATGCATGTGTGTATTTATATATATACTAGAAAATATCACCCAATGTTATCGAGATAATAATGGCAGGCACTTTGCCTTTTTACATGCTATTGCAAAAACTCATCACAATTCCGTATTTTAAAAAGAAGTAATGATGTTAATATTTCTAACATCATTAAAAGTTTTAGGAAGTATTTTTCTGCTATATATTATTATTTATACAACAACCTACCTATTTTCGTGCCCCTAAACTACAATATTTTTATCTTTCAACATGACCTTAAAAACCAAATCTTAATGATCCCTAATAAAATCATTATTGTCACTAAAGGAGTTCATTGATGACTGATTTCTACTCTAGCGAAATAGTTTAGATGTCATGTGTTTTTAAATTGTTAAATGCTGGGCCTACCCTACCCCTTTTCGTGACCCTGAACTAATTTTTTTTACTTAAAAATTGTGAAAACTTAATCTAGCATTTACAAAAAAAAACTCTATATACCATTTTGAATAAATTTTATATAAATGGAATCTGATATACTGATATCTTCATAAAAATTTAAACAAACTTCTGCCTTTGTTTTCTACTATATTATCAGAAAATCCTTAAAACAAAGAATTATTATATTTATAGAAGAATTTCTCAACCGTTTTCATTTCTGTAATAGCCTTAGTGTCTTTTTAACAGAAATGTTATTAATCTTATAACAATATACAACCATTTTACTTTTCACAAGGTAAAAACAAATATATATTTTCATTTTTGAAAGAAAATTCTTTTTTTTTTCAAAATTAAATTTTGACGTGTGTAAAATGATTGGGTATTGAAATTCAGGGTCATACATGTACCCACATTTTGTTAACGCCTTTAAGTTTTCAAATTGTTAAACATATGTTTATTTGTAAAAAAAATTATATTTTTTCACAACTGTAAATTCACTAGATTTAAACATTTTGTCATCCAGGTAAAAATGTACACCCCAATTTCCTACCCCCGATTTATATGTTTTTAAGAAGGTCAATTTTTATCAAATTCATTCTGAGGCGTATCTTGTGCTGCCTGAGAAAAAATGAAAGTATCGACCACCCACCCTCCGGATTTTAATAAAAATTAATAAAATCATCCACAGGATTGTAGCCAGCCCCCTGCTCCTACGTATGCAAACACATATTTTTTGCACTTCATATGGTTTGTACTTATTTGGATGAGTTATAAGTGCATTAGTGAATGCTATTTGGCTATTTAGTTTTGCTACACTGATTGATTTAAACAGCATTTTCTTGATAAAAGTATATTTAAAGGTTAAGTTTTTATACGTTATAAATTTAATAAAAGTATATTTTTTATTTCTGAACAATTTAAAAACCAATCAATTATATTTATTAATTTTACTTTTAATAAGGGGAAAATTAGTTTTGAGTTTATTGAGAACAAATTATTTTTTTTTGCAATATTAACAACGCACTTAAAACAACAGACCTTTGGGTTTGTGATAATGTGATGATGATGTAATTCTTAGATCTTTTTCTTTTATTAAGTTTTTAAAAAAAAATAACTTTCAAACTCTGAAAAATGCTTAAAATTGTTAATTTATAGTTATTTTAATTTTTTTGTAATTTATAATAATATTAAAAATTTACTAAAACAAAATCCGATAAATTATATTTTGTGCGCGTGTAAATTTATTCTATATTTGTAAAATAAAAGAAATACAAGAATTCTCTTAGTTTCTTTGACGTTATGGTCAGCCTAGCTCATTCTTATATATATAATTAAAATTACATGATCATGTTTTGTTATAGACTTACAGTAAAATGCATGAGGGAAAGTTCAACTTTCCCATTTTCAGCTTGCATTGCTCTGGAAGTTTGGTCATTGGGAGTTACAGTTTTGGTCCACTGAGGAAAGAAATGCATTGTATTCAACACATACATAATAAAAAGGATATGACATAGTTATATTTTCTTAACAGCTTTATGTTTGCACAAAATTTCTGTATAGCTAAGAGTTGATGAAAACATCAAAACAATTGGTCATCTTTACAATAAAGCAGTGTAAGTGTTTCATCAAACTAAAATAGAGTATCCTTATCTAAACAACAACCTGTGGATTTCCATGTTTCTTTATGTCCATTTGGGCAAAAGAACAAACATCGCCAACACCTGCAACGTCCACAGTAAAACACCTAAAGAAATCCACAATCTGAATAGATTTGGGTCGCAACAAAAACAACAACCAGAAAGGCGTGAATAGTGGACTCAGTAGTTCTTCCAATATGTAAACCTGTTTTGCAGTGTTAAGGAACAGCAAAAAATAATGATAAAACATTAAATTTACAAGATATTAATTTATATATGTCTTAATAAAGTTAGTTATAATTTTCTTTTTAAAAAGCCCTTTCGTAAACCATCTTTGACTGAAATACATAAACATTTAGTTTTGAATTTTAAAAACATAACCATCTGCTTTCATATCTAAATTTTACGTCATATTAATTTAAGCAATTATATAAAAAATATAGATATTATTGGAGAAGAGGAAACAAATAGACAAATGAGTGAAGTAATTCATATAAAACATGATTTGATGTAATCTTACATTCATAATTACATTACAATGGCACGTTTTCCCTGGCTATTTTACAAAATCAGATTGCAAATAAATTTAAAAAAAAATACATATTACAATTTTATACATACCCAGTATATCATATAAACATATATATAATATTACCAGAGTCAAATAATTTGATTGATAATTACCAATTTATATTGGAACATCATGGCAAACTCATCTCTAACAAAGGATGTATGAGCACGCCCATTCCAATTATCTGGCATATAATGTATTTGGGCTAATATACTTTTCATCAGTCGTTCTGGGCAGAAAACTTCATTCTGTGATATAATTAAATTTATTATCTCAAATTAAAAAATCATCAACACTACACCACAAATTGATAAATATAAAAACGTATAAAACTTTAAAATAAATATTATTACAGCCATTAATGAAGCAGTTATCTTACCTCATCAGGTATTAGAGATGAGCAAATTGTTGCCACCATACCTATAAGAAAAAAAACTGTATAAATAACTAGCTCTAAAAAAAATAAATAGGATCAGTTAAAAGATTTCTATCATACACATTTTAAAAAATAGTTCAAACCACAGACAGACAAGAGAATAATTAATGTCAGTTTGCTTTTGTCAGGTACAACTTACCACACACAGATGCTATTGTAAAGAGATGTTCCACTTTTGTTACATCATTGAAATCTAAAATACCCAGAACGAATAAGACAGCTGCAGGGGCACCAGTAAAGAAGGCAGCATACCTGGACAAAAAAATGGATCCATTAACTTACTGCATATTACCTCGTATAATGCAAGAAATGTATGGTTAAAAAGCTACTTAATTTAGGGATTCACATTTTATGTACATGCTCCTTTAAGCAATTTAAAAAAAAATATATGTACTTATTCCGATGCAACCAGATCTACTTCACCTACTTGCATTCAAGTAGTGAGAATGCATCGTATATAATGTGCATAAAGCAAATAATGTAAGTAGGTCCCCTTGACAGGATATTAGCATAGTTGTATTGATATGACCTCATTTCATTTTATATATTATAATAATTTATTATTTAGAATTTTGAAATTGTTATTTTAAAATAAATATATATCTTTCATTAAGCGTCAGTTCACATGATAAAATTTCTCGTCAAATTGTTGTATGAACACAGTGGTGCGTGGTTTCTTTTTCGGGGAAATTGAACCATTAGTAATTTTAAAGTTGTGACAAGGCTTTATACACGAATTGCATCAAATGCTTGACGAAAAATTTGATCGTGTGAACCGACCCTAACTCTATTTAAGGGTTTGCATTATACCCAATTATGATAGTTTGTTTTAGTGTTTTGTTACCGAAACAGACTTACTTGGCCAAGATTGTCAGTGAAGCAGAAGTAAAACTGTTCATATACATTTTTGCAGGAATGTAAGCTCTGTTCAACCTTAAAAAAAAAGTAATTTAATCTCAAAAACTAATAATTACTAGTTTGTCTAGTTAAGTGATCTGAGCACTATTCCCTATTATGTAATTTAGTAACCCTTGCTCATTGTTCCTTGTGTTTATTTGACCCAAAAGACTTTATCTCTCAGAAAGTTTTTTTTGTATAAGACTGGATAGTATAGAAGCTTACCTTGCATTTAGTTCATGGTCCAGTTCATTGAAGTGGCGGAGGTAGAGTCGACCAAAATTAGCCCTTGGTGATAAAAAATTTATTAAAATAGCTATACTAAGAATTTTAATAATGGCAAGTAAAAAGCATACACCTTTTAAAAAAAACGTAAATTTGAAAAGGTCTAGGAAAATTTTTTTCTACACAGATAATACTTAAAAGAGAAGAAAAAAAGTAACAATTTAAGTATAAATATAACTAATTCTACATACCACTGCCTTGTTCCAAGGAAACTTGGGGAACGTTTCACAAACTTAAAAAATAGTATTCAGATTGAGAGTGTTTTTTTAACATCATCAATAACTTTCACTGGTCTTGCAATCAACTCTAGCTACAAAGCTTACTATAATCAGAATAGGTCAAAATAAAGACTGCATAATCAACACTAGCTACACAGCTAACTATAATCAGAATAAATCAAAATAAATATTGCAACATGAATGCTGTTCTTTCCATTTAGCCCTACTAGATCCCATGAGTAAAATTACTTTCTATTACACCAATACTAAGTTCTTACCTCAGCATATCGAAAGAAAAAGTAGATAATTTGGTAGAAAAAGATAAAGGGACATAAAACAAGGTTGAGAAGAGCCAACATAAGGATGTGTGTTGAAAATCTGGGAAGCAAAGGAAAAAAAAGTTTAATATAATTACACTGAATCAATCCTTAAGTTATATTTTGTATGTTATTATTATTATTATTATTACAAAACAGACTTTCCACACAAAAACAATGATCAATAGTCTGTATGGAAAACATGTAGACTGTTAATTTTTTTTTTAATGATCAGAATTAAAACTAATTTGCTAAATACAAATTGGAACTTTGATTGAAATGTTCTTAATCTGTTTTGTTAAAAATGTTGACTATTTTAAAGAATTAATTAATAGCAATAAAAGTGAATTTGTTTCACATTTATATGAAGGGAAATTAATTTGTGCCAACCTCTCAGCCAGTTGTTTTCTCTTCTGTTGGCTCTTGTACTCTTCTCTCATTGTGTAACTATTGATGAATATAGACCAGGGACTCCCTAAAAAACCAGTTAAAGAAAAATCTGTGAGTCACAACTCCTGGACCCAGAAATGTTTATTGTAACTACAAAACTTAATAAAGATCAGCGAACAGTGAGCTTTGACATCAAATTTTCTTCTTCAGAATTATTTAGTTTAGAAATCTTTAGTGTTTATGAAATAGATGCAACTTATTCAAATCTTAGGTATAGCTTAGTTGTAAAATAAGATTGTAAAAAAAGACATTAACTATTTCAAATTAATAACTCTTTAACAGTTTATATACATACATATATAGCTTTATTATTAAACTGAACATTAACTGTTTGTAACCACAGATAAATGAGTAACTTACAATACAGAAGAACCTCAAGGTTAAATCTCATTCCATGGGTTAAAATTCCACTGAAAGAATTTTTAAAAATCTCATAAAAGAGTCCAGTGGACTGAAATACATATAAACATAGCAGCAAAAGGAGTTGGACTATATTTTAAAAAATTAACTTAATTATACTTCTATCAAGAATTGTATATTATATTATTATCTCATTACTTAAAATTCAAACTCTTTCATACAAATTTGGCAAACACAATCCACACATCATTCTCACATTACTTTTTACACTCTTACTGTTCTCCAAAAAAGGGCAAACGAAACTTGAGAGGCAACAAATCTTTATTGACCATGGCAACAAGATAATTCTTAAATCGCAGAATTCTATGATAGACATCTGAAAAGGAAAAAACAAATTTTTAAAATAGTGTAAGTAGTTAGATTCACACAGGTTCTTTCAATCCAAAGTAATTATTATAAGAAAATTCTGATATAGGATATTAAGGTTTCCTTAGATCAACCATTCCTCTCACATGGCTACTGAATCAGGATGATGATTATGAGAATAAAGTTTGCTAACTTGTATCCAAGAAATTTAATATGATTTACTGCTGAGTTAAATCTGTTAAAAAATCCCAATATTAATTATCAAGATGTTTTTCTAAATGGGAGAGTATTTGTACCCTTACATACCTAACTGCGTAAGTTCTTGTTTATGAATACAAATTTGCTGCTCTTTCTGTACTTCTAACAAGCGCAGCTGCACCTCATGCCAGGTCATATTGCTTAAGTCCCGCTGAAAAAACAAGAGTTTTTCTTTTTAAAGTTTAACATTTTAAATAGTATAATGAGAATGATTAAATCACTGTTTATAGCAACAATAAGTGTTTTTTTAGCTAACTATGTTAGTATTTCAACAGTGTTTAGAAGTGTTGAAAGATTGCATACATCTTTTTTGGAGAAAGCTGCACAATAAATTCAGAAAAGCAAATGAAAACTGTTTAATTCCAAAAAAAAATAATTAAAATATGTCTTAAATAACATTTATATCATTCATACCAATATTCCAGTAACTGGAAATTGAACCAGTTCATACTGAAAAGCATAAAACTAGGTTGCTTACAATATTCCCATGTTGTGAACATTATCAATTAATTTTAAATTGAATACTGGCAGGTTTGACAACATACATAAAGAAAACCAAACTATTATGTTAAACATACTGTTTCAATGTTGAGAGCACTGATGAAAAAGTTACGTGTTCTCATGTAATTGCTGAAATTAAAAGCCATTTTGATGGCTCTCCCAATCAGAAACAGGAAGCAGAGAAATAACAGAAGCCAAGTAATGAAATTAAAACTGTAGAGGAATAAAATAGAAAATAAATCACAAATGTTCATTGATAACATCAACAATAAGCTGTAATATTAATCTACACCATCTGTTGTTCCTTATTAGTAAACAGAAATTCTTTGGAAAAAAAAAAAGCTATCTATAATGAGACTATGGGTAGTTATTATAATTTTTAACGTAGGCTTAATAAAGAAATCTTTCTAAAAAATAAGTTTTGAAAATAATCAAAGATTTAAACAACTGATTTGCTCTTGTCTAAGAATAATATAATACTTACTTGGAAATACATGTTCCCAGTGGATATGTAATGTCACTAAAAGTTTTCTTAACAGTTGTATTATGTGGTATCTCATCGAATAGCTCTGGGTAGTTAACACACCAGCTCAAGTAGGTCATGAAAAGCACAACAAAGATAAATTGCCTGAAAAAAAAATGAATACTGCAGGTTTAAAATTTACACAATTTGATCATTAACCAGAAGAGTACAATTTACTTTCAAAAATGAAAGTGAATAATTTAATGTTACTTAATCCTTACTTGATGTTTTAACATTTTTACATCAAGTACAGTTTAAAATTTATTGTAACTTACATTAATTGCAGGATCTCAGAAAATACCATATTTTGAAACCCATGGCGTTGATGATATTCATAGACACTTGTAAAGAATTTGTCTAAATCATCTACATGATTCCACTGAGCTGTAAACAGATTGAAAATTAAGAATTATCTTACTTTTAGATGCATCCCATATTTTATCAACGTTTATTATACCCAACACACTTAACATATGTAAAATCTCATGTAAGTTCTTTTTTTGTACATTAAAGCTATAGGAGATATTCTTTAACAGTGCAAACTTTAAACTAAAAAGCTTATATGTTTTTCATCCATATTTTTTGACAGACCAATTCAATTATTAAAAAAATATTTGAAATTAGCCCAATTGTAAAAAAAACATGATTATATGTAAAGGGTAATTAAAATAAATTAATCGATTTCAGCTCCAACAACTGCCCCAAAAATGATTTTAAAACATGAAATGAGAATATAATAGCTACATTAACATACTTTTATTAACTTCAGGGCTCATGTGGATCAGAAAGCCTTGCTCTTCATGTAAACTTATCTCACTGTCATCATCGTCTTCTTCTGCCCTCTGATATCCAGCAGGCCTAAAATGATGGTCTCCTAAGGCTTGATACTCAATTTCTTCTGAATCAGATGCCATGATCTTTACTTCATTTGATTTTAGATGTCTCTGAAATATCAAAGGTATCCATTATCCATTGCTGTCATTTCTGAAATTCACATTTTTTAGCCCAAGAGTACTGTAGTACATTGAAAACTAGTGGAAATTAGTATTCTTACTTTAAACATTGTAAGCTTAATCAAGTTAATTGGCAGAAATGACGAGATAGAAAAGATTTCTGCATTATTAAAATTAGGCCACCACTTTTAGGATTCTGAGTTGAAACTGTGCTGGTGCATTTTAGTGCTGAGTAAAAGAATTGAGTTGGACTAACTTTAATAGTGCCCAGCTTACTTTGACTTTCACAACTTTGTTTTTAAATTTAAAATGCTGAATTGTTAATGAAATGTAAGGGGCCAATTGAACGAATATAATGATAATAAAAGTGAATCTTTGAGACCCTCCCTAGAACAATTTTTTATAAATTAAAAATGCATTTAGTTTTGCATCATTGTACACTTTATTAGGGAACAGCAGTATTTAAACAGTTTATTTGTTATAACCACTTCACTAATGAATGAATATAATATAAATATAATTCAGTCCAAAGAAGGTGCCTGTTAACCATCAGCATGTGTTGTCACAAAATAGCACTGTCATACATCATTACACTGACTCTGACTATAGGCTTCAGCCTCAGAAAATTTTAAATTTTTTATTGCCATTAATATTAGTATAGTAATATGGCATAGGAGGGGTAGAAAGTAATGTCTACTTAATTATTTAGCCTAGTATTTACTTGAATTAAGCTTCACTTAGGCTATTGATATTAGTTGAAAATTTTAATTTTTAGCCTACTTAATTTAATGCAGGGCAGTTATTAAGATAAGATAAGATTCTTTATTTATCCTAATAAATTTTAAAAAAAATTACAATCTACAGATTCATTTTCAGCACATAAAAAAATACATATTTAATAAAACATTTTACAATTATAACAATTTAAACACCAGATATCTAAAGCATTTCTCTAGCGAAGAAAATCAGCAGTCACTGAACTCATTTAGTGACAATAATGACTTAATTATCTATCATTTTGATTTGGTAAATGTTTTGAGGGGGGGGGGGGGAGCACACTGATAAATTCGTAAAGACTAGGGACAATTTTTTTTATATATCTTTCGGTCCTTACTTTAAGAGAAAGAATTCACCCGATTGAGCTGATTTTAGGTATCTGTGATAAAGTGGGTTGGATGTATCATCCAAAACTTTTAAATTTTACATCATTTTTTTTCAAATATTTCTTTAAGTGAAGGATGTTTAGTGGGATATACTAGCTATCTTGAACTGTCTATTGAATCAGTGTTTTAAGTCAAGTCAGACAATGAATTCCCACAACAGCAGGTAATACTAAAGTTTAGTAGGCTTCCAATAGTTGCACTGTAGAATAAGTGGCTAATTCAGATAGTATCTCATCATTAGGTTTAGGGATAGATTTAGTGTTCACTTTAGGTTTAGGGATAGATTTAGGGTTCAGGTTAGGTTTAGGGATAGATTTAGGGTTCAGGCAACCAAGATGGCGGCCATGGTAAAAAAACGCGGTTCGATCTATCCGAATTTACTGAATAAGTTACTAACTTGTTTGATTATGGCGAAATTGTACAATTTTTTAAGATAGAAAAATCATTGATTGAATTTTTTATACAGATTTTGGCCATGTTCATGCCATGTCAGCTTATTATTAATGGTGACACCTAGGAATAGGTGCTTATATGTCTCTACTTGTTCTATATGTGATTATTTATTGTGAGATCTGTTATATTATTATAATTAATTAGGTGATTCCCTCTTCAGAAATTAATTAGATACTATTTTAAGTATTTATATTAGTAATAGCATAGGCATAGTATTAGTATATTTTGGCTATTTCATACAAGGAGTACCTTGACTTCATGTTCGTGTTTATTGGGAGTTACTTCCCTTTATTTTATTTTTCATAGAGTTACATTTTCATTAAATGACGGTGGCAAATTTTTATTGATTTTTATTGGTTGATTAATTATAATTTTTAAAATTTCATTGGTTGGCCTATTAAATATGTTAATAAGCGCCGCCAAGCGCCGCCATTTTTTAAGATAATCTTAGAGGCTGACCACGCTGTGTTTCATTAATTTTTGGATATCCTTTTCGTTGGAACCTGAAATAAAGTGTGTAAAAGTGTATTTCATGAAAATGTAAGTTGGGTTTTCATTACTTCTTTATTTTATAATTAATTTTGGCCACTTTTCTTTGTTTTTTTAAAATTTTCCTACTTTTCAGGGTCAAAACCCAGCGCCACGTTAGTCCAAGGAGAGTGTCAAAACGCTGGTTCCGATAGGGTCAAAACCCTGGTTAGGGAGAGGGTCAAAACCGGGTTAGGGAGGAATTTAGGGTTCGGGTGAGGGATAGATTTAGGATTCAGGTTAGGGTGAGAGATAGATTTAGGTCATTTTTAAAAACTTTTGGCTGATGTGTAGTTGTGTGTCCGTGGCGTCATTTGCGTTAGGGAGAGGGTCAAAACCCTGTTAGGGAGAGGGTCAAAACCGGGTTAGGTAGGAATTTAGTGTTCAGGTTAGGGTGAGGGATAGATTTAGATCATTTTTTCATTTTTAAAAACTTTTTATTCATCATGGTAAAAAACGCTGACACATAACTACACATTTACCAAACTTTTTATTCGTAATTTTAGCAAAAATATGAGTTATTTTATTTTTCCACGGCCGCCATCTTGGTTGCCCCGACCCGTGAACACGTAAAAGTTCGCGGGTCGAGGCAAACAAGATGGCGGCCATAGTAAATTGCGAGGCACTCCTTCACCGAATTTACCGTATATTTATATAAGTATTTAGTATACTAACTAAAACTCTACAACTACTAAAAAGTACTAACTTGCCTACTTACTTATTACTTAATTTAAACTAACTACTTTGACTTTACTTTTACTACACTCTACACTCCAGTACAGATTAGCTTACTTTACTTTTAGACATTTTTTTACTGTTTAATTCACTATTTATTATCACATTAAATTAATTCATTAAAAATTCTATATGACTTTGTACTATAAGATATCATACCTTGGCCTTGATGGTGTTAAGTGCATAATTAATATGTTAGGATTCGTTGAGTTCTCTGCATTTTAAATTATCACTCCAATCTGTTAAATCTACTGACTTAGGACATAGGGCCTAAGCTTTTGTTATTTTCAATTTTGTTGGGCTTGAGTTTTCTTCGCAGCTGATCATAACAAAGATTGATGTACGCAGCAAATAATACAAAGTTAAAAAAAATAGACAAAAAATGAGTTTGCCTAATTTTTATAAAAACTATGAATTATAAATCTTGCAAATGTCAATTATAATTCAAATAAATTTTGTCGGGTGCTGATATGTCTGCGCTGGTTTGTCGGGGCACTTTTGTCTTGGGCCTTGGCCGAACGGACGAGGGCTAAATAATAATACTCCAATATGCCTACTAATAAATGAATGTGAAGAAGGGTAATTTAATTTGTAACCAATGCCAAGTGGTGTTCTATTTTAAGATAATCTTCAACTATAGAAATGTATTGTTTGATAGCTTCTGATAGAATTAAGAATACAATCGTTCACGAATATTTTTTTTTTTTAATGGAATCTTTCTTGAGTTTTAACATTTTAAACAGGAAACGTTTACGTGCTTGTAGACAAAAATTTACTGCGTGCCTTAACTTAATTGCAGAATTTCCTTTTCACTATGTTTAGTTAAAAACAGACTTTTGTAGACAAGTTACTCGAACACCGAATTCAAGAGAAACTCGCGGTACAATTTAATACTACTATTCTGCCTTAAAAAACACTCATATTTTTATGCGAAAAAATGTGTAAATTTATTAATGCCACTAACAGTTTTCTTTCCTTATTACTTATTATGTTTTAAATTAAATTGTTTACGGTTTAGTTTAGGATGCCTTGCCTCGTCAATCATCAAAATCAAATTAAATACTTTCGGCTAATTCAAATAGTTACAAGTTCAGTACTAGGTAACGAGTACTATTACTATTTATTAGTATTAGTTATTAGGGCTAATTCAGATAGATCGTACCTCATCATTAGGTTTAGGGATCGATTTAGGGTTCAGGTTAGGTTTAGGCAGGGATAGATTTAGGGTTCAGGTTAGGTTTAGGGATAAATTTAGGGTTCAGGCAACCAAGATGGCGGCCATGGTAAAAAAACGCGGTACGATCTATCAGAATTTACCGTTATTAGCGGCGATTTAATGTATTATTGTCTCTCTCCAATACTACTAAGCATTCTATGATTCTATATTCTAATTCTAATCTATGCATGTTAAATGTTTTTAGTTATTTTTGTTATTGAAAACATAATTAAATTTTAAAATTAAGGCCGGCACTACGACTACGTACACCGAGGCTGTGCACCTAGCAAAAACCACTGGCTTTAGCCTGCATACACACACATCAAAATGAATCATGGTCTTTGAGTCTTTGCCAGTCTACTCTTTGGCCTGACCGTTACTTAGAAGATTAAGGAAGGTACTTTGACAAAAATTTTAAATTTTGACTGATTGCCATGAATGATAAACCATTTTAAAGGAATAAAGGGCCAGCTATAAACTTTATGCACCAATTTCATATTTCTATCTTTTATAGATCTGGAGTTATGATTTTTTTTGTCGAATTTTTTATGCCCTTATAAATTATATAATTATATATTATAATAAGCTATAAATTTGGCCCAAAAATTTTACAAAGTGTCTACACGTCTGGCACGTTTTAGTGCAGGAGATATACGTCGGCGACCAAGTCACATGACCGCCGTAATAAAGTGGTGTGAGATATTTGTCACCGCCGTAACAAACCCTACTTCCCAGTACTGACCTGGTTTTAAGATAAGGCAGTTAGATGTGAACTTGTGTGGTCTTGTGGTAGAGTAGACGCTTAGCGACTTTATATTTTGTGATCATTTACGGGATTGGGATCGAATTTCACTTTTTTTAAAAAAAAATTTAAAATTAAAAGTATATTTTATATTTAATATATTATGTTTATTTGTAACAGTAGTCAGAGCTTTATGAGTTGTTTTTTTTGAAGAGTCGGAATCAAATAGTAATACTAATAGCAATAGTACTACTTAATAGTAGTAGTACTAGTTAAGTCAAGAATAGGCTGACTAGTTTAATATTCAAATGCTTACAGTACACTTTATGTATCTCATAGCATATGAATATATTAAAATGTTCAGTATTTATTTATTATCTAGGGATCGGCTGACTAATATATGTAATTATTGTACACAATATTGGAATATCATATGCAATGCAACTATTTTGCCGGCGACCTCTTGTTACATGACCTGACGGAATAATAACACCCACTAGTCGTCCGGCGGTCAAATGACAGGCCCGCCTGACGTATATCTTTTTGCCCCATAACTTTTTTATTTTTAAAGATAATGGTACCAAATTTTCAGTAGATATTCTCAATGCAATATAAAACACAATGAACAACAAACTATATTTCACATTATATAATAAATATTTATATTTAAAAACGTTTTATTAAAAAAAATTCTTAAAAAAAACTAAATTGTATGATAAAATTTATTATTTTTGCATTAAAATTGCAGGTATATTCCACATATATAACAACATCAAATAAAATTTACATTTTAATTATATTTATTTTATGTTTGTAGTGAACTTGAAAATACCCAAAAAGGAAAATTATTAAAATTTTAATTATTATTTAAAAAAAAATCAAAGGCTCTTAAAGGTCCATACAATTAACTAATTACATTAAATAAATCAGTGCTACTATTTATTTGATGGGACTCTGAAAACGTCCTAAAAAGAAATATAGAAATGTTAATAGTAGTTTATTCAAAAATAGAGTCAAAACAGACAACAACAATAAGGGTTCATGGTTTGTAAATGAATTACACAGATAATAAATGCAATACTAATACTATTAACATTTTTTGAAATTAATTATAAAAATGATACTGCATAAAAATAGCTTGGTAATCTATGCTTTCATTTTAAAAAAATGTGCATGTTATGTAGCAAAACAATGGGATCATCATTAGAATAATTATGTAATTATGTAATATGTATAGTAATAATTTAATATTTCATGAATAAACTCAACTTCTGCTATTAAAAAGGTGGTCAAAATAAGGCTAAGCGACCTTACAATGATGCCCGTTATGCGGATGAGCATAACGCAAGCTGGACCTACCTGAATGAGACTTTACTCAAATATATATCAATATACACTGCTCCCCATGATTTTATTATTATTATTATTAGGTGGTTTTATATTGTGCAGTACCCAAGCCTAGAGCTAGGCTGACTGCGCTTCACATAAAAATTAGCAATTACAGAAATGTATACATTTAAAAACAATTGGTTAAAAGCTTGACCTCACCCACCCAAGTACTATCTACCCCTATTTGCCATGGATAGCACACAGCAGAATCGAGTGCTGTTTATCAGTCAGAGGGGGGTGAGAATGAGTTGGTATGGTACTAGGTATTCTAAATGACGCTCTGAAAATTACGCTGCACTGAGATTTTTCTAGTAGGGTCGCGCTAACCGTCTTAGCATTTGCCCCATCGTATTTGTTGGACTGGAAGCAACGGATTTAGAAAGTACTGATGTAGATCTTTATTCTGATATTGGTTTGCAATTTGAAAAATAAAAATTTCTGTTTAAAAACGTTGATTTAAGAATTAAAAATGACTTTTCTAGCTGTTACCATCATTTTACAATTGTTAAAAATTGATTTTAAGAAAGACAATCCATTTTATAATAAAACTGTTATTATTTTGGTAATGGCCCGTTGATGGAGCAAAAGCGGTTAGCTTCGGAAACACGTCATCAAATTCCTAGAAAAAAACATTTTGCCGTCTTCAGCATTAATCTAAATGAAAATTTAATAATGAAATTAAATAAAATTGAACTATTCACCTAAATAGAGCTTGCCTTCATCAGAACAGAACCACAAATTTTAATGCTCTATCTCCAATATTTAGAAAGTTATGAATTTTAAAAAAATCAGGAACAGCGTTAATTTTTAGACGCCAGGAAAGTGTAGTTTTGGCACCCGCTATCTAAAATAACTATGTTGGAACTTTCAAATCTCTTGCACATACAACCAGTTATACATATAACAAACTCAATTTTTTTCAGGGTTGTCACTAAATTGTAAATACAATTTTTATTCATTTAAAAATGAGCCGAAGCTCAATTTTACAAAATATTAAAAGGGACACATAAAGTCAATTTTAGTTCACTTTCAAAAAATCATAAAAAATCAACCAATTAAGCTATTCTAAATATCCAGGAGTCAAGTAAAAGTTAATTTAAAGCACATCAATGTGAAATCATCAGGCAAAGGTGAAAACAACCAACTATTTTCAATGCGTGCCTGTATGGGGGAGCCAATAAAGTGAGTGAAGTAGTGGAGTGACATGATCACGTTTCTTTGCCTTTTAAACTAACCTAGCAGCTGCATTTTGAACTTTCTGCAGTTTTTCTATGAAGTGTTTTAGTGAACCTGACAGAAGAGAGTTACAATGGTCAAGATGAGAGATAACAAGAGCACAGACTAGTGTTTTTGTTGCGCTGACTGTGAGGTAGTGGCTGATCTGATTGATAGCGGTGTACGCAGAGCGACAGATGTGAGAAATATGATTATTGAGAGACATTTTGTCAGAAAGAATGTAACCAAGATTCCTAGCAGAGGATGTGAAATCTATATCGGAGCTACCTACATGAAACTAGATGGGGAGAGCTGAGTTAGAGGATGATTAATGATTATGAATGAGGAGTGTTTTCTTTTTGTCATCGTTTAGTTTTAACTTGCTGAGAGTCATCCAGGACTTGACATTGCCAATGCACTTCTGCAAGGTGTGGATAGCGAATTTACAAAAGGGATGGGTATGCTTGTACAGAAGACACAGACTTAATATTTTATCCAAATAAATATAGGAAGATGCCTTATATATATGCACAAAATGTGGAGTTGCAGGCCATGGTAAAAAAAATTGCAAATGAACTTGCATTTTAAAATTTAAAAGCTAAAAAAATAAGTTAGAATTTTGATTATGGTTTTATTAATTTAATACATTTTGCTCCATACAACAGTACCATTAAAAAATTTTTTTTTTGAATATTGAATAATTTTTTTTTTTACTTAAGTACCTAGTCAAGCCTATTTATTTTTGGTTAGATCATATAATTTTAATGTAGTAAATTGAAAACAATTGAAATAGGCTTAGGCAAGTGTATTCATTTGATTAGGTTTAATATATATATATACTTAAGTTTGTATGTATATATATATATATATATATATACTTACACAGGTATGTATGTATATATATGTGTTTGTGTGTGTAAAAACTAGTTTCCAATAATCTTTAAATGCTTCCATATGAATGTCAGTCACCAATGCTGTCTCCATGTTTATTTTATCTTACAGAGTCTAAGACTTTAAAGTTTTGGCATATATAATTTAAGTGAAAATCTATTTGAATCATCAGAATAAATTTTTTCATCTCTCTAGGAAACAAACAAAACTGGATAACTTAAACGTTATGAACCCACTGGTGCAGCAGCAGGTTGTAAGTTATTTTTTTATTATTCTTTAGTTTTATATTTTATCAGACATTACAAAGCTATAGTTATATTTATTCCACAATAATTAGAAGTATTTTTAAAACATGTATCAACAACTACAAATGGTCATATTATATTATATTTAAATTAATGGGATTCATAGAAAAAAATATTGCATCTCATTTCTTTTAGCACTAAAACCTTTTTCATTCATTTTGTGCGTGTATCTCTTGTATTTTAATTTTTTTTTATGTTCATGTTAACTTAGAGAGCCATGATGCCACAACCTCCGATGCAGGTAGACAGGGAAAGAATTTATCAATGGATTAATGATCTATCTTCTCCCGAGACTCGTGAAAATGCACTCTTAGAACTAAGGTAACACCATTATTATTTTATAACATTTGCTTTCTTTAATATCTTTTTAACAGTTTTCTTTAAAATTGGAACATTAAATTAAAATATTTTTTGTCTAGCAAAAAACGTGAAATTGTTCCGGATCTTGCTCCCCTGTTATGGCATTCTTTTGGAACTATAGCTGCACTTTTGCAAGAAATTATACAAATTTACCCCTGTATTCTCCCTCCAGTGTTAACGGTAAGTGTATATTTTTTCACCTCTAGATGTCTTTATTTCATTATTGTGTCTGTATGCATTGAAATATCCTTATTGTAGTAATGCAGTGTTGTTTGTCATTAGTGGTGAGATGTTAGTAATTATGAAAGATGTTGGTGAAATTTTTTTTAATAGTTAGAAAATTATAAAAGGTTGAAGTATATATTGTCACTGCTTACAGTCTCCTGACATAGTCTTATTTCAGAAATATTTGTAATTTCAGGCGTCACAGTCAAATCGTGTCTGCAATGCCTTAGCCTTACTTCAATGTGTCGCATCACATCCAGAAACAAGATCTGTTTTCCTTTCAGGTGTGTTATTTTGGTTTTCACAAAATCGTCTGATTTTTTTAGATTAATTTTGATCATTTAAAAATATTTGAATTAAAGCAATGCTTATAATAGCATGTAAAATATTTGATGTTTCTATACAATTTATCTTTACGGCAGCTTAATTAGTTATATTCTTTTTAAATAAAACCACAGCCATTGTAATAGTATAATAAGATATCAACTCGGGGATGTGGTCTTTTTAAATAATCTTTATTCTCATTTTTCATTCTTTTTATACCCCGCATGACCAATCACTCCAGTTCCCTATCCAATATTCACACATTTAACTTGAAACATTCATGAAAACAACTCATCCAGTCACATAACATGACAACACAGGATATTCAGTGTTCAGTAAATACACACAACAATAATTGTCGGACACTCATAATGTCACAGCCATTATGTTAATCCTTAACACCTACAATATGTAACTCCAGAAAAAAGGTGTACAATTTTGAATGTGAGTGCAAATGGTTTCACTAAATAACAAAATTCGACCTGTTATAACAGTCATGTGGGCTGGTGAACGAACAAATTCACTTTTGAAAAATGGCAAGGAAATATCAGTTTTGGAAATAATTTTTATAATCTGATTAGGTAATTTTAATAAGAATTCTCTTACAAGTTAGATAATAATTAAGTGTCATAAGTTCAAAAACCAGAAAGTGAGACAAGAGGTTTTGTGTGCATATGTCAAATAATGAGGGGAATATTATTCATTATTAAATGAACTTTCTCTTCATCCTGTGGTTTGGATATCCCCTTGATATCAGGCTCTTCCTGTCTATCCAATCTTCGCTGGCTCCATTTTCTTCATTTGCGATTTTGACTATTTAATAAATTGTAAAAGTTAACAATTAACCGGAAGCTGTTTTCATTGCACCCCAATTAATTCTTAACCAGATCATACAGAAAAGCTTATAGTATTGTATTTGTATCTTAAGTCCTAATGCAAATGATACAGAAGAAGACAAAAAAGAATTTGAGGTAACATCGTTAAAGCAATAATGCATCAAAGTTACTTTTTATTGAAACATTAATCTTAACAAAACTTTACTTTTCTGGTCTTCAAAAATGCAAACCTCTAAATCACTTCAGCAAAGTTAGCATTCCTCACCTTATTCCTTTCTTCAATTGAAAAAACTTTTTCATTTTTTATTGTAAATAGATATTTTTAAGTTTCATTTTTGAAAAGCTCATCTCACATGCAACCACAGATACACAGATCGTGAGAATAATTACAGGTGGCAGTGAGCTATCACTCACCATCCTTTTTGATTGCTATCAAGCCTGTGACGTAGTTTTGTTACATAATTATTTTGTTTGCCTGAACCGCTGCGATTGTGAAAAAAGAGAAAACTATAGATGGTTTATATTTTTAGAACTCGCAAAGCAGCTCTATCCCCTCAACGATTTTAATACATTTTGAAATCACAATTGTTTTCCCATTAATGAAGGTGGGGGAAGGTTGTTTCTGCCGAGCAAAATAATTACGTCACAGCACGAAAAGACATGTAGGTGGACAGTGTGTTGTGACATACAGGGGCGTGCGAAATATTGGGGGGGGGGTCGTAAAAAAAAAGTACACGTGCAACAGGGGGAGGGAAATTTGAAATTTTCCATTTGATGTCATCAAGGTTGCCAACCCTCTGTAAATTCACAGTCTGCAAAACTATGACCTAAGAATGCCATATCTGTAAATGTCTGAGTGAACCTTTGAATGTCTGTTTAAAAAAATTAAGCAATTAAACAAATTTTTTTTGAAGCTTGCTTTAAACTTTTATATTCATAATACATAATGACAGAAAACTGGTGATAATGGCATATAAAAAGCTAAAACTTAAAAATTAGTTCATGCCTCATGGTCAGATAACACAGAGTCATGGTAATAGAAACATACATATTTGATATTTAACGTAATACATAGAGTTACAGAAATATGGCAGTGCAAGTATGTGATTTTTTTTTAGGTACATCGTTTCAACAATGTAACTTTAAAAACATTTCCATAAAATTTAGCTTGTCTGTGAAAATTGTTAAGATATAGAATATTTGACCGGAAATTTTACTCTATTAGTTGGCACCCTGAGTGTCACCCTGTGCAGCCTGCATCCCCCGGTGATGCCATTGGGCCCCATTCTAGTGATAGTTCCCAAGCAAGCTGGGTTTATTCATAAGTATTTTTATTTTAAAAATCCCTCACTGGCCTTCATGTGAATTTAAACTAGATAGAGCTTTAGCGTTAATTTAAGATCAAATAAATGTTTACATACTTGTTGATAAAACAATTCCACCAATATTTTCCTCAGTTTTTATACTTGAAGGTGCCCATCTGACCTTGACATTAACTTTTATTGATCTTGATAAGAACTTTCATGAATAGTTTTGATGAATATGTTGTAGGTCATGTATAATTTGGGTTAAGGAATTACATTTTAAAACAGCCAATCTTAAGAACGTTTTAATACAAGCCATCTTAAGATATGTCCACTAAAAACTTGATGGCATAAGTGTTTTGGAGTCCCAAAAAACATTAACATCCAATTGTTTGAAAAGTTGACATTACATGGGGTTAAATAGTTTATGTATTTGGATTTAAATTTGGTTCATTGAGGTAGCGATCTCTAAAAAAAAATAATTGACTTTCATTTAATGGATGTTTTGAGAAACATGACTGTTAACTAGTTTTATTAACCCCTTCATTACCGCTGCTGTGTTTTTGACATCTATTTTTGCTAACTCAGCATTAAAAAACTTTTTTAAAAAAATAAGAAATTTCCGGTATTTGTATTTTCTATCCAATTCGCTTTTTAACTTCTCTATAGATTAACGAATAAAGAAATATATAGCATTGAAATATGACGTCGACGTGACGTCCTTGGTATTTCAGAAAAGTTATTTGCCTTTTTTTTATGACGACTATGTGACGTCCTTGGTAATTGAAAGTGGGTGATATCGGTAGGGAAAAGGTTAACAAAACTGATAAACTGATATACCTTTTTATTTGTTTCCAGCTCATATTCCCTTGTTCCTGTATCCCTTCCTACATACAGTGAGTAAAACTCGTCCATTTGAGTACTTACGACTTACAAGTCTCGGTGTAATTGGTGCCTTAGTCAAGGTAAAGTATATACACAAAATTCCATTTAGTTAAATTAGATTATTTTTTTCAAGAAAATAAGACTTGAACATGGTTACCTTGTGACCTATGGGGATAAAGACCTGAACATGGTTAACTTGTGACCTATAGGGATAAATATAAAACACAGCGTAGGTGACTTTGATTATCATACTCTTAACTTAATCCTCAAATGTAATAGCTATATATTCAAAATGATATCTTAAACATAATTATGCATACTTAATATATGACCTTTAAATTGCAAATTTCTAGACATGTAGTTAGAACGATACAAAAATCCAGTAAACCCACTGTAGAGATCTTAGAGACTAGAAGATTAAGATTTAAAAAAATTAAATGAAGTTTATGTTTAATTTGAATCATTATATATCTGCAGACTGATGAACAAGAAGTGATTAACTTTCTTCTGAACACAGAGATTATACCACTTTGTTTAAGAATCATGGAAGGTGGCAGTGAGCTATCTAAGACTGTAAGTTTGTATTTCAAAATGTATTTCAGTCAAATTAAATTTTTTATATTTTTGTTTTTAACACCTCACCAATAACTTTCATTGTTATGGCATCGGTTCGGATTTTGTATAGATTCAATATCACTATCATG
This sequence comes from Omphiscola glabra, assembly GCA_964017045.1. Classification (NCBI taxonomy): domain Eukaryota; kingdom Metazoa; phylum Mollusca; class Gastropoda; family Lymnaeidae; genus Omphiscola; species Omphiscola glabra. The sequence goes on along the minus strand of OZ024794.1, from coordinate 12,663,793 downwards.
AAATAAATCATGTAAGCTTTATGACTATGAACAAAATTGAGCTGATCCAGTTATCAGTCTATTTACATATAAAATATGTATGTAAATTGTGGAAAGCATTCATCTGTGCTTGGCATTTTTTATACAATTGCCTAAAATATTCCAGAAAGTTAGGCAACTATTACATGAAGCTTGATGATGTGATCATAAATTTAAAAATCTTTAATCCAGATGATTTTGCTTTCAGGTTGCAACTTTCATCTTACAGAAAATTCTTTTAGATGAGACTGGCTTGTCATATATTTGTCACACTTATGAACGTTTTTCACATGTGGCAATGATTTTGGTAAATTTTGTTTTTCCATTTGTTTTTAAAATTAAAAAAAAATATTTCAAATTGTTTGGCTTTGTTGAATTTGAACAATATTAAGTAGATATAACTGGAAATGATATAAAATTCCTTTTACAGCAAAAAAAAAACCAATTGAATGAGCTTGCTTTAATTCAATTATTTTAATATTTATATCCTCTCAGGGTAAAATGGTGCTTTCACTTTCAAAAGAACCTTCTGCACGCTTATTGAAACATGTTGTTCGTTGTTACCTCCGTCTTTCTGATAATTCTAGGTAAGTGATATTGAAAAAAATTGAACAAGGTGATTTTGATACACAGTTAAACTTCATTATGATCTGGGTCCATAAAATTGGATCATGATAAAGAGAGATTACAATGTTCCCTGCGAATAGTTTGGGATTTTTTAGGAAGATAGGTGATTTTGTTTTTAAAAACCTGTATTTTTTAATCTCTTGAGGTTACTGGGCTAAGTGATGTTGAAGTTGGACTAATAGTGGATTTGTCTTTGTACGAGACAAAATAGTTTTTAACTTTTTTTTTTTCCTTTCACATTCTTTAAAGAAGACATCGAATGGGTTTTAAGATACGAAATTTTGGGAGCATTATATCCAAATTAGCATTATAGCGGGGGTTCCACCATACTTATTTTTAACTTTGCAATTTATTTTTATTTAAAGGCTTATTTCACAAGTTCCAACACAATTATTTCTCTATCAAATCAGAGCAAGAGAAGCACTTCGTCAGTGTTTACCAGATCAGCTTAAAGATACCACCTTTCAAACCTGTCTCAAGGATGACAATACCACAAAACGTTGGCTTGTTCAGCTTCAGCAGAATTTATCTGAAACCACAACTGAAACTGCTGGAAACAGACCCATGTAATCTTACAGAGTGAAGCTTTGAATGCTTTGCATTAATTTGGAAATGACTTTCTTAAAATTAAGAATTGGACTAGACACCTTATGTAATAAGCCAGGGTGCAGCTGGAAAAAGATGATCATTTTTTTAATTTAAGAAATGTATTCTATAAACCTGAGATTGGACTTCAACTTTGTGAGTTACAGCAAGCCAAAAATAATTTTTACCATTTATTTTTATCTTCTAGCTGTTAAAATGTATCTACTTAACAGTTGAAAAAGAGATGATGTGAAGTTAAAATTGCACATATATTTGCAACAAATGAGCCAGTTTGCATTAAAGTTTGATAAGAATGAAGTTTTTTGTCGTATTGTTTAAAAATTTAATTGTGAAGATAAACTGTGAATGATGAAAAGAAAATGTTTAAAAGCTTTAATTTCAACTAAGCCATTTTGATTGACAGGCCTTCTATGTTCAAAGCATTCCTTTGTTAATAATAGTTGGCACAATATTGTTCTGTAAATATGTTTAAAATAGTTTTGTTTTAACAACTTGTCATTAATAAATATTACCACTTAAATTTTTTTTAATGTAAGTATAGCTATTACTTATATTTCAAAAATGTCATTTAAATTAAATCTCTTTACTGTGGGTTGTTCTTCAAATGTTTAATACATAATGAGAGAAATTTATAGATGAATTCCACTGGCTTTACTATTGAGATTTTAAAAAAAAAATGATGAAATATGCTAAAATTTGAGACTGTTAATTCAGGCTGGTCATGGCATAGCTGTGTATATATTTTTGCAAATAAAATTTTGCATTTGTACAACTTTGTTAAGTTTTAATTTCCATCTCCTATATTTTAATAATAATTATAGCATTCCATACACACTAAATGAGGTGACTAGGCTGGATAGACATAGTGCAGATGCAACGAGCCATACGAGTGGGGCTCGATACAGCTTGCTCGCTGTACCCCAGAAAGACGATGAAGAGAGGGAGGCACAGGTTGAGGTTTCATCTTCGGCAAAGAAAATGACTATCATTAAGAACGAAGTCTAGCTTAGGTAGAGAGACTTAAAAAGCCCAACTGTCATGGTGGGTGCTGTGTGTGATCCTGTTGGCCGTTGCCCCATTTCGGGGACTGACTGGTGGGGATGGTGGAAGCCCTTGATATCCACCGCCACCCCTATAATTTACATTCACATAAAAATCCACTTTCTTAGATTTCACAGAGATTACACACAGTATATTCCTTGCCATTATCTTCCAGTAAATTTCCATATCCGATTTGGAGAAGGAAGTTTGAGAATGATGTTCATTATTATTTTTAACAAAGTTAAATATCTTCTTTCCTTTTGGGAGGCACTCTAGTTACTGTACGTAAAGAGGGCCAAGACTGCACAACTCCATCGTTTTGGAGGCATGATTACTCAGATTACTTGTAGTTCTTGGTTACCCATTTCATGGGTCTGGGCTATTGAGTTAAAATGCTTTTTTGTTTAAATGGCGGAGCTGAGAAATGAGTATATTTTTATTACATGGAAAGAAGTAAATAGCACCAGCACTTACCAAAATGGGTGCTTTTTGCTTAAAAATGGACCGTGCAGGTTGTGAGTTAACACATTTTCCAAGGCCGGTGCTATAGCCCAATTAGCATTTTGCAGGTACCATAGAAACTTTGTTGTTACGCTTCCCTAGGTTTACACTCTAAAATTAATTACTAAAAATTAAATAACCAAATAAATAGCATAATTTATTTGATTTAATTATATATAGCTAGGCAAAACAGGGGAGGGGGTGCAAAATGGCACCAGACACGGGCAACAGGTTCAAAAGGGCGCCAGCACTCATTTTTCATACAATTTAAGTGTATTCATTCATTTATATTTTTTGGGACAGAGGGCGCCATAATTCATCCTTAGCCCCGGGAGATTGTCACAGCCTTGTTCAAAAGTATTAGAAGAAATTCAAAATATGACAGGACACAAATTTAAAAAAAAAACTTGGAGTAATAGCGGATCAAAAAGTTAACATTTAACTCTGCTCTACGGTGACTAGTTCTCAAAACAGATACACCTCTCGCAATATCTTTATTAGGTCAAATGTGAGCGATCCCCAGTATAAATTCTGCAAACCTGTGACCTTTGCACATCAACAACTGAATTTCAAACTCCTGTAAACATGAAGGAAAACAGATATGTAAAACAAATCCACACATGGTCATGGTTGGTTGGTTGAAAGTTACCTTGAACTCTGTCATCTTAATAGCAAGTGTAAACTTTTTGAAATGTGTTTAAAGTTTGGCGGGTGGGGTGGGTGTGTGTGCGTGCGTGTGTGTGTGTGTCTTACTGATCTGAGTCAATATGTCTTTTGTAATTAGTATTAATAATACATAACATAAGCCTACACTTGTAGGTGAAGCCCTTTTAAAAAAAAAACACGGAGACAGTTGTTTTTTGCAATAAAAATCTTAATAAAAATAATGCATATTGATGGTGCTTCTAAGACACTTACAAGTTGCACAGGTTAACATGCATACTATTTATTATCTTCATTAAACAAATACTTTTAAATGACACCTTAAGGTCTTACATGTTGTTATTTCTTCAAAAGGTGACAGCATCCTAAAAACTTGATATTAAAAATTAGAGATGCAACCCTTTTATAATTTAATTGGATTGCACTGAACCGTGGGACTTTTAATTAATACAATAAATTACATTCAAAATATATTTCATTACATATAAGTTGAACGAATGCAGTTTACATCATGGACTTGAACTCTTTACATATAAATTAAAAATGTACCCTTTTACAACATGGATCTCGTTTAAAATTTAAAATCACTGTGAATCATTCTTACGTCTTTTCACGTTCCTTTTTGCAGTACATTTAAAATAATGTATGTTTATTCACAACCCATTCCAAACATACACAAAATATAATACATCTTAGGTATATAAAATAGTGAATCAATAAACCTCTCCATCTTCAGGAATATGTCTTAACAGTACAGTCTAAATCTAAGTTTGTTTAAGAGATTATTTAATATAAAAATATTGTGCAACATAGTGTAAAAATAAATCTTAACTTCACATTCTTGGATAAAAATACATAGCCAAGATGGACAGAACTGTTGTATAAATGCATAGTAGATATAAAATCATATCAGGGTACAGGTTTAACCTGATAAACCTTAAGCTGGATTGTCTAAATATTGACTTGAAAAAAAAATATGCTCATGCTAAAATAATTTGGCAGTTTTCAAGATATTTTCTTTTCAAGTCCTGTTACGTCCTCAGAAATTCTCCACAGTTTTTCAGCAACTTCCATATTACGGGACAAAGGATTGGCTCCGTTTTCTTGAATCTTACAATCAACAAAGTATTTTCCACTGATGTCTTTAACATCTTCAGATACAGCTAAGTAGATGCTAGTTTGTGCACCCTCCTCACCAGTCTAGATAAAGTGAAATAATTTTTTTTATAGATTTTTTTTTCCTTTTTTAGATAACATTTTAAGTAGACACCTTATTGTTACGATTATAGGCCAAAGCTTTTGCCCCTTATGTTATGTCTTTTAACTGCATTTCTGGATGCATTTATCCTTAATTCAATAATATTAATATTTAGCAGCTAAAATTAAAAAAAAAAAAAGTAAATAAATTGCAAAACGGAGTAATTTTGTTTTTTTCAGGAAAATAAATTAAATACTGACGTAGAAATGCCTTCAGGAATAAGATAACATGATAAAAATTTAGAGATTTTCTTTAGTTCTGGAGGAGTTGCTTACCTTGCAAAAAATTTTAATGAATGTTTGTACAGGAATTCGGATTAGAACAAACATATGCTTTAGTAGCTGAGTGGCAACGCTACCTGGGTGCAATACATTGGCAGTCACACCTGAAAAATAGATCAGATTGATTTTATTCATTTAATTAAATAAAAAATTAAAAAATCGAGTGATCTGTATAATATGCATCTTTGTGGTGAACATCTAAATATTTTAGCAAAATAAAAAAAATGTTTTTATTTCTCTGTAATGTGGGCATTATCTATCAATTTCTTTTACTTTTAGAAATGTACAACAGGCAGGAAAAAAATATTAAAGTACATATTGACCAATATTGATTTTAGAAAGAAATACATAAAGGCATATACAATTTGCAGGTTGAGCACCATTGGAAAAAAGGTAAAGAATCTTGGAAAAAAAATTTTTTTCTTAATATTCCCATTCTTTAAATTTAATAACAAACAATCTGATCTGCTGCTGAAAGAAATACTCATTTTTTAAAACTAAAATTGTGTTATTGCATTGAAATATTTAAGAAATTTGTTTTCCAGACATATCTTTAACATATCCCAAATTGTGCCACTTATCATTTGATTAATACTTCAGTTTTCATTTACTAAAAACATCATGAAGTGAAATTTAACCAAGTATATTTTGCCCTGCATTATTTCCAATTTATGTAGAAATAATGAACCTGAAATTGTAATAAAAAAACATTATTTAAACATTACCTGTTCCTTCAAGCCTCTTAGCAAGCTCACGTGTAAACAGAATAACAGCCAATTTGCTGTCAAAGTAACGATGGTGATGCTGAAACTTTTTTTCAGCCTGCAAGTTGTCAAATTCAATTGTTCCATACTTGTTGACCGTTGAAGAAAGATTAACAATGCGACTTGGGGCAGACTTCTTCATGAGATCTGACAAGTACACATTTTAGTTCAATAAATTAAAAAAAAAGTCTGTTTCATACATTACCGGGTATGTAGGATGATTAGCTATAAAAATTTTCATGTTTGCAAATATTTTTAGCTCTTAAATTTATGTTTAGTTTATGAAAATGTAGCTTTAAAGATGAAAGTAAATTTCAGTATTAAAAATTTAAAAAAAAAGTATTTAAAGCCCAATACGTTTAAAAATGTATCAAATTAATAAAAAATACATTTGTAAAGCACAGTGTAATAAATATTTTAAAATATTTCCGCTGTGTTCAATAATTAAATCTATGGTCACCTAGCAGTAAGTTGGTTAGAAGAAATGGTCCAAAATAGTTTGCTGCAAACAACCTCTCAAAGCCTTCATCTGTAAGAACTTTTGCCTTTCCTTCATCTATCCAAAGAAAATTTAATATAATTTGGCAACTAACAAAATAAATTTATACAATAATTTATATAATTTTTAAATGGTATAAAATCTGCAAAAATTAGGTCTTTTTTGTGTGTGCGCAGTCATAGAATTATGTATTTTAGAAAGTAGTGAAAGTTTCACAGCGGTGTCACAATATTTTGCTGGCTTTGAAAGGCCCTGTAGATTTAAGGAAGTGGGTGATGGGTTTACTAAAGGGGGTCCAGGTGTATTATTATCAGTAATACACTTTTTATATTAAATTTTAAAACTAAAAAAGGAAAAAAATGAGAATTTCTTTTGATTTTTAGCAATTTTGGATAAAATAAGATTTGGGGATAGACACCAGCTAGAGGGTTGCCAAAAACATCGGGAGAGATCTTTGGTCAATCATTTCAACATAAGTAACAGTGCTGATGAAAAAAATATATGTTCACTTTGCCAGGCAGAATATATTAGTGTAGCAAATGGAGTTTACAAATAAGCCAAAGATGAGTAGAATTAACTGACAGTTTATCTATGTGCAATTGTTTTTGATGGACAATTACTTTTCTTAATGCAAACTTCAAAGATTATCACACAAAAAAACTTGTTTAGTTATCAGAAATATTTGCAGAATTCAAATAAAATAAATTAGCAGTTGCAAGCGAATGAGATTAACCTGTTAAAACCGAATCTGTCTTCCCTATGATTGTCTACAAAATTTTAGAATAATTGAACATTGAATACATAAGGTACCGGTATTTAACACTTTAGCTCAGTAAAAATCCTACTTTTGACATAGCTTGATCAAGATAATAAATTTATTATTGAATTAATATAAGTAAAAAGTTTCATTGGTATTTTGTTCAAAAGTTCAAATATAAGTTTCACTACTAAAATTGATTGCGTTCTCATCTTTCTTATACGGTAATAAAATATTGGAGAGAGGATTCCTAAAACGGAGTGGGAGGCCTCAAAGGATGAGTATAAGCGTCAGTTCACAACATCAAATTTCGCGTCAAATCGTTGTATGAATGCATTATTTTGTGTGTGGTTTCTTTTTTGAGGAATGTGATCAAACAGTAATTTGAAAGTTGTGACGAGGCTTCATACACGAATTGATTCAAATGCTTGAAGGAAAATTTGATCCTGTGAACCGACCTTTAGGAGTCAAGGGGGCTGTGGCAGGAAAATGTTTGAAAACCACCAATATACAAATCAATGCAGCCAAAAAGTTTACTTACAAAGTAATATGGAACTTACACTAATGACCCTTCTCAGTAAGTATATAACTACTGTTATTTCTATAAATAATAATTAAAATGCTCTTGGACTATGCGCCTCACTACATATTTTGTTATAGTTTGCCCAAGATAAAATACATAAGGTTGAAAATTGCTTCTATAGTCTTATTTAAACTTACTGACAACACCAGCATTATTGATAAGTATATCAAGGTGAGATTCCTCATCGATAATTTGCTTAGCAAAATTCCTTATAGATCTCATAAGGCAAAGGTCAACAATCCTGACCACAACATTTTTGTTCCCAGTCTTTGAAATAATCTCATCTCTGGCCTGTTCAGCTTTCTCTTTATTACGGCATGCCAATATAACTCGTGCATTTCGTCGTGCCAAATCTAGGGCTGTGTAGTAGCCAATACCTTAAAGATGTAATAATTAATTATTTTTTAGATTTAAAAAACTGCATGAGCAATCATTTTAAAGAATATGAAATTATATTTGCAATAAATGAAAATATACTTCACTTAAGCTGGTAACTTTTAAAATCTTTTTGCTGTTTCATTTTTAGGATGAAAGGAAACTAACCCACATTAGCACCCGTGACAATCACAGTTTTTCCTGAAAGATCTACACTACTGTGACATCTTCCAATATTGGTTCGGAAATACACCCAACTTGCTGCAAATATAACAATCAATACACACAGTATTCCAAATACTTGTCCAAGATCCCAAAGCTGCATTGCTAAAAAATCTGAAATAAAAATAAATAAGGATAACTGTGAAGTGTTAACAGACTAATTTAGCACAGTTGTTGCAGTTTAATAATATGAAGAGAAAAACAAGAGTTTCTATATATATTATTTTTATCAAGGGTTCCTAATAAATTATGTAGGCATGATTATGTTCCTTCCATTGAGATGGATCACAATCTGGTAGACAGCTTTATATATGTGATATGTTAATAATAAAATATATAACAGGATTTAAAACCAATGCTATATAATACTATATAAGCTATATTAGTGTTAGTATTATCATGATTAATTATCTGCCTTCTATTGATCACAATTTGGGAGACAGTGAAGTGTCATTAATAACACGATCAAATGTCTACATTAATATTTAAATCCACATGAACAGTATAATGTTAAATGTTACATCAGCAATCCAAGTAATTTATACCGAATACACTTACCAAATATTATGAGCAATACAAATATAATATAATGAATATGATTTTTTAGAAAAAATAATAATTCTATTGAATATTGATACTATTGTCTAAAATTCCTAGGCCTATGCCTTTAACTCTAATAATACTTAGGCTAGAGGCATAGACCTTATGCCTAGCCTTAATGCATGGCTTGGTAATATTGTCAATTAATATAATTAAAAAATAAGATTTTAGTAGGAAAACATAAACAAGTCATAGTGCAGATTGAAGAGATTTTATTATAAATTATAAGTAAAAACTCAACCCCAAGCCTATGCTGAATACTGTCAATATTACTCAAATCATTATTGTACTGGTGCAGAAGCCTAGTGTCATGTTAAACTTAAGACGACACCGAGTAGTCTCAGGGTCGCCCCGTTAACTATGTCAACAAAATAGGAGGGGTGGGGAGTTGTTTTTTTTTATATATTAATTAGTTGACATCAACAATCATGTTTCCTCTATTGAAGTTTTAATCTTAAAAATTGACTGGCAATTACATTATTTTAACAAATTTAATGAGTGTAAATCAAAATAGCTATATAAGGTTTTGGCTTTTAACAATATAAGATATATTTAATGTGTGTCTGTCTGTGCACTGCTGATGTCTGGTCAGAATGTTAGCACACTTTTTTAGTGCAAGAGAAGTCAAAAGTTGGCCTCTCTTCACCTGTAGATTATGTTTGTCGCTAATGACTAGGGCGGTATGTTTGCGATTGTGTTGCAGGTATGGAACAAGGAAAAGTTTCAAGAGACACTTACGGTCACGATAAATGATATTGATAGAGTAGGAATATGATACTTGAGAATTAGGGGAAAGTAAAGTGAATAACAATAATAACATCACTGCTTGAATGAATTTGCAAAATCTGTAACATCTATTTTGCATCACAAGTCATGTTGAAATAGCATGTTCAACAGCACCAACAATGCATAAGAAATTCCCACCTGCTGCACAACAAAAAAGGATTTGACTAATGCGAGTAATGGCCAGGAGACAGAGAGAGCTTACGGCAATTATTGCTCACACTGACAATGCTTCTATTTTAAGTGCTAAATGGTTAGATGAGGATGATGTTGACTTGTCTGGTATATCAGTTCTGCAAGATGAAAATGATAAATCAGCTATTATGCCCATTGTTACGATGGAGCAACACCTGGCTTCTCACTGGGAAGATGATTGGCTATAGCCTATAGCAGCTAGAAACTATGCTACAATTTTTAGCTAAACTGAAAATAATCATATTTTACTTCCACAAACAATGATATTTAGTTAATTTAGTCTTTAACAAACTTTTCATTGATTCTGCATTATAAAATTTAAGTATAAAAACTTTTTAACTTTGTGATTAACAAGCTAAAGTAAAAGATGCAATAAAATTAATAAAATGTTTATCCTACAATTTTGTCTTATTAAAATAGATCAGCACAAAATGTATTTATATATTTATTTGGCTAATGCGCAGAGATAGCACCCTGACTTCTTTAGGGTTTTAATTTAGGGTTCAGGTTAGGTTTAGGGATAGATTTAGGGTTCAGGTTAGGTTTAGGGATACATTTACTTTAGGCTTAGGAAATTTTGTCATTATTTTTTAACATTTTATTCTTAATTTTACGGGTCACGGCAATCAAGTTGGCGGCCATGGTAAAAAACGCTGTGCTATCTCTTGCATTACCGGCTTTTTAAAGGCATGAAGTTGACTGTCCACGTTGAAGTAGTTGAAAGTGAAAGAGTAGTAAAGCACCGAGTGATGATACGGTCTCACTCAAGTAAGCTACTAGGTCAGTAAGAATCAGTTGCTTGGCACTGGAATCAGGAATGTCCAGCAAAACAGATAAATGAAACTTAAAACTACAAGTAAAACTACAGTAAAAGGCAAAAGAAAGACATATATATATTTTATGACAGAATAATAGTACTACTAATAATTAGTAGACTGATTTAACTAATTACTAATTAATAGTAATTTGTAATACTCTATCTAATTCTAATTTAATGCCAAAATTGAAAATGCTAATAAAATACGCTTAAAATTAAGACTAAAACAAAGTAATTTTGACGTTGTTAACATTGTTGTTATCAGAGCAAAACTGTTCTTCTACAAGAAAGCAGACAAACTAAGTTTAATATTTATGTAATTACCTAATGTATGTTTCTTTACACAACTGTCCAGTCAAAATAAAATTACTGGTAAATTAAAACTGAATATCAACAATGATCACTCCTGCCTGAAGGGTGACAACCAAGGTTGAAAATTTCATAAACCAGGGGTCGGCAAACTACGTCCCGCGGGCCGGATCCAACCCGCATTAAATTAATAATATTGTTATTTTATATTGAAATAGCAGAAGAAATTTGTCTTGAATATTTAGTTTTATTTAAGGATATTAGCTTTTCATTGTAAAGAGTGACTCGTAGAATGGAGACAATACCGTGTTCCAAATGAGAGATGAAGGCAAAGTCAAAGAGTTTAAATGTTTTTTCCATTGCCATTGACGAATTATAGATGTGAGTGATACTTCACAGTCGTTCCTTTTTATTCGAGGATCCCCCCCCACCCGGGGTTCCAGTCGACAAGTCTGTAGTGGCTTGCCGATTTGGAAGCGCTGGCCATCAACCCCCTCGGCGTTAACCCGGGTCACATTACCACCATTGCATGTCCCGCGTGGCAGACAGGGACATGCATGGTAGTTGCTGGAATAAACGGCTCCTACAGGGCTGCCACCTGTGATACTTCACAGGGGGAAGAAAAGGCAAACACAGGGTAGGGATCATGATTACACGTTGCCGTTAAGGCATATGAGGCGATAGACTGTGGTGGAAGCCTATGGCCGATGATTCTAAATATGCAGCCCTGAGAAAGCTGCTCCTAGGCAACCGTTTCGTCCCAGCTACTTCGCGAATTAGTTGCGAGGTGGAAACCCACTGTAAAATCCCTCTTAGAGGGCGTCCGATGCTTCCCCGGGACGGGTGGGGGGAGATTTAGGACGTTAATTTACCGTCCCGGCCCCTAGGAAAGTGGACTGCGGACGCTTTAAACGCAGCGTCTTCGGTCGACCAGATGTCTCCGGGCGGGGAGGGCCTCCATCGGCAAACCCGATCGAGCGGTTGCTGGTGGGGGCGTTTCACGCCCGGGGAGGTCTCTGGCGTTCTCCCGCACGGCCCGACGTCGGGGAAACCCGGCGCCTGGCAGGTGTGGGTGGGCGCCAGGGAGGGCATAAGGAGCGCGAGCTCGACAGCCCGCTGACGCCATTTCCTAATGAGATATTTGAGGATTCAATTGTGTTTTTAAATTGACAGAAGACTCAGTCTATGTTCACAACAAGAGGGTAGAACAATTTCAAATAGGTAGAAACATCCACTGCTCAGTAAAATTTGGATTGGAGAAAACGGGAGTTCGTCACCACAGATGGTGGTAAAACATGTGTGGTGAAGGGAACGATTTGTCTAGGAAATATTTACAATGCTGTTCAAAGTGTTAAATGTTACACGCCTGAGAGTGTTCATTGTATTATTCATCATTAAGAGGCTCAGTGTGGAAAATATTTGGATTTATCATGTGTGATGGAACCTGTGGTTCCAACAATGAACTTTACTCGTACCCATGAACTCAATTATCATCAGTTTTGCAAAATTGTAAACGGAAATAAAAACAAGATATCTCGACTTATTCTTCCACACTTATTTCAGGTGGCTCAGTTATTCGAGTCCCAGTTGATGAAAGGTAGCTTCACTCAATATCCATGATGTGAACAATTCTGGCAATACGCAACAGGTCCATTCCTACACGAGTTTATGCAAAGAGTGATCTCTGACTTGATAAGACAGTTACGTGACCATTTTTTCGATCAATGCTTGTGCAGGAAAATTAAGAATATTATAAAAACCCGTTTGATGGTGGTCTTCATGAGCTGCCAGCTGAAATTTAAATTGAAGTTTTTGATCTGCAGTCTAATTAAATATATGTAAAAAACAGAAAAAATATGAAAATTGTATCTCAGCCACATAATGAAGCTGCTCATTTAAATTTAAAAGCCCTTGCTTTTGAATTCACTTCAGTCTTTGGCACTATCTACTTGTACTAACAAACATTTACAATCTAGCCACAGAGCAGTCTAATCTGTTGATTAATTGTAGGCAATTTTGGTGAACTAACTCTAATTCTGAACAAAATGTCATTATGTCAGAAAAACACCAGTTAAATGCTTCTCACTGATCTGAAAAAATGACAATTGCCATTAAAATGTTTTTTCATCAATTAATAATTTATTTTAAATCTTAAATAAATTAATGCAATCCGTTCATGTCAGTAACAAAAAGCACATTACTGTTGTTGCATTTTTTATTTTTTAATAATTAATTTTAGAAACCCGATTATACTTATGTAAGCTACATTGATCTTACATGAAAGCCACCTGATCAAACAAGTAGGACACCTTGATCAAACATGTATAATAGGCCAAATTGATCAAACATGTGGGTCACCTTGATCATACATGTAAGCCATCTTGATCATACACGTATGCCACCTTGATCATACATGTATGCCACATTGATCATAAATGTAAGCCACCTTGATCATACATGTAGGCCACCTTGATCAAACATTTAGGCCACCCTGATCTTACAGGTAAGCCACCTTGATCATACATGTAGGCCACATTGACTTTTGCGCAACCAAACCGACCCCCAAAGTCCTACTATATCTACTTTCAGACACACTCATAAAACTGTTTTTCCAACCTCTGCTAAATAAACCACAAGAACTGTTCAAGAGAAATTATCCAACTATCAAAACTAATCTTCGTTCAGTAAATTAAAACGTTCATGACAATAAATACAATTTCCCAAACTACTGTAGATTAAAATTAAAAAAAATATAGATTGAAACACAATCTTAATTATTAATTGACGTTTAAAAAAATGATTTTAAAATAGTTTTTAGACGTGTTTTTTTCTCTCTTTTATTAAAAAAAGAAGAAAAAGGGAAATTAGGAAATAAAACAATTACTAAATCATTCACTAAATGTCAAGCTACAAGAAATAAAAGCGAGTTTGAATAATATTGGCCTACACACTATCGTAGCTCCAAAATGTTAAAATGAACTTTAGATGTTATCTGTTTCAAGCACTTTTTGTCAAACGAATAGATAAACATTAAGTGGTCGTTTTGTACCCCTTAAAATAAGTGGACAGTTGTTATCTCTAAAGCGAGTCCATCCTTGGCCTTTATATCAACCTACCATGTAGTATTATAAACACAGTTTTTCTAGGACACATGTCCCCAAATTTATAGCTCAGATACAACAACACTACTAGTTATAGCTCAGATACAACAACACTACTAGTTATAGCTCAGATACAACAACACTACTAGTTATAGCTCAGATACAACAACACTACTAGTTATAGCTCAGATACAACAACACTACTAGTTATAGCTCAGATACAACAACACTACTAGTTATAGCTCAGATACAACAACACTGCTATATTAGATGACCACCCGTCCATCCATCCATCCCTGTGGCGCTACAGCCCATGTATGACTTTGCCTGCCTCACTACTTCCTTCCACTCAGACCTAAATAATGCTTTTCTTTTCCATGCTTGGATTCCCAGTTGTTGTAGATCTTTTTCCACGTCATCCACCCATCTAGCATAGGTCTGCCTTTGAGCCGTTTTCCTCTGGGGTTTTGGTGATGCACCCTCTTCACTCCTCCGTCATTTGGCATTCTCTCTAAGTGTCCTGCCCAGCGCAACCTGCCCTTTTTTTAAAATTTCTGCTACTATCGCGGGATCCTCATATAGACTGTACAATTCATTGTTGGTTCGTATTCTCCATCCATATTCTTCCTTTGTTGGTCCATATATTTTCATGAGAACTTTCCTCTCCCATGTGTTTAATAGGTTTTCTGCCTTTTTTGTTAGGGTCCAAGTTTCACTTACATATTTTACAAATGGTCTGAATACAGTTTTATAAATAGTTTTCTTTGTTTCTCTTGTAATGTTTGAGTATTTTCTGACAACTGAAGTATGCCCTGTCGCCGGCTGATATTCTTTCTTTTATTTCTATTAGTAATTCGTTTCTTTCATTTAATAATGATCCTAGGTATTTGAATTGATTGACTTTTTCAAAAGACTGGTTTCTAATTTTAATGGCTTCACCTGTCTGTTCTTCTCTTATCATAGTCATGTATTTTTTTTTTTTGGTTGTTAACTTCCAGCCCTGCTTGTAGTGATGCGTCTTCTAATTCAATAAAGGATTTTGAGATGTCTTTAATACTTTTCCCTAGCAGTGCTGTGTCCTTAGCATATATATCTAAGATGCTGAAGGGGTAGACTGAAGTGAGTGCCCATTAGTTGTGGGTCGCAGGGGAACGAACATAGACGTACGACAGAAAATCATAAATGACTTTTGGGCAGGGGTCGGAAAACTTGGCAAAATTCATAACAATTAGCCCACACTTAAATGCCCTAATCCCTAAATGAACGTGAGCGGCAATCCAAAAAAGTTCGACCACCTCCCCGAAGCAAGGCTTACTTTTAGCCCGCAGTGACCACTGACTACTTGACACTTAACAAAACAGTTTGCCGACCCCCGCCCGCAGTGACCACTGACTATTTTTCACTCAACCAACCAGTTTTTCGACCCCCCTCCCCTTTGCTTTAAGAGATCCCAGATCCGGAAAAATTTTGTAAAGCACATATAATGATGTGTATTGAGGATGATTTGGTAATCTTAGTTGCAACCATTTTGTAAAACCATCGCCAATGGTATTGTTCAAAATTCGATGCGAGTGTATTCTAATGTATTCAAATTCTAGTGTATTTAAATTCTAGTGTATTCCAATTCTTGTGTACAACACATTCACTCTCTTAATGTCTCAATCAATCCAATTAAAAACAATACAAGATATAAGAGTGTTCTGGATAAAGCAATTTTTAAAAAAATACCCATAATAGTCTGATGTCTTCCATTTCTATCCTGGTTCAACTTTAACAACTGGTCTTGTCTCTCATTGCTTGCCCTGACTGACCTGTGGTCAACACAAGCGATCACGCTCTAAAAGTATGCACGGCAGATTAAATAAACAAAGAGAACGAAGAAACATTTCTCAGACAAAACTTTCTCAACATTTCAAACAGATCAATGTCTTTTATCAATCACCGCATCGACCGATGTATCGATCCCGGCTCCCGCCCCCACTAAAAAAAACTAACAATTCAATGTAATCCTCGCTATTTATGGCCAAATAGTAGGCAGTGAACTCTTGTCCACACTTTTCATTCATTTAGCCTTTCCTTTAGCCATGTCGACACTCTTCATTCATATAGCATTTCCATTAGCTATGTCGACACTCTTCATTCATATAGCCTTCCCATTAGCCATGTCGACACTCTTCATTCATATAGCCTTTCCATTAGCTATGTCGACACTCTTCATTCATATAGCCTTTCCATTAGCTATGTCGACACTCTTCATTCATATAGCCTTCCCATTAGGCTGCCATTAGCCATGTCGACACTCTTCATCCATTTAGCATTTCCATGTCTACACTTGTCATTTATATTATAGCATTTAACAGAATGGTTTCGTAGTTTCTAATTTGGTGATGTCACCACTAACCCCTATTCTGTCTAAATTTATGTCTCTTACTCAGACTCCATGTCTACATGTACGTCTCTTACTCAGACTCCATGTCTATATGTACGTCTCTTACTCAGACTCCATGTCTACATGTACGTCTCTTACCCAGACTACATGTCTATATGTACGTCTCTTACTCAGACTCCATGTCTATACGCCCTTCTCCTACTCGCCGTTTCCTAACTAAAAACTCAATGTTCAAGATTCAACAGGAGTTGTTATCAATTGTGAGCTTAAAATAAACATCTGTGTGACTTAGAAATAATTTTCAGAGGTAGAGTCACGGCAGTTTTCCAGTCCGTGAAAATCCGATAAATAGATTAATAACACAAGACAAACCACTTGGATCAAATACTAACTTAGAAGTAACAATGTCAAAGAATAAAATGTGAAAAATTATTTTAAAAAACAACCCTAAAAACAATTTTTTCGTATAATTCATTTATAGGCATTTTAGAAATTATTTTATTTTATATTATTATACGAACGTTTCACCTACTTTTACACCGCATACAAGTAACCAACGTTATAAGAATCCCAATTAGTGCTCTCCCCCCTCCCCTCTAAGGCTCGCAACCATACATTTTCCCCCCTCTATTAATATTCTAATTACCCACCCGCTTTTACATTGCAGATTTATTTCACTGTTAAAAAAAAAAAAATTATTATGCACCAAACGCACTTGCGATATTTTTGTTAAAAAGGATTCTCCTTTTGCGCAGTAATCGAGCATTTTCCTTGATGGTCCCCTTTAGAAACAGGAAAAACTAATTTTGGGGACGGGGCAAACAATTTAATAGAATGTGCTTTCATCGGCAACGAGTCTATGTGCCAAGTTTCAGCTTGATAGCTTCACGGGAAGTCGGTAAATTAGCCGCCCGAAGATTTTGCCACCTACCCAACCACAAATAAAAGCGAAGTTAAGATAAAGGATTTTTAAAAAAAACAATGCGCACTAGCGATTACAAATACAAATGCGATTACACTAGCGATTACAAATACAAATGCGATTACACTAGCGATTACAAATACAAATGCGATTACACTAGCGATTACAAATACAAATATAGTGTCAAAAGAAATAAACCAATAGGCATCTTCTTGTACAATGGGGGATAAATTGAAAGAACACGTAAATAAAACCCCTAAGAAATAATTTATTCTTATTATTTTAGTGATTGTTTTCATTCCTTCTTTTTATATCGCCCATCGTGCAGAGCCTGTTGGTCTGTGTATCCTATGATTAATTGTTCGCCCAAATATCTAAATAAATTCTAAAAGGAAAGCAAAGAGATATTTAAAATTAACAAATATGTTTTTTATTATGTCAAACAAATTGAACCAAAGACCAACATGCAAAATCAATCTCATTTGTTTACCTTATGTTAATGTCTGTTGTGCGGATTTGCCTTCTGCCCAATGGAAAAAAACAAAAACAACAGCAACTACATGAGCACACAGGACATTAAAAGCCCTACAGCCCGGATGACTATACGGAGCTCATGCCTATAAAGGTTGATTAGGAGCAATTCGCTGTATAGCTTTATATTGTACTGCGAATCCCTTTTTGAAAAGATAACAGAGATTTATTAATGAAGGGGGGCAAACTGATTAAAACTAAGGTTATGATTGATGTGTGGTCCTAAGGTGGGGGGGGGGGGAGAGATAAGTGTGTGGTCCCAGGTGGTGGAAGGAGATACGCTTTCTGCTTTTGCAGAAAGATAGACATTTTCGCTTTCTTAATGCTTATTATGCTCCCCGTAGCATTTTAGGGTTCCAAAATAATGTGTACGAGTATTAGTGTGTGCTCGTGTGTTTGTGTGTGTATGTGTGTGTCAGGAATTAGCGGATTATTCCGGTTGATCCTTTTAAGAATGGTAATTATGCTAGTAGTATAAATCCCCTATAGAAATATGAAGTTAAAACTATTGCACACACCGAGACATTCCTAAGATCTATTTTTGTCTGATTGAAACATTTCGTCACAAAAATAGATCTCTATGTAAACCGAGGATTGGCCAGAGTTTGATTGGTTAAAAGACACGTGAGACTAACACGTGTTCTCATTTTCAGCAATGTTCATTCCACGAACCTGATATATATTCCCAGGTATAGGGAGATTTCCAAGTCAATGGATGCAGTCATGTTGGAACATCCCTTTCAGATTTCAAGCTGCTCATTCAATGTGGAACAGAAAGTCACCAAATTGAATAATCCATGTCTATGTTCCAGCCACATTATTTGGGGGTGGGGGTGGCTATGCAATGGTAAATGAAAACGAAAACTAACATGGCGATGACATTACACCACCAGTACAAGATATCAGTGAACACTGCTTTGCTTAAGATTTCTTTAAAAAAAATTAATTTTGAATTTTTTAAAAATAATTGGTGTTCTTTCAGCAACAATTGGTTATATTGTTAAAAGATGTCACTTAATTTGACTTAGTTATGAAGTAGACAAGTATTGGCCTTTCAAAAGCCATAAAATACAGTTTAATTAGAAAATTTCCATTTTCAGTGGAAAAAGCAGACATGTCACAATGTTGGATCAGCCTGGTAATAACCAGTAAAAATGTAGTAAATAGTCACAAAATGCCTAGTAACTGATATACTTTGAAAGTATAATGGTATCACTAAATACAAACAAATTTATAGAATTTTATTTTTACAAGTGAAAATATTGGACACTTTCAAACTTTAAAATCGACTTTTCTCTAAATCTTCAAAATGTGACATGTCTGGTTTTTCCGCTGAGGTCTTCAATTTCAAGCACAACCAAAGGGCAAATGAATACATCATTTTAAAGAGACATATTTTTTTGCGATTTCTTGTCTCCTGCCTTGTTGGAGACGTAAGGAAATTGTTGGTCATCTCATCAAAGCTGCGGAGGAGGAAGGGATTTAAAAAAAAAAAAAAAAAAAAAAAAAGCAAAAATCTATGACGTCATAGTATGAATGGAAACGCTCTTGGATCATCCCATGTTTGTCCGTGTCATTGATTCAAGGGGGAGAAAGTTGTGGGCGGTTGGGTTTAATTGCAGTAATGGAGTGAAGCAAATAATGTTTGAAACCTGACCCAAGATAATCGAAGGAGAGAACTGTGAAGAAAAGGGGAGCTAATCTTTGTGATCTTCTAGTGAACAGAAAGAAGCTCGAAGAGTTATCGGTCCGTGGCAGGAGTGCGCATGTCACCACTTGAAGCGCTGTGTTTCTGTTTGTATGACTATTTTGTATTCCACATTGTACACTGCAGGCATGGACACGGGAAATGCAGTTTTGAAAGTTTTAACTTATTGTATTACAGGGGCGTAGCTAGAGTGTTTGGCGCCCGGGGGACAAGATTCAATTTAAAGAGCCTCCCTTTCTTTTTTCAACCCTCAAACCCATTATTTTCATCAATAAAATAATAGCAAAGCCCCTTAACTAGTCTGTCGGCTAGGGACATATATGACCACACATTTCTGAGTGTGCTAATAATTCCAAATTTCGCTCTGTACAATATTGATAACGCAAGAATCCACCTAATATAGACAAACTGAACGCCCCATTCAGACTAAGCTGTGTAACACAATTTTAGCTCTGTAGTTTTACATGATCTTTATTTATTGATATAATACGCTTTTGAAATTAATAAGATGAATGATGCCCTTAGTTCCATCAAACGTTTTGCCAGCGAATGTGAAATTATGCTGATGGCAGAGGTCAGACAGTTTAGAGAATTTCGGCCTTATTTTCGGCTAGAAATTCGTTGAGATTTGTAAGGTAGATGAGATTACTATATAAGTTGAGATGTGTAAGGCAGATGAGATAACTATGTAAGTTGAGATGTGTACGGCAGATGAGATAACTATGTTAGGTGAGATAAGGAAATTAGTTGAAATTAGAAAGTTGGTTACGTCTACCATGGGTCTCATTGGAATCTCATTACTGCCGAGACATGCCAAGATATCCAAATGAGACATGTCAAGATGTCTAAATGAGATATGTCAAATATCTAAATGAGACATGTCAAATATCTAAATGAGACATGTCAAGATATCTAAATGAGACATGTCAAGATATCTAAAAAAGACATGTCAAGATATCCAAATGGGACATTGAAGATATCTAAATGAGACATGTCAAGATATCTAAAAGAGACATGCCAAGGTATCCAAATGAGTTTGTGATTTTGGTCAAGAGAATGGCAATCATCTGAACTCTCCGCCCAGCTCGTGTTTGAAAACATTTCACCTAGTGGAATGTAAAAATTTAAATACTGTAGGTTGACATACCGTCTGGATTTATTGCAGTAGTTGTTTGACGTTTTACCGACACTGCAATCTAGCTGCTCAACACGTGAAGACAACCCCTCATTGCTGTCAACAAGTTAAGACAACACGTCACTGCTTTCAAACAAGTGAAGACAAAACGTCACTGCTGTCAACAAGTGAAGACAACACGTCCGTGCTGTCAACAAGTTAAGACAACACGTCACTGCTGTCAACAAGGGAAGACAACACGTCCGTGCTGTCAACAAGTGAAGACAATACGTCCGTGCTGTCAAAAAGCTAAGACAACACGTCACTGCTGTCAGCAAGCTAAGACAACACGTCACTGCTGTCAACAAGTGATGATGACCTACAATGTTTCCAGCGTGTCTCCTTAACGTAGGGTCAAACATTGACGTGTAGTTGTGTGGTCTGTTTCGTTCTCTTCAACTCATGTTTCAGAGCATTTAATGCTTTCAGGTCACAGATTCTTTTCTACTCTGATAGAATCAATTCAGCCCCCCCCCCCTCCCCCCAACATTTTCCTTAGTCCTTAAAATTTTCGTTTAGCGTATTAAAGAGACCTTATGAAAATTTAATTCGGCTAAAAATAACTTTATAAGACATCTAAATGCATATATTTTCAAATAACAGATACGTCAATCGTTTTGAAATGATTATGTTTGCATCGTTGGAAACATTTTGGGGATCAAGGGTTGAGCCCTGGGGACAAAAGTGAGAAATCACCCCCCCCCTCCCCATTACCCCCTTCCCTAATTAAAATTTCGCTTTATTTCTTAAGGGAAAAAAAAGGCACAGGAATGTTGTTCCAGCGCGTTTCTGCAAGACTCGAGCCTGTTTAAGATTGTCTATTACTTGCCGTTATACATTTCTGAAATTGTCTATCAACTGCCGTAATGCAACACTCCTATTCACTTACGGAAAGGCCCACAGTAAAATATGAAACATGGCAATATCCATTTGGTCTTTTTTAAAATAATTCCACCAGCATTAATAAACAGATTCGAAGCTGTAAATAAGTCTCCTACACCAGTGTTTCCCAAGCTGTTTAATTTTTTCGGACCGGTGGACATGTTTCAGAATGGCCCAATGGACCGTTGCCAGAATTAATGAAAGTATTTTCTTTTTATTTGATTATATATATTCTTGTTGTTGGACTGGCAACGTAATGCTCGCGGACCGATGCTGGTCAACGGAGCTCAATTTGGAGCATGCTGTCCCATACGACTCCAACCCAGCACCTCTGTAAATGACGCTCTTATGACGCTTTTATCAGACAATTTTCAGAACAAAATATTTTTTTTGGTCGTCACCGGATGTTGGTCTATAATTACATATCCGAAAAGGGCAGGTAATGTTCATGATCTTAAAACAAAAACAATGTTATGGCGTAGGGGCGGGGGGCGTACTGAGAGGTCGTAAGCACATAAAAGCCACATAATCTAATTTTTTCTCCCGACACAGCCAAGATGGAAGCTTTAAATACTAAGGGGAGAATGGGATGAGGGACCAGAGGTGGAAGGACGAGTTGGAGACGTGTGAGGAGGCGAACCATGGAGATTAGATTGATCTCATCCAAGGCACTTTCTTAATCCGTAAGTTTGAAACAGTTTCTAGTTATTGTTAAACAAAAATTTCTTCTAAATCCCCGGGGATTGGATTTGAAATAAGGAAAGACAACCGTTATTTGATTTCAACTAGACAACTGTTATTTGATTTCAAACTAGACAAATGTTATTTGATTTCAAACTAGACAAATGTTATTTGATTTCAAACTAAACAAATGTTATTTGATTTCAAACTAGACAAATGTTATTTGGTTTCAAACTAGACAAATGTTATTTGGTTTCAAACTAGACAAATGTTATTTGGTTTCAAACTAGACAAATGTTATTTGATTTCAAACTAGACAAATTTTATTTGATTTCAAACTAGCCGAAGGTGATTTAATTTCAACCTAACCAACTGTTACTTGATCTTAAACTAGCCACGTTATTTGATATCAACCTAGACAAATGTTATTTGATTTCAACCTAGACAAATGTTATTACAAATAACTAATACATTTATATTTTGACAGTATTTATCTCATAACCCACACAGTCTGTAACAGTTTTTTTTCTCAAACATTTGACATTATAGCACAGTAAGGTAATTCAATATTTTTTTTCAACATTATCGCCTGCATGCTTTCACGCAATCAATTCATCTGCTATTTGAATGGATAATAACTAATTATTAAACAATTTAACTGAATGTTATAGCTAAACTCTTTAGTAGTAAAGATTCCTGAACGTGAGTGTCTGGATATATGACACAACAAGTCTAGAGCTCATCTGATCTATGCGCACGCCTCATTTAAGTAATCCCGCGCCACTGTTTGCTTCTCTGCGTCAATATCCTCTCTATCAAACAACCTGATTAATTTCTCAGTGAATTGTTTCAAGAGCTCATCGTCAGCCTACGGCTGGGTTCAAAGTGAGTATACAAACTAATTAATGAAACATTGTTGTGGCATTTCATGTGTATGCAGACTTTTGGTCACACGAGGACATCTGTCATGTCACTCCAAAAAAACAAAAACAAAAAAAAAAACCCTAACGCCTAACCCTAACCCTAAATGTATGAGCTATAAATGATATGGCATTATCTACCAGCTGATAAGCAGATTTATGGCTTTTATTAATCTTAGTGCATCAACGTCATTTTTGTCTGCATTCATGTCTGATAAGAGACGACAGACCATTTGGAATCGGCGGCATCGAAATGGCGTCTGTGCAGTGGCGGCGCCGAGATGTCATATTCCCGTTAGATAAAGGTATTGAAATGTTTACGCCCCCTCCCCCCTTTTTTCAGAATAATTAACACTATCAAATACCATTTAAAAACATCCAGCGTCCTACACTCCTATTCAAAACAGTTGAACTGCAGTAAATCGTTATTACCCAACCCCACAAATTTTCACTATTTAATACCTTTTTCGGTTTTTAATCTAAACATCCGTTATCCCCAAACTACTTATTGTAACACAAGCCACACAGAGCGGAAACATTTAAGGCTGAGCATTCACCTATAGCAGGGTCACCAAACTACGACTCGCGGATCCGGCCCGCGAGGTCAGTTCATCCGGCCCCCCGACGGTACTTGCTTGATAAAACGTATGGAACACGAGACGTCGTAATACAATTTGATATTCAATATTATGTTTAGAATACTAGGAGATCTTCACACGTGCGGAGATCTCCTGGCTGCTATGCGCCTTAAATTTACCATTTTCCATTTTAATTTATTGTATCTAGACCTGTTTACCCCCGAACTCCTAAAATCGTACAACATCGTCTCAAAATTGTACAATACGGTATATTAATAGTAAATAAATAAACACAGAGTATATGTTTTTAGATTGCAATCTGCGGTCACTTTCTGTTTCAGGCGTTTCTTTGCTATTGATATTAATTTTAATTGAGTTGACTTATAGATCACATGATCACAGTCTATCACTGGTAAAAATAAAGTCATTGATAAAATTTAACGTGGTTCAAACTCGAACTCAGATCAGCATAAAACAAGATGTATTTAAATATGAATTAATTAACAAACGATGACATCATTTTTAAAAACCTACCAAGTAACCTGAGGTTGTTGTTTTTAGGAAAAGCTGGTTTAATCTTATATCTTTCTTATAAAATAAGAATCAGTTGCCATTAAGCATATTGCAGCTAATATATTATAGTCTGATAGCTACAACAAATTGGGTAGTAAATGGGTGAAAGAAAGAGGAGTGTTGGAAACATACGAGGACATTAAAAATCATAGTCGCCGCAGTTGGAACTAACTGACTTTCGCCAAGTTCATTTGTGCGGAGAACGGAAAAATTGGAAAGAACATAGTACTACAGATACGTGAGAAAGCTAGGAATTGTATGTGGTATTCTTTGGCACTGGAGTGGGTCTACTGATCTCTCACGACTTCTTATGTTTATTTGTGGTGTCAATTTGGACTTTCAGATAACGGAAGAGTTGGCATCCTTTTGCCGCATGCTTGGAACAACTTATGTCTGTGAGCAAACATTTTCAAAAGTAAAGTATGTGAAGTCAACACATCGAACGAGAGGTGTTGATGAACATTTGAAAACAATTCTTTTGGTTGGATGCAGCAATTCCAAACCAAACATTGATCTTAGCTTGAGAGCCAAACGTTAGTTTCATAAATCTAACTAACCTTTTTTGCTGCTTAGTTTGTGATATTCGAATATGTGCGCACTAGGTCTGATGTAATTATCTTTTTGCTAACGTCGCCTTCTTTGCTAACTTTTAAAATTAAATAAATATATTTGTTGTCTTTGTTTTTCTACATTGCACTCCACTCACCCATAATTAGCGTGGAATACCAAACTTAGTTTTCGACTTTTTTCCCCCAGAGATTTTGTTCTGGCTTGCAAGTATTGTACAGAATGATTACCCGGCCGCGGTCGTCATTTTTCCCGTTTTCCGGCCTGCCGTGAAAAAAGTTTGGTGACCCTGATTTATAACACATCTAATTAACCCGTAATAGAATTTACATATTTTGTAACTTACTTTTTTTATAAAATGAACTAGCTGAAAACCAGCGCTACGATTTTGGGGGAAATTACAAACATTTTAGGATTTACCTGGATCGCGACGAGGGATGCTGATGCAGTAACAATCGTCTCGACAGCAGAACACGAGACGGTACTGGGGAATGTCGTCGATGGCTTTCGCTGATCGGCACCAACTTAACGCCTCAGCTCTGAAGAATCACGCCTCGCTTTTCAAACTCACGCACACAATTACCACAACCACCTTATATTTTGTATACGCCATTACATCGACATCTATGCCCAAATGTAGTTTTTTTGTTTGCCATTACATCGACCCCTATGCCCAACTGTAGATTTTTTGTTTGCCATTACATCGACCCCAATGCCCAACTGCAGGTTTTTTTGTTTGCCCTTACATCGATCCCTATGCCCAACTGTAGTTTTTTTGTTTGCCATTACATCGACCCCTATGCCCAACTGTAGATTTTTTGTTTGCCATTACATCGACCCCAATGCCCAACTGCAGGTTTTTTTGTTTGCCCTTACATCGATCCCTATGCCCAACTGTAGTTTTTTTGTTTGCCATTAAATCGACCCTTATGCCCAACTGTAGTTTTTTTGTTTGCCATTACATCGACCCCTATGCCCAACTGTAGGTTTTTTTTTGTTTGCCATTACATCGACCCCTATGCACAACTGTAGTTTTTTTGTTTGCCATTACATCGACCCTTATGCCCCACTATATAAGTTTTTTGGTCCGTATGTAGCAAACCATTAAACTCAAGTACTTCAGTAACGTTTCCCATTGCTGTTTTTAAGTATTTTATATATGGATTGGGATCAGGCAGAATTTTTTTAAGTTGGCCGAATTATCCGGACTTGACTATAGGAATGAGGTTAGACTAAATTATCCGGACTTTACTATAGGAATGAGGTTAGACCAAATTATCCGGACTTGACGATAGGAATGAGGTTAGACCAAATTATCCGGACTTTACTATAGGAATGAGGTTAGACCAAATTATCCGGACTTTACGATAGGAATGAGGTTAGACCAAATTATCCGGACTTTACGATAGGAATGAGGTTAGACCAAATTACTGCCTCTTTTCCATCTTTAAAACAAAATAAAATATATGAATAAGGAATTATTTTTGAGATGAAGTTAACACGCTTCTTATTCTGTGACTAAATTGCCATTGAAACTTAAAAGTTGGCATAAAGTTTCCTCCGCGCGACTCCTAAGCTTCAACGGACGTCAACTGAAAACAGCCGTCACATTTTCTAACGTTTGTCAAAAAATGACGCAGAGACTCGCCATTCATAAAAGCCACTCCAGATATTTTAAAAGAATGCCCGTTCATCATCATCATCATCATCATCAGGTCCCGTAGTCCTTCGACCGTTGGGGCGCCACAGATGACATGTATACTATTCTTCTCCATTCCTCTCGGTCTTCTGCCCTACGCATAGCATCGCCTAGTTGTAATCCAGTCCATTCTTTGATATTATCTTCCCATCTTTTTCTTTGTCTTCCTCTTCTTCTCCCTCCTCTAGTAGTGCCCTGCAAGATCTCTTTGGCGAGCCCTTGTTTTCTGGTCACGTGGCCATACCACTTAAGTTTGCGCTTTTTAACAGACGTCAGGAGGTCATCGTATTGCCCAATTGCTTGACGAATCCTTCCTTTTATTTGCTCATTGGTGATGTGGTCTCTATAGCTTTGTTAATTGTCATGGCAACGCAGACTATGACATGTAACCTCAGTAGTCACTTAAACTGAAAGTGGTAGCCGGAGGGAGTCATAGAAATTTCGGGGGGAATTAAGACTGTTTGTACGTCACCACAGTGGTTAGTTGATCATGTAACAAATCGGTGCTTTTTGATGCTGTGTTGGTTTTGGGTGTAAGAGTAGCTCTTTTCTTAAGCCTTAGCAAACTATCCATATGTAAATTTCTCAAATCTGAGTATATTTTTTTTCACTCATTGTTTTGTTATTGAATGTTTGACAACTTCCCAGCAGTTTCGAGGAGTATAAATACCTTGTCATAATCTTTGTTAGAATTAACATATCCTATTTGGAGAACTGCCTTGCCTTCATATTGCTTTTTAAGATGAACCCTCATGTTGAGTTGTAAGGATCGGACTTGGGATTTAGGCCATAGGTGAGATGACTTAAGACAGGCTTTGATCTCATCAGCCTATGTTCCCGAAGAAAGGCGGCTTGTAGAATATTAACATAGGGCAATTACCACCCATAGGGCAAGTTCCACCCATGGGGCAATTACCTTTACCGATGCCTTGAACAGTTCTTTCCAATTATTCTATTTCTCCATTATGAGCCATGGTGTACTCATCCCAAACAATCAACTTGTTGTGAGCCATGGTCCACCGTTCAATGAAAGAATTCATTGCGATACAAACTATTGCTTATATATTTTTTGCTCTAGACTTTGGACATTTCGGGCCACCTAAAAACTGTTTAAAATAACAACTTGTCAGTATAAGATGAATCTCCATTAGAAATGTTTAGCTTCGTAGGGCTTGTTGTTCTTGAGATAACGTGATCAGCTTGTTGTTCTTGAGATCACGTGATCAGCTTGTTGTTCTTGAGAACACGTGATCAGCTTGTTGTTCTTGAGAACACGTGATCAGCTTGTTCTTGAGATCACGTGATCAGCTTGTTCTGTCAATTTCTCGTGACCCTTGTTCTGTCAATTCCTCGTGACCCTTGTTCTGTCAATTTCTCGTGACCCTTGTTCTGTCAATTTCTCGTGACCCTTGTTCTGTCAATTTCTCGTGACCCTTGTTCTGTCAATTCCTCGTGACCCTTGTTCTGTGAATTTAATGTAAGAGATGACATTTCTGAAGCAAAAAAAAGTTAAGGGAGGTGGGGGGTCTGCAACCTAATTCATGCAAGCCAGACTTGTGCAAGGAACGCGATTTTCAGGTTAACGTGAAAGACCAAGAAAAAGAAAAGGAAGGAAAAAAAAAGGAAAGACTGAAAATACGTCTTTAAGGTTGACTTATAGTTGAACTATTTTTTTGGTTCATGTAAAGGGTGATTTACAATTAAGCTATTTTTTTGATCATGTAAAGGGTGATTTACAATTAAGCTATTTTTTTGGTTCATGTAAAGGGTGATTTACAATTAAGCTATTTTTTGATCATGTAAAGGGTGATTTACAATTAAGCTATTTTTTGGTTCATGTAAAGGGTGATTTACAATTAAGCTATTTTTTGGTTGATGTAAAGGTTGACTTTTAGGTTGTTGGCACATTAAATAAAATACAACTCCTACTTCGGCAAATTATTACCCAGAGGTTGCCGAACCCCGAGGTAGACACTCGACCATTACACATACACATTGCCGTATGCAAGGATCAAAGCTTTATTTAGGCAAATTTTGGAAAAGATAAATAAATTATACTCCATAATTTATAAAATAATCCATAGTTTTATATAATATCAGACCTGTTTACTCTTACGATTTTGGCGTACAATGTACGATTTTGAGGTGTATACATTATATATACTGTATGTTTATTTTTTTACTATTAAGGTAATTAATGTACAGAATGATTTTGTGATGATTGTACGATTTTAAGAATTTGAGGGTAAACAGGTGTGTAATATATTTGATTGTAAAGCTTACACTGTTTGACTTGACATTCAATCAAAACAGTAAACACTATTTTTAGCCCATGAACATATATTATACAACATACTATACAACATATTATACAACATATTATACAACATACTATACAACATATTATACAACATATTATACAACAAACTATACAACATACTATACAACACATTATACAACATACTATACAACATACTATACAACATATTATACAACATAACAACATACTATACAACATACTATACAACATAGTATACAACATATTATACAACATATTATACAACAAACTATACAACATATTATACAACATACTATAGAACATAGCATACAACAAACTATACAACATATTATACAACATACTATACAGCATATTATACAACATACTATACAACATATCTTACAACATGCTAGACAAAATACTACACAGTATTAACTCGTCCAACTAACACGAACTATACTACCCACATCAAACCAGACCTTCTACGCTCTACATACAAACCCATATTATTAGACCCAATATTATCTAACTACATCAACCGATGCTACATAAACATCATAAGGTCTCGACGTGAGTGTCGTCCATGCACGGACAAGGTCACGCCTGATATAAGGTTTCGACGTGAGTGTCGTCCATGCACGGACAGGGTCACGTCTGATATAAGGTCTCGACGTGTCCTCCATACACGGACCAGGCAATGTCGGTTATAAGATCTTAACGTGTCCTCCATACACAGACCAGGCAATGTCTGATATAAGATCTTGACGTGTCCTCCATGCAAGGACCAGGCAATGTCTGATATAAGATCTTAACGTGTCCTCCATGCAAGGACCAGGCAATGTCTGATATAAGATCTTGACGTGTCCTCCATGCAAGGACCAGGCAATGTCTGATATAAGATCTTAACGTGTCCTCCATGCAAGGACCAGGCAATGTCTGATATAAGATCTTAACGTGTCCTCCATGCAAGGACCAGCCCATGTCTTATATAAGATCTTAACGTGTCCTCCATGCAAGGACCAGGCAATGTCTGTTATAAGATCTCAACGTGTCCTTCATGCACGAACCAGCCCATGTCTGATATAAGATCTTGACGTGTCCTCCATGCAAGGACCAGGCTATGTCTGACATTTCACGGTGACGCTTTAACAAAGCAGGACATGGTCCTTGATAAATCAACAGGGCAGGGTTATCCCGAGGCAAAAGGGAAGGGACATTCTGCGGTGGACTTGTAGGATAGCCAACGCAGACATCAATCAGAAAGCTTATTAAAGTTTAATGGCAATAAAATGTTTCTGCAATAGGAACCTTGGTTTCTCTTGGTGCCGTTCGGAGATCTACGCGACCAGACGCAGGATTGTAGAATCGGAGTTGAATTAACCGCGACCCCGGGTACTTGACTCAAACTTTGAAATATGACGTCACAACGGGTTTTGTTTTTAACAGTGGATACAATTGAACTAAAGATAGGCGTCTTAGGAGGGTTGTCTTCCTGGCATCATTCTCTGGTCGACGAGTAATAAACGGCTGGTATCGAGTTCCTTGTTACGACTCCCGAATTCGGTTAAACATATTTTTATTTCATTACCCGATCGCGATACTACAACCGTGTCGATACGATGGGTGTAATGATTGTTATTGTATTTGTTGCATGGCAAACAATCTATAATGTAATGGGCGCTCTGATTATGCCGCACAACACAACACAACACAACATACAACAAAAAACATTTGTATTATTCATCGGATTACATCGGCAATGGAAAACAACTATAAGGAATAACTTTTGTCGTTTGTTTTAATAAGACCTAATGGTTTGTATAGAGCACACCTAAAGGTTTATATAGAGCACACCTAAATGTTTGTATAGAGCACACCTAAAGGTTTGTATAGAGCACACCTAAAGGTTTTTATAGAGCACACCTAAAGGTTTGTATAGAGCACACCTAAAGGTTTGTATAGAGCACACCTAAAGATTTGTATAGAACACACCTAAAGATTTGTAAAGAGCAAAAAAAACAACAACAAAAACAAAACAAAAAAACACCAGGATCAGTTCCACAAATCCCCCCCCCCCATTTGCCCACACATAAAACAACTTCTCAAGCAAAGGTCTCCTCCTCACCGGAAGGACCAAACAAAAAAAAATTAATAATTTAAAGAGATAACATTGTATTTTAAAGAGATAACATTGTATTTTAAAGAGATAACATTGTATTTTAAAGAGATAACATTGTATTTTAAAGAGATAACATTGTATTTTAAAGAGATAACATCATATTTTAAAGAGATAACATCGTATTGTAAAGAGATAACATTGTATTTTAAAGAGATTACATCATATTTTAAAGAGATAACATTGTATTTTAAAGAGATAACATCATATTTTAAAGAGATAACATCGTATTGTAAAGAGATAACATTGTATTTTAAAGAGATAACATCATATTTTAAAGAGATAACATCGTGCTTTATAATTTTATAAAATGACTTTAAAGTTTTTATTATATAAAAAAAATACAACAGGAGCGAC
The DNA here is from genome assembly GCA_964017045.1 of Omphiscola glabra. Taxonomy (NCBI): domain Eukaryota; kingdom Metazoa; phylum Mollusca; class Gastropoda; family Lymnaeidae; genus Omphiscola; species Omphiscola glabra. The sequence goes on along the minus strand of OZ024794.1, from coordinate 12,632,358 downwards.
CTTGTGGATAAACATTCCCATTGCCTTGTGGATAAACATTCCCATTGCCTTGTGGATAAACATTCCCATTGCCTTGTGGATAAACATTCCCTTGCCTCGTGGATACACATTCCCATTGCCTTGTGGATAAACATTCCCTTTCCTCGTGGATACACATTCCCATTGCCTTGTGGATACACATTCCCATTGCCTTGTGGATAAACATTCCCTTGCCTCGTGGATACACATTCCCATTGCCTTGTGGATAAACATTCCTTTGCCTCGTGGATACACATTCCCATTGCCTTGTGGATACACATTCCCATTGCCTTGTGGATAAACATTCCCCTTGCCTCGTGGATACACATTCCCATTGCCTTGTGGATAAACATTCTCATTGCCTTGTGGATAAACATTCCCATGGCCTCGTGGATAAACATTCCCATTGCCTCGTGGATAAACATTCCCATTGCCTCGTGGATAAACATTCCCATTGCCTTGTGGATACACATTCCCATTGCCTTGTGGATAAACATTCCCAATCCCTTGTGGATAAACATTCCCATTGATGACATGCGAAGTCCTGTTTTATGGTGAAGATCCCTTTAGGTGCTATGTGCTGAGAAAATATACAAGTGAGACAGGAATAGGGCTACTGATTGGTTCAGTGAAAAATCTGCGGGATACAGAAATAAAAACAAGCCATTCATCCTCAGTCTTATCCCATTTCAACGGAGATGAACACTGGGCGCGTGAGACGTTGCCATCGCATTTTTCTCGCACTTATGCACCAGTGAGGGTAAAGAATGAAAGCAAATTCATTGAAACTTTCGGTACCATATCACCGTATGGAATCAATCAAAATAATCACTAACAATTTCTCTTTTTCTCAATTTTTTCTGTTTAAAATTATTGTACACTGGTAACACTTAAATTCTTTTATTTTGATAGTGCGCACCACAGAAGAATCTGTGACGCATGTTTTGATTTTGAACAACTTAACTTCCGTTTCTAAAAATAAAAAATAGTGCTTCCTGATCTAAACATTGATCTTTTTTTAAAGATATTCGAAGAAGAAAAGTTTGTATTTCCATTTTAATTTTAAGTATCTGTCGTTTCCTGTTCTGTATCGTCTGCTGAAGAAGGCATCTAGCCGAAACCTTCATTAACTGCCCTGTCTTTGTTTTCAAGACTAAACATATCTTGTTCCACTATCTATTTATTTCACCCGGCTTGAACCCAATCTTTAGCACATAGCAGCAGACGACAACTAGACAGAATTAGAGTAAATAGGTTGTAAGGAGCATATGGCTGCTGGACATAATTAGAGTAAATATGTAGCAAGAGCAGATGGCTACTGGACAGAATTAGAGTAACTCGGTAGAAAGGAGCAGATGGCTACAGGAAATAATTAGAGTAACTAGGTAGCAAGGAGCAGATGGCTACTGGACAGAATTACAGCAGGTGGCTACTGTGACATAGGAATCGACGAAAAGATCAAAAAGACAAATAGGTCATGAGCAATTTTGGCATCCATGTGTATCCACACAAAGATCATAATTTCTAATATCAAATTATGTTTTTGAGTGGACCAGAACCTTGAAGGACCATTCTCATATCTTATATTCCTGATTGTAAACCCATGCGCCAGGTGGATCCTCTTGGAAAATTGAAAGTATGACACGATCTCAATGAAAAAAACAAACAAAAACCAAAACTTTCTTCTTGTCTATGAACTGCCTTAATTATCTACAAGTTGATGGAACCTTGATAATTTTAAGCCAAAGTGACACGCTTCCATAACAATGTCTATAATGTAACTTTGGCTTATGTCTCAAACAGAAACATTTACATGAAAAATAGTAAATATTCTAACAAATAATTACTGTAAGACCTCACTACTCGTTGTTACTAAACCAATCATTTCAGTTCCCTTTGTTACCTAAACCAATCATTTCAGTTGTCTTTGTTATCTAAACCAATCCTTTCAGTTCTCTTTGTTATCTAAACCAATCATTTCAGTTCTCGTTGTTATCTAAACCAATTATTTCAGCTCCCATTGTAACCTGAACCAATCATTTCAATTTTCGTTGTTACCTAAACCACCCTTTGACGCACAGGAAATCTCAGTGGGGACTATAAATCAAATGTTTTGTATATATCGTTTAAACATTAGATACGAATTGACATAATAAATGTCATGTGATTTTTAATGACCAGGAGTCCGTTTAAATGCCAAACGTGTCGCAAGACTTGCCTCAGGAAGGTGAGGGCGGGGGGGGGGGGGGTGGGAAGCACTCCCACCAACAGTCCGCTCACGTCACGCGCATCTCTTGGTGTTACCGGCCCCTAATGGAGACCGACATTCTCTCAATGGCCACCTCATCCACTGCCACTAACCAGACCCTGGGGGAAGGGGGGCGAAATGACCCTAAGTTGGCTCTTACTTGGCTCTCAAGCCAGGAGACCATCGATTGTTTAAGGAGGAGATTAGAGGCAGGCTCTTCTTTGAATTTGTTTTATAAGTTGGCATTTAAAATTGTGAATCTTACACCGTTTAAAAAAATAAGAAAAATGCAAAAACACTTTTGATTGCACCGCCAAGTTCAAAGTTTGATTCGATGGTACGTTTAAAAAAAATAAAAACAATTGTTAATGCCTTTTAACAGGCATTAAATACCGAAATAATTGTATCATTTCCAAGGTGTAGGGGCTGACCTCGAGATAGCGATGCCGACACCACACAGCTGTTACCTCCTTTCTCGTTGGATACCAAAATATGCAACCAGTCTGAGGATCTCTGTCACAATACTCTAGAAGATTAGCCTATTTCTTGTCTCAAGGCTTAGTTGAAGTGGCGAGTACGGAAGAAATTTTTAAAGTTGCAGTAGAGTAATTTGTCTTCAGTTATAATCGACACTTTTTTTTTCCCCTTCTCCCAGAACAAAGCAAACAAAATAAACTAATGCAAACAAGAAAAAAAAGGGGACTTGACACGTGCTCAGAGGCGGATGTACTGCAATTTAGTTTATCGGTCATTAACTTTCACAACTTGTGAGCGTTTACTTATTGTTTTATGTATTCAAATGCTGAGCACTGGGCGACGCCTGGATTTAGCCGCCCTCTTCTTAAAATGTTTATGCATGTAGATTGTATTTTTGAAAAAATTATGATTTTGGCGCCATTGAAACTGATGTCCGGGATGGGGAGGGGGTGAGAGTGCGCGCCCCTTTCCAAATCCCTCTCACAGAAATGTACACATTTATTGCAGAAACTGTCACTTAAAGAGAATGTTAAAATCTCGGATGATCTCTTTTTAAAGACCTATGTTTCTACTCGTCACGTCATAGATTGAGTTTGTAGAAATGTATTTTTTTTGTATACACTTGACTATTTCGATCAGTTGATCGTCATTCTGGTGGTCACCTGAAAGGTCCCAACTGAATTGTGTCAACATCGCGTCTGTGACGTTCAGGGCAAGGCGGGCAAAAGGTGGATAAGTGGGTCATATGAAGGCTGTTGTATTGTGGGTTTGAACGAAGGGAATAAAACTTCTTTTGTAGAAAATAAGCCGATTACATTTTAATACTAAAAAGTAGCAAATAGAAAATATTTTTAAAACTTTAAAAAAATTCGATCAAAAATTTCTATTAAACCACTAAAATTTAGAATTTAATAAAAAAAATATCTTAAAATGCATTACATAAAAAAAGTATGTGCCAAAAATATTTTAAAAAAAATAATAGAATAAACATATTTAAGTTTCGTTTAAATTCAATTCGAATCCTCTGGCTCTATAGAGTGGTCATATACACTTTTGCATAGTCTTTCTCTGCGTAAAGCAGTTTAAGGAAATTTAAATTATTTCTATTTTTTAAAAATAGTTTTTAAATAAAATGCACTATTAATAGTAGTAAGATCGTCTGGCATCCGTCCGTCACATGGTGACGATGGTGTAGACTTCGCAGTATAAGCTGGTTCCCTAGACATCAAATCGCCTCTCTACAGGCACCTGGGTAGCCATATTTGGAAGATACAGCTTGGCACCAGTGACGTCGCAGGAGTGGTCGGAATTTTTCATTGTATTAATGTATCCGCCTACGGGACTCCTCCGGGTTTTTAATTCAGAGTTTCCTTCTCTTAGATGAGTTGACATGCAAGGTTAAAGGGTCCCAGCCACCTGGGGTACTGGTGATGTTTTTTCTTGGCTTCGTCTTTGGTGGGGACCACCCAGCTCCCAAGTCAGATCTATTGAAACGTAAAATCTAGACCACCCTGAGGTTATTGCAGTTATTTTCGCATCACATTTCAAACAAAAAACATTGGATTCAAAGGAAATGACGACCATTAATTGATTGGGGTTATCCAGCGGCGTGGAGAGAGGCAATTTGCTGTTGGGAACCAGCTTATAATCCTAGAAGAATAATCCCAGGCCTTGTGGATTTCGTCCTGCGAATTCCACACCATCGTCACCCTGTGACGGACGGATGCCAACAACTTGATTGGGAAGCGTATGGTTTGAGCGCCCCCCACCCAGTTATGTAATATTTGCAAATATTCTGGAAAAACTAGTGATTGTAACGTGTCTACAATGATTTCGTTTGTAAAGCAGCAAATTTTTTTTCTTTAAAATATTTTTCGAACCATTAATTTTTTTTTATTTGTTCTTATAATTGAAATAAAGAATTATAAACCAAATTTTGTGATAGATATGACTTTCAGTTAATTGGGCAGATAGCGGTTAGAGGTAAGAGCTCATTCAGCTTTAAAATGTTGATAAGCTGAACCAAAATTCAGTAACTCGTACCAAGAGCTTTGACGTCATAGGAAATGGCATGCCGAAATGTCATACCGAAATGTCATACCGAAATGTCCTGCCATTTTGATGCGCTTGTGAAAGAGGTTGAGAAGCTATTGTTGCATTTTCAATTTCTCTTGGAGGAATTGGAAGTTTAACTTTAACTTTCTTTTTGTAGGATTGGTAGTTGAAATATTGCAAATCTGACATTAGTTGCACACTGCAACTAAGTGTAAGATCATAAAGAAAACTCCCGTTGAGCATTAATTTAACAGACTTTAACAAGCTGTGTTGCCGTTGGATCAAGTCGATCGGTTGGTTTCTGAATTTAAGTAGAGAGCCGAATTTATTTGCATTTTAATGAACATTTCTTTCAGATGTTATTCTTTTCAACTGTATTTAGTTATCCTTCTTAATGGTGACGCACAATAGTAGCATGAAGAATGTGTAATTTGGCGAGGTATTATGTACCTGGAGAGAACTTTACAGTATGTGAGCAACTCGTTGGTTTCAGAGGTCATAGCAGATTTATTCAGTATATGCCAAGCAAGGCCGACAAATATGGAATAAACATCTTCTGCGCTTGTGAATCGTCTCTGAGAGGCTGCCCATATCTCGGAAAAGAAAATGTTGGAATATCCTCTGAAAAGCAGCCCATATCTCGGCAAAGAAAATGTTGGAATATCCTCTGAGAGGCTGCCCATATATCGGCAAAGAAAATCCAAGTGCTCTGCAAGCAAAGAGAAATGTTGGAATATCCACAGAGACAGCAATTTCTCTCTCAAGGAACCTCCATAGAAGTGGCTGCAATTTCAGAACAGACTATTATTTCATTTCCATACAACTTGCAGTACCACTGGCTAAGAACAGTGAAACGGAACAAGATGTTCCTAACCAAGGGGCTCGAGCAAAAGAAGGCTCTGCCTCTCAACAAACCAGTGTTTTTTTCAGACTAGCAACAACCTTGTCAAACACCAGAGCTTTGAACAGAAAAATGTATTGCTCCTGAACACTATACACCATCGTTCAGATGTAGAAAGTGAAACTGAATCAGAGATTGTGCTTTATAACAACACAATCAAAGGAGGCATAGTCGCCATGGCTCAAATGGTCAAGGTGTTCTCTGTGAATACAAACAACTAAAAGTAAAAGATGGCCTTTTAATTGTTTTTCAACATTGTTGATTTGGCATCAATCGCAGCTAGAGGGGCATTTAAATATCAATATCCGAGTAACTTACTGTCTCATGAAGACAACAGACAGTCAATATTGACGTTGCACATTTCTTCACCCTTCCGCCATCAGAGACAACCGTCCCAACGCATCAGGATATTGTGAGGCAGACCTTCGTCAGTGTTTTGAAATCTTTACAAACATTTGAAACATCTGCCCAAACCACTTCAACACAGCAAGGTATGTCTACTAAATATGTCTACAATTTGCAAAGAACATTCTATACCTTTATGTAAAAACTCTTCAAGCTGAGCCACAAAGCCCCGTTTTCCATGTGTACATGTGACTGTTCTACTTTGAAATGGTTTGTCAAGTTGAATACATGTCATTATTGTTGGTACCCAAATCATTCAAAACATTTATTTATAATCAAATTTCAAATCTTTTTTTATGGATTACACTGACTCAAATAATCAACAAACAACATCATCATCAGTGGCGCTACGGTCCATGTAGGGCCCTGGCCTGCTCCATCACATCCTTCCATTCGGAACGATCCATGGCTTTCAGCCTCCATTCGCGAACCCCAAACTGGAGTAAATCCTTCTCTTCATCGTCGATCCATCTCAGCCTTGGCGATTGGTGAGTCGTCTGCCCCTAGGTTTCTGTCTTTATATCACTTTTGCTGCTCTACATTCCGCCATGCTTTCAATATGTCCTGTCCAGCGCAGCTTTTTTTAAATTGTTGCAACTATGGGTGCTCTTTGTACATTTGGTATAACTCTTGGTTTGTACGGATTCTCAAGATATCATTTTGCATCACTCTGTCGTATACTTTTCTGAGAATTTTCCTCTCCCGTGTATTGACGCCTGTCTCACTAGCGTAAGTTACAACTGGTAATATGATAGTGGTGTATATTGTCTTCTTTGTTCCACATGAGAGGTTTTTGCTTCCCAGTAGCTTTTGTAGGCTGGAATAGGAACGGTTGCCTGCTGTTATCCTTCCGTTCACCTCCGACATTATTTTATTGTGTTCGTTTATAGTCGCCCCTAGATATTTGAACATAGCCACTCTCAAATTTGTGGTTGTTTATATTGATGTTGTCGTCGGTGTGGGAGTTTCGTGACATTATCATATATTTTGTTTTATGTTCATTTACATCAAGACCAGCTTTGACTGAGGCATTTTTTCTAGGTTCCCTGAATACTCTAATTATGTCATTACAGTTTCTACCCCGTAACGCTATATCGTCGGCATATGCCAAGTAATGCAATGGCTGGCTATATAAAGTTCCTGATAGTTGTTGTGGTGTAATACCTCTCTGGGAGTAGATTGTTATGTTTCCACTGGTGCTCACATGTATGCTTCTAATAACTTTTTCTAGCGTAATGTTAAACAAGATACATGACAGTGAATCTCCTTGTCTGAGGCACCGATTAACTTGGAACTCATTTGAGTATTTTCCCTGCACCTTGATTCTACTTTTGGATTTAACCATCGTCATATGTATGAGCAGAGTAAGCTTGTCAGGGACTCCAAGTTCTTGTAGAGCGTTGTATAAGTAATTTCTGTCTACGCTATCGTATGCTGTTTTGTAATCCACGTATATTTGGTGTATGTCGGTGTTATATTCGTAACATTTCTCTAAGAGACATCTTATAGTCAAAATATGATCTGTGGTTGACCTATTCTGCCAGCAATCCGCATTGTTAGTCCCCTAGGATCTGTTCATTATACTTTTCCAGTTTTCTTGCTATAAGTTTAGTGAGGATTTTGTACACATTAAGGAGGGAGCTTCCTCTGTATTATAGGTGGAGGCGACCAACTTAGAAACTTTTGTGTGATTTGGGATTATGAATGCAGTGTCCCATTCTATTGGCAATTCTTCCTCCTGCCAGATTCTGGTACGAGGTCGTGGATTTGCCTATGCATGTTTTATACAATCGCATCAACCAAGATGTTAATTCCAACTACCTTGTGGATAAGTTGAGTATGAAAAGGATTATTAAATAGAGACGAGATCTCAGCAAACACAGTCTGTCTCTGGGCGTATTGCAACCAGTTGCATTGGAAAGAGTAAAAATTCGTCCTTTGCTACAAACCCAACTAACCCAGGATGGTTTGCGCACTTGTCTATAAGGGTGCATGATCAAAATCTTTATTCCTCGGCCGCTGTACCCCCCCCCCACCATCCATTGGATTTCTGTCCTATTGTTTATTAGCCCCCTGATTGATATGATAAACTTAACCACGCCCATTCGCCCAAGAGGTGAGCGGGGGAGGGAGATTATTGAACATTTTAAACAAATCCCTTTCTTCCTAATCTTATCTCTTCACCCCCTTCGACCACCTTTTTTGTTTACCCCAGTCCACCATTCACGTGATTTTCTCTTCCTTAAGTTGTTCCTGGCATCTTACAATTTAATCTACTAGAGCAGTGTTAGAACTGGCGGCGAGGCGAGACAAAAGTAGCAGAGGGCAGTGTTGGAGAGAAATTGGCCTGCTGAAAGCTGGATGGAGTGATGCGTCGAAGACACTCACACAGGCCACAACGCTCATGCATCCTCACATCTTCACACACAGAACGAAAGACAGGGAGTGAGTGAGAGAGTGAGTGAGATAGAGAGAGAGTGAGTGAGAGAGATAGAGAATGTGAAAGATGGATATCTATATGATGAGAGACGCGATGAGATATTGAACAAGAGGAGCTAATGCTATCGTATGTTTTTTGTCGGAAAGTATCGTTTTGAGATTGTTAGATTAATCATGGGTATATGGTGGGTTAAATATGGATATATGGTAAGTAATTATGGGTATATGGTGGGTTAAATATGGATATATGGTAAGTAATTATGGGTATATGGTGGGTTAAATATGGATATATGGTAAGTAATTATGGGTATATGGTGGGTTAAATATGGATATATGGTAAGTAATTATGGGTATATGGTGGGTTAAATATGGATATATGATAAGTAATTATGGGTATATGGTGAGTAATTATAGATATTTAGTGAGTAATTATGGGTATATGGTGAATAATTCACAATCATGGTATAATGGTAAGTGATTCACTCTTATGAGTACGGGGCATGTGATTCACTCTGATGGGTATGGGGTATGTGATTCACTCTCATGGGTACGGGGTAAGTAAATCACTCTCATGGGTCTAGGATATTTGATTCACTCTCACGGGTAGGTCATTCGCAATGGTTTGTTATCCACATAAGATAATTTATCTATCAAATAGATTTGTCAAGTCTGGCTAGAGTCTTACCTCTCTGTAACTGTCCCCAGCAGCAGACTCGTTTTAAATAATTTGAAATAAAACGCGCCCGTGTCAACGTGACCTTACCAAATGACTGTGGAAACGGGACAGAAGATGAGGAAAACATGAGGGTGCTTAAAAATTAACCTCCTCTGCAAACCCTTGAGCAAAGGGACCTTTAAATCCATAGCTCAGTCGACGCATTGTGCCATCAAACTCAGACTGACGTCATTATAGAGTCAGTCTTCTGTCAGTACGCGTCCCACAACCACACAGCCACACATCCACCCGATCCACCAAGCAGATCTACGCCACCAGAATAAGAACGGGGGTTTAAGGGATGCAAAGATTGATTTCATCCCCGTTAGCCCCCGGGGCGAAAGACATGGCAAATCATGGGGAGAGAATTGTAGACGCTCCGAGAATAGGAGAGAGAACTTGCTGTTTGTTCGGTCCATTGTTCCGACTAATTGCATTAACTCCGGATCCCCATTCTAAAAATGCCTCGCGCCCTCTGTCCTTTCCAAATCACTCCCTCAACTTCATTTTCGTACCTCTCTTCGTTGACGAAGAGGGTATGGAAGAATTGATTCGTTTGAAAGAAACGAATGATATGTCTTAAGTGTTCCGATTTTTGTAATGATCCCAAGTACTTCACGGAAAGGGGTTTTCCTCTGTTTGTTCGCCTGACTTGGTTCAGTTGCGGTAAAAAAAAAATCCAGTGTTTACGAAAAGAATTAGCGGCCTGGTTTTAGAGCGATTATCCAAGACCAGCAAACAGATCGGAGGAGTTCTGGGCTAGGAGGACCTCTGACAAGATAAGACCAGCAGATGGAGGAATGCCGCAGGCAGGCTTTTAGGGGAGCTCAGCGAAACCTACGGGAAGACACTGTCCCTTTGGTCGCAGATCACAGAAATGTGACTGTCGCATTAAATGAAGGTCGGGCCGATCAATTTATTCGTTTGTCAGCCGCTGTTAATGTCAGCCGCCATGTCAGCCTGACGTTGTCAAATGGTTGTAAGCCAGACCAATACGTTTTGGAGATAGCCATTAGAGGGCAGCACACACAAAACTATCAAAACTAATTTTATAACCATGCGAGTTAGTCAAATGTTGTGCCTTAAAATTGCTTTTACAGTGGTCCCTTTAATTTTAAAGGGGGAAAACTAATTTTATTGTTGACATTTTGGTTAGAAATTCAATCCAATCATTTATGACAATTCGTTTGCATGTTTGTTCGATTACGTTAACAGAAATCATTTATCATCAAGACTCACCTCACTACTTCAGTAGGCAAACACTACTCACTGCTGCAGTAGGAAAACACTAATGTAGGTATTCTTGGATCACACTTGACTGCATGCAATTCTTGATCAGTTTTAACAAAATCATCGATGCATCATCCACATAAACCTTGACCTCAAATGGAATTTATTTTGTTCTCCAAAGTCGACATTGTCCATTTTGTGTCAGGATAAAGTTTGACATAAGTAATAAACCGTTGCTACATTTTAAGAAACTACTTGTCTGATGGGCAGAGTGATTTGTTGAGTAAGCCTCAAGTAACTTATTGAAGTCATCATGATGGAGTACCAGTTAGCAAACACTCCACTAGACCTGGCTTTTCAACATTACTTATGGGACAGATTGCTACTCAAAGTCATGTAACGATTACGTATTGAGCTGTTTTTATTGTTTGCATGCTCAACAAGTCTTTAGAATGGCGTAAGACGTCTATAGAATGAGAAAAGACGATTATAGAATGATAAAAGACGTCAATAGAATGAGAAAATACGTCTATTGAATGATAAAAGACGTCAATAGAATGAGAAAAGACGTCTATAGAATATAAAAAGACGTCTATGGAATGAGAATTGACGTCTTTAGAATGAGCAATGACGTTTATAGAATGAGAAAAACGTCTTTAGAATGAGAAAAGACGTCTTTAGAATGACAAAAGACGTCTAAAGTTTAATAAAATGAGAAAAGACGTCTACAGAATGAGAAAAGACGTCTATAGAATGAGAAAATACGTTTAAAAATCAGAAAAGACGTCAATAGAATGAGAAAAGACGTCTTTAGAACGATAAAAGATGTCTAGAGAACGTGAAAATATGTCTATAGAATATGAAAAGACGTCTATAGAATGAGAAAAGAAGTCTATAGAATGAGAAAAGAAGCCTTTAGAATGAGACGTGTGAAATTTTTGCAAAACAGAGCCAAGGGTGCCCATTGCTTTTATAATATAAATTACAATGCTACCTAGGCATATTTGGTATAGATCGAAAGCTTAGCCTATTATTTTTTATTAGCGTGGCTCACTTAAATTGCCACGTACGCCTTCAACTTCAAGGAACTCTTTGTTCCGCTAAAGTTTAGCGGTCACCAAACATTTTTCACGGCAGGCCGGTTAACGGTAAAAAAATGACGAGCGCCGGCCGCACAATCATTGTGTACAATACTTGCAGGCCAGAACAAAAGTCTTGGGGAAAAGACGGAAAACTAAGTTTAGTATTCCATGTTAATCAAAAAAGCAAAGGCAGCCAAAATTTTTCTTTTACTAAAAAAGTTAGCAAAGAAGGCGACGTTAACACAAAAATAATTACATCAGACCTAGTGCGCACATATTCGAATCTCACAAACTAAGCAGCAAAAAAGTTAGTGAGATTTGTGAAACTAAACGTTTGGGTTTCAAGATATCATCAATGTTTGGTTTGGAATTGCTGCATCCAACCAAAAGAATTGTTTTCAAATGTTCATCAACACCTCTCGTTCGATGTGCTGACTTCACATACTTTACTTTTGAAAATGTTTGCTCACAGACATAAGTTGTTCCAAGCATGCTGCAAAAGGATGCCAACTCTTCCGTTATCTAAAAGTCCAAATTGACACCACAAATAAACATTAGAAGTCGTGAGAGATCAGTGCCAAAGAATACCACATACAATTCCTAGCTTTCTCACGTATCTGTAGTACTATGTTCTTTCCAATTTTTCCGTTCTCCGCACAAATGAACTTGGCGAAAGTCTGTTAGTTCCAACTGCGGCGACTATGATTTTTAATGTCCCCGTATGTTTCCAACACTCCTCTTTCTTTCGCCAGTTTGTTGTAGTTATCAGACTATAATATATTAGCGGGAATAGGTTTAATGAAAATTGATTCTTATTATTTAATATTTTTAACCAGCTTTTCCTAAAAACAACAACCTCAGGTTACTTGGTAGGTTTTTAAAAATGATGTCATCGTTTGTTCATTAATTCTTTTTGAAATACGTCTTGTTTTATGCTGATCTGAGTTCGAGTTTAAGGCACTTTAAATTTCACCAGTAACTTTATTTATACCATTGATAGACTGTGATCATGTGATCTGTACGTCCACTCAATATAAATTAATATCACTGGTAAACACACGTCTGAAAAGAAAATGACCGAAGATTTTATTATATACGTCGGTCATCTACTTTTATTTGTTAACATTTTTGACGCCAGCATAACTCGATCCCACCATGCACTGCGACGCAAATAGTTCTTGTATTAATTTTACATGTTGTATGTTTATTTATTTACTATTAAGATACCGTATGGTACGATTTTGAGACGATATTGTACGATTTTGAGACGATGTTGTACGATTTTGAGACGATGTTGTACGATTTTGAGACGATATTGTACGATTTTGAGACGATATTGTACGATTTTGAGACGATGTTGTACGATTTTGAGACGATGTTGTACGATTTTGAGACGATATTGTACGATTTTGAGACGATATTGTACGATTTTGAGACGATATTGTACGATTTTGAGACGATGTTGTACGATTTTGAGACGATATTGTACGATTTTGAGACGATATTGTACGATTTTGAGACGATATTGTATGATTTTGGCAGTTCAAGGACAAACAGGTCTGTAATAAACAAGAAAATCTATATACAATAATTTAAAATTGAAAATTGTAAAGGAAGGCGCATAGCAGCCAGAAGGTCTCCGCACGTGTGACGAAGATCTCCTAGTAGTATCCTAAACATAATATTGACATATAAACTGTATCACAACGTCTCGTGTTCCATACTTTTTATTTAGCAAGTTCAAGTACCGTCGGCGGGCCGGATGAACTGGCCTCGCGGGCCGTAGTTTGGTGACCCTTGCACTCAACCATAAATTTTCGCTGAAACACGCTTTCCTATTGGTTTCGACATATAACATTTTATATTGTCCGCAATTGTCATTTATATGCCAATTTTAGATTTGACCAAAAAGTTAACAAAAGTCGAACGAATGATGAGCTACGCTTAGCGTGTTAAAGAAGCGGACCTGGTTATGCTGGAGCACCCAATATAGTACAACATAATGTCGGACTAGTACTTTACCATCGATAAATTGTACAATACCGTATTGTAATAGTAAATAAATAAACATGCATCATATATCATAGCTATTCGAATCGCATGTCTAATAAAGGCCACTTCTCAAGGTTGACGACTGACGTCTATATATGTATATAAAGTGCATCATTGCAAATAAAAAATTGCCCATCATTTGCCAATTTGAAAGACGAATATGTGGAAGGGGAGATGAAATTTAGGACGCCCGCTGAAGCCACCTGAGCAAAATTGCGTGGGATTTGGGGGGGGGGGGGGGGGGGAGGCTGAGCCCCGTTCCCAGAATTTTTTTTCATAAATTCAAAACGCAGGGAGGAACTTTTGAGTATACTTGAAAATATTTTTGCAGCATCATGAACTTAATGGTAACGCTTTTTAAAATTTGTGTTCCCTTGAACTAATTGTTTGTGTTCCCTTGACCTAACTGTTTGTGTTCAATCATTGACCTAACTGTTTGTGTTCCCTTGACCGAACTGTTTGCGTTCCCTTGACCGAACTGTTTGCGTTCCCTTGACCTAACTGTTTGTATTTACTTGACCTAACTGTTTGTGTTCCTTTGACCTAACTGTTTGTGTTCCCTTGACCTAGCTTTGTTTACATAAATCCATTTTTATTTTAGTAGCTTATGAATAGAAAAATTGTTACATAATTTATTACTTACTTCAATCAATTTCTAAATCAGTCGGAAATGGGGCGGTTACACTGAAATGGCGTGTACTGTCCACATAAAATTATATATATATATATATATATATAAAACACGAGCGTTTATGCTAATAATTAAATGTATCGCTTATTGAATGAAGAAGTAAGTTCATTTGTGATACGCACAGCAGGCCACAACGTTGAAAGTGACGGGTCACGATTCACCGTCCCCCTGCGATGAGCCCAGAAGCGCTGAATGTATTTTCTGTCAACATATTGTGGTTTCAATCAACCGTACGCTGTATTGTGAGAAGGGAAGAGAAGTGATGGCACAAAAATGGGGTACTACAATTGTACGGCTGCTTAACTGTGACTTTTAAAGATAGATTTCACGGGGCTTGGACCAGATATTATAGAATATGTCCAAATCTCACGCGACTGTGTGGAGCAGACGAGAAACCATTGAAAAAATAGTTGTATTGAAAGAGGCGCGTCGATTTCACGCCCAGTGGTAATGTTCAGATCATCCATGCACGCCCAATGGTAATGTTCAGATCATCCATGCATTGAGCACGTCATATGGTAATGTTCAAATCATCCATGCAGTGAGCACGTCCTATGGTAATGTTCAAATCATCCATGCAGTGAACACGTCCAATGGTAATGTTCAGATCATCTATGCAGTGAGCACGTCCAATGGTAATGTTCAGATCATCAATGCAGTGAACACGTCCAATGGTAATGTTCAAATCATCCATGCAGTGAGCACGCCCAATGGTAATGTTCAGATCATCCATGCAGTGAGCACGTCCAATGGTAATGTTCAAATCATCCATGCAGTGAGCACGTCCAATGGTAATGTTCAAATCATCCATGCAATGAGCACGTCCAATGGTAATGTTCAAATCATCCATGCAGTGAGCACGTCCAATGGTAATGTTCAAATCATCCATGCAGTGAGCACGCCTATCATTGTATTGAATGCCAGAGCTGATTGGACAATGGGACAACTAATTATAAAGTATGCAAATAAAAAAAAAAATCCAGAACACTACCGCACTTAGCATGTGTATGGCAGCATTCGGGGAGGGGGGGGGAGAGAGAATGTACTATATGTGTGCACATATTCTGCAATACTTGTTCTCGCTGTCTCTAATAGAGCCAAATGTCGCTTGAAAATTTAACTCCATGATTTCTTATTAGGCCTATTAAGACTATAAAAATATTACTACAGTGTTTCGCGGTTATCGGCCTACTAATGCTTTATTTCCATAAATAGCTTGCTGTAGTAATATTTAGCCTAGTGACAACGCGCTGTAGTCCACCAAGCGTCTTCCCGTACTGATGATGTAATTATTTCGCTCGACGTCCAACCCCCCCCCCCCACCGACACTCATTAATGGGGGTAAAAATGTATGCCCTATACCAGTGGTCGGCAAACCGCGGCTCGGCCAGCCGGCAACAAATCGGGTTTGACTCCAAAAAAAAATGGTTCTTGACAGGTTTCTGAAAAGTAATTAGGCTCTCAAATTTTTTAAAATCGTCCTGCTGCTGCTTCTTGGCTCTTTTGACTAATGAGGTTGCCGCCCTATCCAAAAAAACTGATTGTTCCGTGAAAATAATATATTTTAATAACAACCGCAATTGGAATAGGTGGGGGAGGAGTAGTATGGCGATACCAAACTGTTTTAGTTTTAAAATAGTAAAGGGGATAGATCGTTAAGATGATAGAGCTGCTTTGGAAGTTCTAAAAATAGACTTTCAGTGCTATCAAATATATATTCTAAGATATTTTGAAATCTCCAGTTCTTGTGCAGAACAGTTTAAAAGACATTCTATAAAAAGAATTTAAAAAAAAATTAAACATGAGCAATTTTCTCCGTTTTCACAATGACTACCGTCCATACAAACGGGCCGTTGGCTTAATTATGTTACAAAACTAAGACAAACGCATATTTAAAAGAAAAATAATAATTGATATGTTACCATTCCCTTGGATATGTTTTAACAATACTATAAACTATAAACTTTGCATATGACAAAATTTATGAGCATAATAATGATAAATCAAAATAGATGTCACAAATGAATGAACAAAAAACATAGCGTTCCAAAATTCTATTTTTGAACAAAATTAAAACAAAAATAATAATTTAAATAAAACCATTCCCTTAGTTTTTGTCCACAACACTATTTACCATTTTCTAAGCCTAAAGCAATTTTATTTTTGGAAATATTTGACAAGTAGATTTTCACACAAATGTGAGCAGTGTTCGCAGAGGATTAGTCATATATCATACGATGACAAAAACAAGACGTCTAGCAATAATGAATAATGGATTGCCGGACGACAGACAGGGTAACAGTCTTACTTTTGGTAGAAGATAGAAAGCACTAATCACGTTGGGCCAGACGGCCGAAAGTCTCAATCGCTTTCGGCCTAAACCGAAAATAAATCGAACATGAACTACTTCGAAAGGGATCAAATGGAAAATTTAAGGCGAAACCGAAATTCGGTCGGCCTCTTGTATTATGAGTCATTTGCCATCATAATTATTTTGAGGAGCATGATGGGTAATGATATATTTCAAACAAGATCACACTTAATCGACATTTAAACAAAACGAAATCTTTGAGCTATAATTTAGAATCATTTGTCATTAGTGTCGGGTTGCAAAAATATTCGCCAAGGTTTGAACAATAATAAAATTAATTAGTTCATTATAAAAAAAATGGAAAAGATCTCTGTCTATTCATATTTATTTTTGAAGGCAGAAATAAATTATATGCAAGAGACCTCTCTCTTAAATCGTTCACCTCTGTATGTAGCAATCTGATGAGCCATGAATGTTAGACCCCCTCACACTGCACAACGTGCCTACAACAGCCCAGTCTCACCCCCCTGACTATATCACGGTGTCTATCAACAACGCCCCTCAGACCGAGCAACCCCTACACTCAGAACCGTCCATTGTGGAGTGGCAGTGTGTGCTCAACTCCTGCATTAATAACGCTGTCCGGACGTTTATGTGCTGCCGCTAGAATCAGGGGCGGATGGCAGGAGGGTATCGAAGCGCGGAGCTTTCACTGTTCAGAAAATAAGTACGCCTTTTATAACACATTATTGCTGCTGTCATCGCTTGTAGGTTTGTCTGGAGGATTTTACTTTACCGAAAATAACATAATGATAGGCCTTCAGTATATAATTATTAATTCAGCTATTTATTGCTGTCAAAAGGCAGACACGTAATGTCATATCAATGAAAAGGTTTAAGATAATTTGGGAGAAGGCGCTTTCAAATCGTGTTCGAAAGGTTTTATAAGGTATAAGAAGACACGACGAAATGAGACTGAGAATGTTGTCTATGAGAATGTAGTTTGTGAGAATGTAGTCTGTGAGAATGTAGTCTGTGAGAACGTAGTCTGTGAGAATGTAGTCTGTGAGAATGTAGTATGTGAGAATGTAGTCTGTGAGAATGTAGTCTGAGAGAATGTAGTTTGTGAAAATGTAGTCTGTGAGAATGTAGTCTGTGAGGATGTAGTCTGTGAGGATGTAGTCTGTGAGGATGTAGTCTGTGAGAATGTAGTCTGTGATAACGTAGTCTGTGAGAATGTAATCTGTGAGAATGTAGTCTGTGAGAAAGTAGTCTGTGGGAATGTAATCTGTGAGAATGTAGTCTGTGAGAATGTAGTCTGTGAGAATGTAGTCTGTGAGAATGTAGTCTGTGAGAATGTAGTCTGTGAGAATGTAGTTTGTGAAAATGTAGTCTGTGAGAATGTAGTCTGTGAGAGTGTAGTCTGTGAGAATGTAGTCTGTGAGAATGTAGTCTGTGAGAATGTAGTCTGTGAGGATGTAGTCTGTGAGAATGTAGTCTGTGAGAATGTAGTTTGTGAAAATGTAGTCTGTGAGAATGTAGTCTGTGAGAGCGTAGTCTGTGGGGATGTAGTCTGTGAGAATGTAGTCTGTGAGGATGTAGTCTGTGTGAATGTAGTCTGTGAGAATGTAGTCTGTGAGGATGTAGTTTGTGAGAATGTAGTCTGAGAATGTAGTCTGTGAGAGTATAGTCTGTGAGGATGTAGTCTGTGAGAATGTAGTCTGTGAGAATGTAGTCTGTGAGGATGTAGTCTGTGAGGATGTAGTCTGTGAGAATGTAGTCTGTGAGGATGTAGTCTGTGAGGATGTAGTTGTGAGAATGTAGTCTGTGAGGATGTAGTCTGTGAGAATGTAGTCAGTGAGAATTTAGTCTGTGAGTATGTAGTCTGTGAGAATGTAGTCTGTCAGAATGTAGTCTGTCAGAATGTAGTCTGTCAGAATGTAGTCTGTGAGAATGTTATTAAAGGCGCTTGATTAGAAATGAAAAAAAAAAATTAGGTCAAAGAAAATAAAACCAGAGAATTTTCTTCACAACAACGCCCGTTGGTCGATTCCAGCAATACACCAGGAACCGCGATTCGATACTCGAGCCCCTGTCGACAAAAAATCCCCAGGCCCCCAACTGGTGAAAAAACAAACTGGCGCCAAATGTTGTCATGAATTAATAAAGACATCATGCATTTCTATTAATTAGCCTAAATGGAGCCAATAGCACGGCAAAAGAGCAAATTTTTGTGTTCGTGCAAAGACAGCAATTGCTGCACAAAAACGATCGGTGAATGATAAACGAACGAGTACGGTATTTAACTTATATTTTTTTCAAAATGTTACCACAATTTTTAATAATTTTTTTTACAAATTATAGTTAACATCTATTGAAACATCGTTAGTTTGAATTCTTTTTAAAATAGTTTGTTTAAAGAAAACAATGGAATAACATTCAAAATATGTTTGCAGATGCAAACAAGCAAACATGTGTTAATAAAAAATGATTATCAGTAAAGCTATATTTAGTATCGATACACGATCAGTCCTAGCAGGAGACGGGGGCCAGATATATAAATGTGAACTTGATCGTTTCTATTCATTTAGGTGCACCGGTTGGCTCCATCCACTAGGCGGAAGGATCCGTTGACAGACAAGGGGGTAGCGTTCAGTGAGCAGACAAGCCACGACTTCCAAGATTCATTTAGAAACATAACTTTTTGGTTAATGTTACTGCGGTTGGCGACGACACTTGAGTGAACAAGAACTTCATAAGTAATATTTAACCACAAAAAAAAAAAAAAAAAAAGAAAAGAAAAGAAGCTTTAAGAATTATCGTAACGTTTCTTTTGTTAGACATTTCGGGGCCAATTTACAGTGTACCAGATACAGCGCTGAGCACAAGACGAGTGACGAGGTTTTCAAATAATTTAGATTGGCATATTTTCGGGAGAAAGTTTTGACTTTTTGGAAACTGTTGGCAAGATTCTGAAAACAAGTAACAGAAGGAAACAAGCAAGGAAACAAGGGTAAATACTTTTTTAAAAAGTTAATTTAGGATGATTGTTTCTTGTTTTTTTTTTTTGTTTTTTTAATAATTCCATTGCCGGATGCGCATGCGCGCTAATGAGCAAGGCGCACACTTATAAACTGTTGGTATTTAGAATAATTTAAGAATAAGATATTTAAAAATATTATTAAATTGGAATTTCACAGTTTTGGTTCTAAGGTTGCAATTATTTATTAGAACTTTGCCATTAATTACCATTATTAGTGTTGATCATTTCGTTTTTCCTTCTGAAGTGTGATTAAAATATTTTAATGATCGCATGTCTTCAATGAATTCATCCTAAAATAAAATTTATAGCTCCCGTATTTTACAACGTAGAAAGCAATCCACTTAAAATGCGAACCTCTAACAATTTTTTATACCGGGTACGGGAAATTTGAGAATATACTCGGTAGATCAAAGTGTTCCAAAAAGTATAGTTAACTTCATATTTTCTATAATATATGCCGGCCTTTAAACAATAGTCCCACAGACAGACCTACACCTTACCCGTGGCTCTTTATTGATTGATATAAAAGACATCTCTGAAAAATAATCAACCCTTTTACCCGAGTTCAACCGTCACGCATGACATCACACATGACGTTTGCTGCTTGATAGCTTTAAATTAAAAAATATAAAATAGGGTAGGGCTGGTTGTGAAATGGAAGCAGCCATGCCAGAAGAAAAATATATGTAAGAGATTTAAAGCTAAAATGTGAAAGTTTAAAAAAAAAAAAAAAGAACAACGGTAATACCGACAAAACTCCTCTAATTATCCCTTAGGATGCTACTCACATTACATGTGTTCTGTGCTGATACGATGCCGAGTGGGAAAATTTTGTTGCAAAGTCATCAGTACGACAGAGCGTTAATCGGTAATGAAACAAAAAAATGGATTAAAAAAAAAAAAATCTTTGGCCATTTACGCTGTATTATACGGTACTCATTTTTCAATTCTTTCAAGTTTTTTTTTTCAAATATTCAATTAAATGAAAAACAACAACAACAACAAAACGATAACAAAAAGCCCAAAGAAACCAAATCAAATGAAAAAAAAAATGAAGTCACATTTTTATTGCTTCAGACAAAGCAAACCAAATAATTTGATAACAAAAATCCACTGAGTTAAAACTACTTACTTTCTAACTGAACTCGTAGTGAATCTGCAAGGACGCACGTTAAAAATAATCAAGTAAATATAAAAATCACGTGACGGTAAACTATTTAATAATGTCCATGCTCCACCACCCCCCACTCCACCTTGCACAAAAAGTGTGTTCAACCTTGAGTTACATTTTTTGTTTGACACTTTTTGTTTGACACTTTCATGGTGTTTCACAGCACTTGATTTACTCCACAAATGTGCAATTGAATGTTCTGGAATCCACTTTGAATTGGTCAGCACAGAAACCCCCGGATATGTGGCGTTGCTTAAAATTTCGACGCCCTGGTGGATCCTTAATTTTGACGCCAGGGGGGGATCCTTAATTTTGACGCCCTTGGGGATCCTTAATTTTGCGTTCTCAGAAAAGGACACAAAACAGTACACATGAATTATAGACCAAGATCTCCCCTCCCCGGTACTTTAAATTAATTGATTATCCGTTAAATTAATGAATTATCCGTTTAATTAATGGATTATCCGTTAAATTAACGGACTACCCGTTAAATTAATGGATTATCCGACATGAACATTTCCTTTTCTTATTAACAAGTTTTACAATATTTTTCTCCCAACACCCACATCTGCTCGCCCTTGAGCTCAAACTGATCTCCATTACGCCCAACTTTCAATAAATGTGACCGAATGCCATATGTTTCAATGTAGGGTGGAGGCAATGAACCAGAGAAAATGCTCAACAATTCCAAATTAAAACATTTAAAAATGAGAAAAGGGATCTCCAGTTAGTTTTGGATAAAATTTACACCATAGCTGATCTTATTACTTTTTGTCGCCACAGGCAGTTCATAAATTTGGCGCCCCTTCCTCATGCACATTTTCTAATTAAAGTTTTTATTTGGAATCAAAAGGCCGCCAATAGAATCTGACGCCAAATGTAGTCATCTGCTTCACATGCCTTAGAGTCTAGACAACATTTTAAATTTATTGTTCTCGGCCCAAAATTGTACACAGAAAGAACAAGTGCTGGACACTTTACAATCAAGTATCAAACATAGTTTATGTCACATGACAGCTTTTAAAAATGTAATTTTGATCTGATTTAAAACCATTTTTGAAAAACTTCATTTAGTCTTTTAGATTTGACGTTCTACAGAATAGGTCCTGGAATTGTACCTGGGAATTGTACCTGGGAATGGTACCCGGGAATTGTACCTGGGAATTGTGCCTGGGAATTGTGCCTGGGAATTGTGCCTGGGAATTATGTAAACATATTAAACAAGATCGAAAAGACCGTACCTTACAAAGAAAAAATGTATTTTTGTGATCACTTTACTTGCAGTGATAATTACATGAATTTAAAGAAAATAGTTCGTTAATGAAATACGTTGAAGCTTACTCTAATGGCGATATAAAAAATATATTTAATTTACAAAATTTTATTTACGTCGAGTAATGGTGGAGGGACAATGAGTAACCTAAATAAATGTTTTCTAGAGTGTTGGTCCGTGGACACGCACAGGTCCGCGAGCTTTAAGCTGCCGGTTTGCTCAACATTAATACTTATGGTCAAAATAGATAAATATATCTGGCACCAGTTCCTGGTCCAATTTCTAAACTTGTCCATCGTCCTCAAACGTGCACAATATCCCAGATCTCTTATTTTCATTAGACTTAGAAAGCCTTGCATTATGAGGTGAAATGTTCACCTAAGCCCCTGATTCTTAGACAGGGTCGCAAAGGGCTTACTATGGGGTAAACAAGTGCAACAATAAACTAAATAAAATGATTTAAAAGACGTTTTCGTTTTAGTGGATAGCTTGATAATATTTTGAACAGTTTTTATAAATGAACAATTCATATCTGATGAGTTGTCTCACATCCTTTTCATTTCTTTCAAGGTTAGGGGCCACAGGCAACACTGCTTCTATAACATGGGGCCCACAGGCAACACTTCTTCTATAATATGGGGCCCACAGGCAACACTGCTTCAATAATATGGGGCCCACAGGCAACACAGCTTCTATAATATGGGGCCCACAGGCAACACTGCTTCTATAATATGGGGCCCACAGGCAACACTGCTTCTATAATATGGGGCCCACAGGCAACACTGCTTCTATAATATGGGGCCCACAGGCAACACTGCTTCTATAATATGGGGCCCACAGGCAACACTGCTTCTATAAAATGGGGTCCTGGGTCAATTTGCTTCTTTAAATGGGTACAATACTTTAAAAAAGTTGGGAACCTGTGATCTAAGCCGAAGTTGATAAATTACAGGTAATTTGGACGGTCGTTAATACAGCTGCGTCTCGACAGGTGTGAGTCGCTAGGAAAGTTGGAGACTCGAGCTCTCGTGATCAGTGAAAAAAAACGAACAAAAAAAGCAACAACTTTACACACGCACCCACAAATACATACACACACACACAAAGATATATAAGCGCACACGCAAAGACGCATATAACGGCACACACAAAAACACAGGAACACACATAACCACACACTTAGACGTAGTTGCTTAGACATTTCAGAGACACCTTTAAAGAAATACAAATTATAGGCAAAGGGACAAACATTTCAATACATTTATTGAAACGATTCAGTTGTGGGATGAGGCTGAACATTTTAATGGACTGTGTCGTCATCGGTAACGAGTCTATGTGCCAAGTTGAAGCTCGATAGGTCGACGGGAAGTGGGTCAGTTAGCCGTCCAATGATTTTGCCCTTAACTCACAAAAGCGGAGTTAATATACAGGATTTAAAATCAGAATAGATTGATCTATTTATAGCCTATGATTATTAGGATTATTGTTTTAGTGAACTCAAGGATTTAGCCCATGGTTGGAAAAACTTTTTGTTCAGAGGACCGCATGGAAATACAAAAAACAATTGTCAGGCCCAAATATGGTTTTTAATTTAAATTATTTAGACCATTGAAGAATGGCCTCACAAGTTCACTTCCAAAATAAGCCATGGAATAATGTTGTTTTATTCATATTAGTTTAGTTTCAGTTTGAAATTTGACAATGTGAGGATTAACGCAGTCCATCATCAGACCATTTATGACTTTGCTTTGAAAAAATATTTTTTTCCTCAAACCTGTGGTAGTTAAGTCAACTTTTTAAACACTGTGCTACTTAAGTATGTAGTACTTAAATATGTTGTGCTTAACCAGGTAGTACTTAACGTTGTAGTACTTAACTCTAGAATACCTATTTCTGTAGTACTTGACTCTCCAGTGCTTAAATAGGCATTTCTTAAATCTAAGCAACTCAACTAACTCTGCAATACTTAACACTGTAGCACTAAGCTCTAGAAATATTATCACCACTTAAAAAGGAAATAATGATATTAGTCGTACAAAATTTTTCAGGATGTGATTAAACACATTTTTTCGGAGTGTCTTAAACAAAATATCTACTTAATATTTTCTTTTGCATTAAAATATTTTTTCTAAACCCAAACACTTCACTATTTGTGCCCGCCATCCCCCCAGCCCCTTTAAACTATCTGTAATTCAATAAAGGTGGTCTAGATTAAAATGATTTCAAATCAACAGCCGTTATTTTATTGGTCAATAAAACGCTTTTAATAAAAACATCTTATCACTGATTTTAATTTCATTCCAAACCAATATTTCGTCTTTCGTTCCGATGCGCCGGATGCAAAATGTTTTTTAAATTATTTTTTTTTAAAGCGACATCCATAATCGTGATTAATCTCCGTATCACATCAATTTACGTTTGTCTGTCCAAATTAACGTCAAAGATTACCGTATTTGATCTTTAGATAAATGAAATTATTATTACAATCAATCGTTGTTTGTATCCACTGTTTTTAATTATTCTCTTTTTTTTGCACGTCCCCCTTATCTGCGGGGCGGCATGGATGCGATCGGTAACAGTGCTAAGCAAGGAGGGTGAGCTCTGAAATATTCACGAAACGACAAAGTTCCTGGAGATAATGAGTAATTTTTTCTATTCAGGCTACAAGCTCCCACTACATTTGCAGAAGTTGTACGCACACGGCTACAGGGACGTTTTCAAATTTTGGAAACATGGCATTTGATTGCAGGCGTCTATTTATTTAGCAGTTTTAAGAGTGTGGCCTCTTTTAAGGACAGTAGTGGATCGGGTTTGATTATTTTGGGTTCCCCATCACCAGAGATGTTTTAAGGACTGTTGTGCCCAATCACTACAGCTGTTTTAAGGACTGCTGGGCCCCATCACTAGAGCAGTTTTAAGGACTGCTGGGCCAATCAATAGAGATGTTTTAAGGACTGTTGGGGCCCATCAATAGAGATGTTTTAAGGACTGCTGGGCCCATCAATAGAGCAGTTTTAAGGACTGCTGGGCCCCATCAATAGAGATGTTTTAAGGACTGCTGGGCCCCATCAATAGAGATGTTTTAAGGACTGTTGGGGCCCATCAATAGAGATGTTTTAAGGACTGCTTGGCCCCATCAATAGAGATGTTTTAAGGACTGTTGGGTCCCATCAATAGAGATGTTTAAGGACTGCTGGGCCCCATCAATAGAGATGTTTTAAGGACTGCTGGGTCCCATCAATAGAGATGTTTTAAGGACTTCTGGGCCCCATCAATAGAGATGTTTTAAGGACTGTTGGGGCCCATCAATAGAGATGTTTTTAGGACTGTTGGGTCCCATCAATAGAGATGTTTAAGGACTGCTGGGCCCCATCAATAGAGATGTTTTAAGGACTGCTGGGTCCCATCAATAGAGATGTTTTAAGGACTGCTGGGCCCCATCAATAGAGATGTTTTAAGGACTGCTGGGCCCCATCAATAGAGATGTTTTAAGGACTGTTGGGGCCCATCAATAGAGATGTTTTTAGGACTGCTGGGCCCCATCAATAGAGATGTTTTAAGGACTGTTGGGCCCCATCAATAGAGATGTTTTAAGGACTGCTGGGCCCCATCAATAGAGATGTTTTAAGGACTGTTGGGGCCCATCAATAGAGATGTTTTTAGGACTGCTGGGCCCCATCAATAGAGATGTTTTAAGGACTGCTGGGGCCCATGGCATAATCCCTAACCATACATGCAACAAGATTGCAGCCCAAGTCACTAGGTCTCAGATTTCACTACTTCTGTGTCACTTCTGTGTCATTTTGTTTACTTACTAAATATAGATGGTCCACCTTTATCATGTCCCACCCAGTGATTTGAATATGTGTACTATGAATGTAACCTACACGTTTCACTAACTTTAAGACCTTAGCCTTAACTAACGCCATTAATCTTTTGCCATTGTGAACCCTGACACAAAATTTTCAGATGGGAAACGACGGTGATAAATATGGTATTAAGATTCCCTTCAATTTATTCACGTAACCTACTGTGGTAGTTGTCTTCTCCTTGTCCTTGGTTTATGGGGGTCCTCCATTACTGGTTCTTTGTTTTTCCTTTTGCTCATTATCTTTATTATTTTCTTTATTATTATTTGTATTACTATTTGTATTATTATTTAATTATTATTTTTATTATTATCTTTATTATTATTATCATTATTATTATTATTATTCCCATTAAATATTGGAGCAGTGATATGCGGCTAATTTTATTTTATAGCTGACCGAAATCAATTGAACGGGTTTTATACAATAGGTCTCACCAATATGATAAGTGTGCCAGTGTTTTTTAAAAAAAACCTTTATGGTAACAAGGCCTCGTAGATTAATGTTCTCAAAAAACAGTTCTAGTCGCCGCTCATGTATGTTAACTAAGTTGGTCAGGCCAAACTACAGTTTGCGCCAAAATGTAACAGTACTGAAATTCCCGCATCTTGTGCGCGCATAAGCGTTTGATAATGGCGCATCGCTTCAACTGCCACCTTCTCCTGTAGTGTAGCTGGAAATGGGTTTGTCAACGAACGAAAAGGTATTCATAGTTGACCACTGGGTTCATCCACATCATCATCATCATCCTCGGCGCTACAGCCCATGCCTCCTCCGCCACATCCTTTGGAATCGATCCATGGCTTTCCGCCTCCATGCGCGAACCCCCAACTAGTGTAAATCCTTCTCTTCATCGTCGATCCAACTCAATCTTGGACGACCAGTGAGCCGCCTGCCCCTAGGTATCTGCCTGTATATCACTTTTGCTGCTCTACATTCCGGCATCCTTTCAATGTGTCCTGCCTAGCTCAGTCTGCCTTTTGTTATTTTATTTATATTCTCCAAATATCATTTTCCATCACTGGGCCGAATATTTTTCTGAGGATTTTCCTCTCCAAAGTATTGAGAAGGGTATCTCCTTTTCTGTTAAGGGTCCAAGTCTCACTAGCGTAAGTTACTACTAGACATATGCAAAACACATTCCTAGCACCTCGTGCGCAGTCAACATCTAGCACCCCGTACGAAGTCCATATCTAGCACCTCGTACACTGTCAATTGATCCGCTCCAAGGCTAATCCCAGAAGGGTGCTCACATTCAGTGCAGGGTACTCTCGTTATTTAAGCTGTGTGAATCCCAAGCAATACGACGTGAGAACGCAACACTAGAAATAATGTCACTACGCGGGGCCGTAGAGGGAGGGGGGTGTTTTAAGGGGATTGGTTCTCTAACCTTTTTCAACCACGCCTCCACTTTGTGGCCATAAAGTGATTCCTAGCTCCCCCACCCCTCCCCTGAACTGAACCTACTATAAACCTTATTCAGGATCGTATTCTTAACACGAACACTAAAAAAAAAAACCACAAACAAAACAAACATCCATAAAGAATACAAGTAAATTAATTACAAATATAAATTTTACTTTCATTTATTCAGAAATAAATTAAGTGATTCCAGCGATACCACAGCTTTTCAAACATAGATGATGACGTTCAGAAATAAATTAAGTGATTCCAGCGATACCACAGCTTTTCAAACATAGATGATGACGTTCAGAAATAAATTAAGTGATTCACTTGGTCCAGCGATACCACAGCTTTTCAAACATAGATAATGATGTTCGATGTGACGCAGAGTTATCGTAACTTGCCTCTTCACTGCTCAAATATAGGTATCACTTTGGATGGGGTTGGTTAGAGTCATAAGGGCTTCTGGTTTAAGGTAACAGAACCGGGCTCTTAAGACGTCTCTGTCTCAGCATTTCCACCACACTAAAAAAATCTTCAATGAAAAAATTATTTTGAACATGCAACAAGCAGCTTCTAAACCACTTGAAACAGTGAAGGATGATGCATAGATATTGTCTTATGGAGACATCGTCTTATGTAGACATTGTCTTATGTAGATTGTCTTTTGTAGACACTGTTTTACAGATAAATTGTCTTATAATAAATATTGTCTTATGGAGACATTATGTTATGATGCCGAAAAGCTGGGTTAAAGTTATTAAGTTTTGCCTTCAGCCCATAAACATTTTTTTATCTGAATAAATCAATCGTCCTCGAATCGTCTTTCACAACACCAGCTGTCTCAGTACCTAACTCGTCTTTCACAACACCAGCTGCCTCAGTACCTAATTCGTCTTTCACAACACCAGCTGCCTCAGTACCTAACTCGTCTTTCACAACACCAGCTGCCTCAGTACCTAACTCGTCTTTCACAACACCAGCTGCCTCAGTACCTAACTCGTCTTTCACAACACCAGCTGTCTCAGTACCTAACTCGTCTTTCACAACACCAGCTGCCTCAGTACCTAACTCGTCTTTCACAACACCAGCTGCCTCAGTACCTAACTCGTCTTTCACAACACCAGCTGTCTTCGTACCTAACTCGTCTTTCACAACACCAGCTGTCTCAGTACCTAACTCGTCTTTCACAACACCAGCTGCCTCAGTACCTAACTCGTCTTTCACAACACCAGCTGTCTCAGTACCTAACTCGTCTTTCACAACACCAGCTGCCTCAGACCTCTCGTCTTTCACAACACCAAATGCCTCAGTACCTAACTCGTCTTTCACAACACCAGCTGTCTCAGTACCTCCAATCTTCTACAACACCAATAGCCTCAGTACCTAACTCGTCTTTCACAACACCAGCTGCCTCAGTACCTAACTCGTCTTTCACAACACCAGCTGCCTCAGTACCTCTCGTCTTTCACAACACCGATTGCCTCAGTACCTCTCGTTCACAACACCAGCTCTCTCAGTACCTAACACATCTTTCACAACACTAGCTGCCTCAGTACCTAACTCGTCTTTCACAACACCAGCTGCCTCAGTACCTCTCGTCTTCTACAACACCAATTGCTTCAGTACCTAACTCGTCTTTCACAACACCAGCTGCCTCAGTACCTCTTGTCTTCCACAACACCAATTGCCTCAGTACCTAACTCGTCTTTCACAACACCAACTGCGTCAGTACCTAACTCGTCTTTCACAACACCAGCTGTCTCAGTACCTCTCGTCTTCTACAACACCAACTGCCTCAGTACCCAACTCGTCTTTCACAACACCAGCTGCCTCAGTACCTAACTCGTCTTTCACAACACCAGCTGCCTCAGTACCTAACTCGTCTTTCACAACACCAATTGCCTCAGTACCTAACTCGTCTTCTACAACACAAACTGCCTCAGTACCTAACTCGTCTTCTACAACACCAGCTGCCTCAGTACCTAACTCGTCGTTTACAACACCACTGCTTCAGTACCTAACTCGTCTTTTACAACACCAACTGCCTCAGTACCTAACTCGTCTTTCACAACATCAACTGCGTCAGTACCTAACTCGTCTTTCACAGCACCAGCTGCCTCAGTACCTTACTCGTCTTTCACAACACCAATTGCCTCAGTACATAACTACTCTTTCAATGAACTTGAACTCACACACTTGACTTTTCATTGTCAATGAACTTGACAGCATTGAACTTTAAACCCGTTGTCCTTGCTCGGCACAGTTTCATGAATGGTCGTCATTGGACGTATTTGTGTTGAAATTGTGTTTACTGAAATAAGGATGATGTAAATAATGACAATCTCTGGTGATCCCTGTGACGTAGGCCATGAATGATTTTAAAATGACAATCTATGGCGATCCCTGTGACGTAGGCCATGAATGATTTTAAAATGACAATCTATGGCGATCCCTGTGACGTAGACCATGAATGACCAAAATCAAAAGAAAAACAAACAACAATTATAACTTAACATGAAAACCAAGGTGCCAACCAGTGGTTGATGGCAACCATTTGGTTCAGACAACCAGTTGTCAATAACAATCAAACAGAATTACATCACATGTTCACGGATCTCATAATAACAATAGCAATAGCAAGCCGTTAGTACACTCCCTTCTTGTTAACCCTATGATGACTTGGTATACTTTCGTCTTGGTAACCCTATTATGACTTGGTACACTCCCCTCTTGTTAACCCTATGATGACTTGGTATACTTTCCTCTTGGTAACCATATGATGACTTGGTACACTCCCCTCTTGTTAACCCTATTATGACTTGGTATACTTTCCTCTTGGTAACCCTATTATGACTTGGTACACTCCCCTCTTGTTAACCCTATTATGACTTGGTATAATTTCCTCTTGGTAACCCTATGATGACTTGGTACACTCCCCTCTTGTTAACCCTATGATGACTTGGTATACTTTCCTCTTGGTAACCATATGATGACTTGGTACACTCCCCTCTTGTTAACCCTATTATGACTTGGTATACTTTCCTCTTGGTAACCCTATTATGACTTGGTACACTCCCCTCTTGTTAACCCTATTATGACTTGGTATAATTTCCTCTTGGTAACCCTATGATGACTTGGTACACTCCCCTCTTGTTAACCCTATGATGACTTGGTATACTTTCCCTTGTTTACCCTATGATGACTTGGTATACTTTCCTCTTGTTAATCCTATGATGACCTGGTACAATCCCCTCTTGTTTACTTATGATGACCTGGTATACTTCCAGCTTGTAGTCATGCGATTATCATTCCTGGCAATTCATGACCTCCTGGAAATTGACTTGTCTTATTTTGTAACCTTGACATTGCTAACGATGAATGCAATTTATAGCGCCAGTGTAGACGAACGTGCTGCCATTTTGTTTGATGCGTCCCAGATATGAGTATGAACATTTGTCACCGGGTCATCGCACACGTAGAGTAACATGGATTGCTTGTTCATTTAGTCCTGTAATGTTGTCAATACTCGTTTGTGCCGTATTAAGGGTAAAAAGTCAAACTGATGTCTTTAAAAAGAGGGGGGGGGGGACCTGTCATCTTATGTCTACACAAAACTTAAAAAACAACAACACCTAAACCTGCTTTAAAAGGTTTCCCTCATGACTTCGCCAACCCCCACACACAAACTTTTGTAATCTCAGCGCCCCCCCCCCCCCCACAAAACTAACTGAGCACTTAACATCTCCCTGGGCTTTTCCAAGGTCCACTTTGAGAACCAATGTGCCAACGCGACATTGTTCGCTGCCTAAGAAAGGTCAGAAGTCGCGATCGTAACCTTTACTGCACGGTGGCTTTATGAAATAATGCGTGTCAGATATGAACTAGAGAGACACGTCTCTG
The DNA here is from genome assembly GCA_964017045.1 of Omphiscola glabra. Classification (NCBI taxonomy): domain Eukaryota; kingdom Metazoa; phylum Mollusca; class Gastropoda; family Lymnaeidae; genus Omphiscola; species Omphiscola glabra. The sequence goes on along the minus strand of OZ024794.1, from coordinate 12,601,071 downwards.
TATCTGACGTTAAGCTTATGAAATTATTGATGAGTACGTCCATGCGCAGTCGCCTATTTACCGCTGCATACATATATGTTTCCTTCCTAAATGTGTTCGTTTTGGTTATCAAGTGTAGGATTTCTCGACAGCTACGATCTTTACATTTATGCAACTGGTAAATGTTGGATGATATCCAAAGATACGTAAAGGAAATTCAACATCAAATATTTTGAATCACTAAAATTAGAGTCGAAAAAATCTTAGAAAATTTCATGCAGAATGTCATTAATTTACATGTTATTTTTCACTAACGAATGTATCTACTTGGATAAAACATATACTTGAAATATCAAGACACAGCTTATAAAAAGTAGTACACTTTCTATTCGCTGCTGCTAGTTAAAGAAATACTTACATTTTGGTTGAAAATTGTTTTTTTTTCATTTAGGAAATTAGTAAAACACAGTAAGGTTAAACCTGATAAAAGGAACGCAACAAAGCAACGAACGTGTCGGCGGGAAGCCTTCATCAGCGAGCAAACAGAATAACGAATAAAATAAAAATGTATCAAAAAATATAATGTAGCACTTAGCTCAGAAGTAGTATCCAAGAGGGCAGCAAAAGATTAACAGTAACCAATCGAGTATGATTATTGTTTTACGCTTCAATACAGACATACATTCATACATATTTATATATGATGGCCAAGGCTTCGTTATTACATTTATAAAGGATTTATACGAACAACTCTGTTTTTAGGTGCTGTTTCATTTCAAGACTTAACTCATCTTGTTACACTAGTCATTTACTTCGCACGGCTTGAACTCAGTTCACAATGCATTATCCCGTTGGTTTGGTCATTTACTTCGCACGGCTTGAACTCAGTTCACAATGCATTATCCCGTTGGTTTGGTCATTTACTTCGCACGGCTTGAACTCAGTCCAGAATGCATTATACCGTTGGTTTGGTGATTTGCTTCACACGCCTTGAACTCAGTCCACAATGCATTATCCCTTTGGTTTGGTGAACGTGTTTTGGTGTCGAGATTAATTGAGAAACTTTGTTTTTTAAATTTTTGTTAAATACGTTTTGACGCCTTTAGAAATATATATTTAATTACAAGCCAAATACCACTGACTGACTGACTTAACCACTGACTGACTGAATGATTGAATAACTGAGTGACCGATTTAACCACTAACTGACTGAATGATTGAATGACTCCCTGATCACGAGATCTTTTGAGAGCAACACGCTCTATGAAGTTCACATTTTGCCTGGTGATTCCTCTTATACTCTAAGGAACCATAGTCAGTGGCGTAGTGGGGGGGGCATCATGCCCCGGGCGCTACTCACAAAGGGGCGCCAAATGGTATATTTTACTATAATATTGTATGGTTTTCGAATATGGGGGCGCTAAAAAGGTATTGGGGGGCGCTAAAAAGGTATTGTGCCCCGGGCGCGAGTTAAGCTCGCTACGCCACTGACCATAGTCGGAGACTTATATAAAGTTTTAGTTTGTTTTAGAGGGGATTTCGTTTTTGTAAGGGTTTTATGTTTTGTGAGGGTATATAGTTTTATGAGGGTGTTTCGTTTTGTGAGGGTATTTTATTTTTAGAGGTTATTTTGTTTTACTTTTTTGCACTGCATTTGAAAAACGCGCTCTTTTATGTTTTGCGAATGATGCGCATCCCATAAGAATATTTATGTAATAAGTAATACGTTATTAAACCATGCAGGATGCATCTACGGTTAACTATCCCCAACTGGTGTAGACACTTCTCTCTTTGAATAACGTTTCATTATTGTGTTGAAGTAGACATCATTATTTCCTTGAACGGTAAAAAAATCAAAACTTAGCAATGTCTCCGTATTCATTTCTCATTTGCTGAGCTGGTTTCACGCTAATAATTTGTATGTTGCACGTGTGCGTATTGTAACAGCAACAAACACCGGGATTACGGGGCGCAGAGGGAGCAGGTTTTTTTCCAGACAATTTCCACCGGGGGGGGGGGGGCATTTCAGATTTTCGGTGTGTTCGCGTGGGGTGAGAAATCGTTTAAAAATAAAGTATAATTTCCCAATATTCAGGGGATTGAAATGTTTATTTGAAATTTCAAATTTCCATAACTTTCTTCAGATAAACTACAAATTGACTCTTCGAATGGACGTACGTTAAGCATTTCTTGTTATTAAACCAACATAATTTAGTTCTAAATGGACGATTCAGGAAGAGGAATTGTTCCTAAAACTAGTACCAAAACTGGAATTGGAAGGATAATTGAAATTATGTTAGTTCATAAAAACGTTTTTACAAATGTACTGCAAGAGATTGCAGGTATGGTCAGTTTTTTGTGGAATTAATCCACCATGTGTGAAGCTAAAATTAAAAGTTTAACCCTGTCTTTCCCAGGAAACATTCTTCTGATATTACTGAAACTAATCAGGTGGAAGATACTTTGCATTGGAAACAAATTCATATTGCTTACTTTGGAGCGAAACCTTTCTCCCCAAAATTTGTTGAACCAATTTTAGAATTTAAGCCGTGTAAAAGTTGTGCATTTTTTGGTTCAATACTATCAGAGGTGTTATATAGCTACATTAAATTAATCAAAATACTTATGAGGTCAGCTGTTGTTTATCCAGTGATCTGGCTGAATCAAGTATTGGGTCTCTTTGGGACTGGAAGCTTGTTTTTTCAAATATCACTGAGGAATCTCCACACCACTTCTTTAAAATAAAAATTCTAAAACTTAAATTTTTGGGGTTTTAATGAAGTATCTATTTTTATCAAATTCACACCAAAAATATTTGATAAATTAAAAGAAAAAAAACATATTTTAAATTACGTATAGAGAGTTTGTAGTGTTACTATAAATTTTCATTTTTCTCACATTCACAAAACCTCGAAACAGTTATTTATAAATTTATGGAAGCCCGGATTTTGGATTTTCTCGGGGCCCAAAAGTCCTCTGCACAGACCTAGTTGAGTTTATTTTCAAACGCGTATTCCTCCTCCCTAATAGAGCGCTTGCTCACCCAATAGAATGTGTGGCCCCTTAAAGAATGCATGTTTCCCCCACCAATAGAATGCATGCCCCCACCCCTCAATAGAATACATGCTATTAACGAGTTTAGACCACGTTAATTTGAAAAAGATGGCATATTTCACCTTCTTCCTGACTGACTTCATTTTGTGACATACGTGATAAAGTTAAAATTATATGGAACATGCATATAAAAAAGAGTTTTAATATAATTGTACTTTATATATATATTTTTTTACCAGAGATAGTAACGGAACACCTGCAAAAAGAAGATCTCGCAGTTTAACTCATTGGTACACAACCCTGATCTTATTACGATGACGTCATCACCAAGGACACCCACAACAGCGAGCTTATCATTAGCAGTGGCGTGGACTCTCTGTGTAACCTTGACATTCGTACTTGCTGATGAACCCAGACAGTATTTTAATTTAGTAAGTTATTCTTGTCATGTTTTTAATGATTTTTTTCGGAGTCGCGTCGCACTAAACCCAATGAGACTCTTACCACTAGACCATTATGTGACTCTAAGCACTGGAGCAAGATAACAAGCACAGCACTAGACCAAGATGGCAAGCTTTTATCAGTAGACGACAGTGGTATCCTTAGCACTAGACCCCGATGACAAGTTTAGCCCTTGACAAACACGAGACTCTAACACCAGATCAAGATGAGACTCGTAGCACTAGACCAAGATGAGATACTTTGCACTAGACCAAGATGAGACGCTTAGCACTTTTAGTAAACACCAGCCTGTTCCTCGGCAGCACTGCATATTTGGAAATGTCATTTTAGTCTCGAACATTTTTTTTTGCAAACGATGAACAATTATAATTTATATGAACATTTATAATCATTTATGAAAAATTGCAATCAATTATGAGCAATTATAATAAAAGATGAAAAAATTGTAATAAATTATGAAAAAAAAATCAATTATGAACAAGTTATATATATATATATTATAAGAATGATCTATATTGACCATATTTCCAAAGAACCGAAAGTATTTAGATACGTTCGGATTCTTAAAATCAATTATAGTTATTTTCAATTATATTGCGGAAATGGAATAAATTTAAATGCGCAAAAAATATTTTATATTCGCTTTTAATTTAGTAAAAGTTTAAGTATTATTATTATAAATTACAAAAACATTTCAAGTAACAACTATGGAACGATTTTAAACATTTTTTCAGAATTTAAATGCTATGAACAAAATTCTAAAAAAAAAAAATTATGATCTGAGATTTGCATCCAAATCACATTTATCGGGAAAACCCAAACATCTGTTATTTTTAGTGCGTTCTTTAGAGCGTTGTTAATATTCCGAAATAAAAATAAAATTAATTTGATTTAAATAAATACACAAAAAAGCGCAAACTTGAGTGGTATGGCCACGTGACCAGAAAACAAGTCCTCGTCAAAGAAATCATGCAGGGCACAACTAGAGGAGGGAGAAGAAGAGGAAGATAGAGAAAAAGATGGGAAGATAACATCAAAGAGTGGACGGGATCAAAACTAGGCGATGCTATGCGAAGTGCAGAAGACCGAGAGGAATGGAGAAGGATAGTTTTCATGTCATCTGTGGCGCCCCAACGGTCCAAGGACTAAGGGACATGATGATGATGATGATGAAATGCACAAATGACGTCTTAGCGTGAATTGCTTACCTTAGCAACAGCTCTAAGTTTCTTTCATTTAATAGCCGTGCATGACAAAACTGATAATGTATTTTCCCCTTCTTAAAAGTAAAATTAATAAATAACTTTGATTGCTTTTTAAATTGCTAAAATTTGCTACAATTAAATACAATTTAAGCTTTGTTTTTTAACATTTAATATGTTTTTACTTTTTATTCATTCCAAAAATATACTTTTATGAAATGTATAAAGTAGTAAAAACGTAACTTTTAAATCTACCTTTTATAATAAAATGCTGTTTAATTCAATCAGGAAAGCGAAACTGCATAGCCAAAAAGCATTCACTAATTAACTCATCACTCATCCAAATAAGAACAAAGCATATGCAATGCACAAAATTTGTTTTTGCAGAAGTAAGAGGGTTACAAACCCGTGGATGATTTTATTTATTTTTTTAAACACTTGAGGAGAGGTGGAGTATAACGATGCTTTCATTTGCTCAAGGCAGCACAAGAAACTCATCAGAATAAAATTGATAAATAATTAACCTTCTTAGGTACATATATATCTGGGGTAGGAAATAGGGTGTGTAAATTTCTACGTGGATGACAATATCTTTAAATCAAATCATAATATAGTATTTAGATAGATAGATACATAGAAATATAGATAGATAGATAGAAATATAGATAGATAGATAGATAGAAATATAGATAGATAGATAGAAATATAGATAGATAGATAGATAGATACATAGATAGATAGATAGATAGATAGATACATAGATACATAGATAGATAGATAGATAACAATAAAGATAGATAGATATATATATAGATAGAAAGATAGATAGATAGATAGATAGAAAGATAGATAGATAGATAGATAGATAGAAAGATAGATAGATAGATAGATAGATAGATAGATAGACAGATAGTTAGATATATAGAAATATAGATAGATAGATAGAAATATAGATATATAGATAGATAGACAGATAGGTAGATAGATAGATAGATAGAAATATAGATATATAGATAGATAGATAGATACATAGATACATAGATACATAGACAGATAGACAGATATACAGATAGAGGGATAGATAGATAGACGGATAGACGGATAGACATATAGATAGATATATAGATAGATAGATAGATAAATAGACAGATAGACGGATAGACGGATAGATATATATATATAGATAGATATATAGATAGATAGATAGATAAATAGACAGATAGACGGATAGACGGATAGACGGATAGATAGATAGATAGATAGATGATAGATAGATAGATAGACAGATAGACGGATAGACGGATAGGCGGATAGATAGATAGATAGATAGATATATAGATATATATATAGATAGATAGAATTCATCATTGAATAGTTGCGAAAAGGTCATCTTTATTCGGTAAACTATATCTATATGTATATAAAGATTAATTTATGTATATATGTCCCGTAAGCGCTTTTTTACCATTAATCAAAAAATAAAAAAGAAGAAATTTATTTTGTGATTTGTTGTACTCACGCCCGCAAATGTTTCTGAATTATTACCCACATTTTACAATATTCCGTTTTGAGATCGGGGCCCTAAATTCTTTTGTTCCCTCTTTTTTGAGCTAAAGATACTTCCGTATGCGTTCCTATACCATTCATCCGATCGCGATAAAACTTTGTTAAGTTGCTGTGCGCAGCAAAGGATTCCAAATTAGCTTATCCATTTTGAAATATTCCTTTTGGGGCCGGGGGCCCTAAAAGGTTTTTTTTCTTATATGAGCTAACAAATATAATTTCAATCAGTACTATTGCATGGGTGTATGGGGCCGGGGGCCTTATTTTTAAAAAAAATAAATATTTGAGCTATCTAAATATAATTTCAAACAGAGCTAATGCATGGGTGGATCAATCGCTACAAGTGTGTGGACTAAATTTTGAAAATCCATGCTTCTCACGTGGACAGCTATATGTTGCCTGCTCACGCTTCGAAAAAACTTCTAATTTATTTGTGAACGCACCAGACGGAAAAAAAATAAATAATATTTTCTATGTAAAAATTACGTTAAAACTTAATTAAAACATAAAACATTTTTTTCATCGAGTGGCATTTACAACGCATGCCGGGTTCTCGCTAGTAATAAATAATGAAATACTTTACTATGTTTGCCTCTTTCACACATGTATTTGTTCAAGTCACGCCAGTTGGCACACAGAAGTCTTATGCCCTGAAACGTGCTTCGGATATTGTCAAACAGATACCATAAACTTGTTACTGATGAAAAGATCGATATCAATCTAGACCATTAGATATTTAAGGACTAATTGAGAAGTCATAGAACATTTTAGAGGGTTAATAGAATAAGGGCATTATAAATAGTGTTAGTCTTTTCTTTTTTCCTAATCTTTATTGCTATCAAATCATGTGTACCAAATTCTCTAACATAAAATATGAAAAAGGAGCTCTACGGTATGAATTTAATTTTCATTTATACACAAAACGAAACCATGAGACACTGTGTATATCCGTGCTATGATTCATCCCAATTGTTCGATTAATCACCCCGTAAAATATATTATTTTCATTTACATAAAATCAATTAATATCTATGACAGTTTTAAAAAGTCTATTACATACAATATCTATGACAGTTTCAAAAATTCTAAATCTATATAATATCTATGACAGTTTGAGAGTGTCTATTCCAAAAAAATATCTATTCCTTCCCACAGTCACCCTTAGGCAGTGCCGAAAACGTCCAGCCGCCCGTGGATCAAACGAACCCACACAGACTTTTAGATCTTCTTCAACTCAAAGCCTCAATGTATGATCGCGTCCCGCCGGATTCCGCGCTGGACAACGAAGACCTCGACAACAGCTCTCAGCTGGGCGTCCACAAACGGGTGTTCTGCAATGGCTTCACCGGCTGCGGTGGCCGGTTTCGACTGAGGAGGCGGCAGAAGAGGCCGTTCTGCAACACGTACGGATGCTACAACAGCGGCAAGAAGAGGGCGGACGAGATCGAGAGCGAGACGAGGGACGATGCCACAGAGCTGGGCCCCCAGACGGTGGACGAAGGATGGACCGGGGATAAGCTGAAGAGACTCTTCTGCAATGGTTACGGCGGGTGTCAGAATATGGGGAAGCGACTGCCAGTAGGAGAACCGTCGGGTAACCAACAGGAAAACATCCTTCCATTATCCAGAGAAGAGCTGAAGAAGCGATTTTTCTCGGCAGGATATGATGAGGACATGGAGGAACTAGCAAATAAGATGAGGAGGTGAAAAGGTGATAATTTGTTAAATCTCACCCCTACTCCACCCCCAACCCCTCCGTATTTATGTCGTATAATTTGGATCCTGTTTATTTCCCTTTCTTAATTTGCCCTGCTTATTTCCCCTTCTAAGTTTGTCCTGTTCATTTCCCTTTCTTATTTTGCCCCCAGGGGAGTGCTCTAAAATATTTATTTAAAACAACCTGCATGTCGTCAAAATATGAGGTGCACTGTCAGCTGTCGGTCTGCTGTTACTGGGGATGTGTCCACCAGGAGGTGCACTGTCAGCTGTCGGTCTGTGTCCCCCAGGAGGTGCACTGTCAGCTGTCGGTCTGTGTCCCCCAGGAGGTGCACTGTCAGCTGTCGGTCTGTGTCCCCCAGGAGGTGCACTGTCGGTCTGCTGTTACTGGGGATGTGTCCCCCAGGAGGTGCACTGTCGGCCGTCGGTCTGCTGTTACTGGGGATATGTCCCCCAGGAGGTGCACTGTTGGCTGTCGGTCTGCTGTTAAGGTGTACTGTTGGCGATCTGTGGTGGACAATAAGGTTGATCTTAAAACACTATCTATCGCCTGCATGGTCTTCCTCTGGCCCTGAACTGTAGTGCCTGCTACTGTGGGCATT
>OZ024794.1:12428409-12592293 GCA_964017045.1 Omphiscola glabra | reverse complement strand
AAATGGCGTCAGCTGGCCGTCGAGCGTAAGCTCGTAATGCCCTCCCCGACGCACCTCCATACAGCCAAGACGCAGAGTCTTCCTGACGCCAGACCGCGTGGCGTAATGCCAGGGACCTCACCGGACCTGGACCGCCCCTACACGCAACCGCTCGATTGTATTTGTGGATGGAGGCTTTCCCCGCCCGGGACGTCCAGTCAACCAAAAACGCTGCGTTTTAAGCGTTCGCAGCCCACTCTTCCAGGGAGTCGGGTTGGTGCTTTAACGTCCCAATATCTGCCCCCCACCTATCTCGGGTAAGTGACGGACGCCCTTTAAGGGGGTTTCTACAGTGGGTTTCTACCCTGCAAATAGTTTGCGAAGTAGCGTGGACGAAACGGTTGCCTAGGAGCAGCTTTCTCAGGGCTGGGTATTTAGAATCATCGGCTAGAGGCTTTCACCTGAGCCTCTCGCCTCATATCCATTAACGGCAACTTGTAATCATGAAACCCACCCTGTCTCTGCCTTTACTTCCAACTGTAAAAAGTCACAGTTAGCAGCCCTGTAGGGGCTGTATTATTTCCAACAGGTACCATGCATGCCCTTGTCTGCCCACGCGGGACACGCAATGGTGGCAGGTACCATGCATATCCCTTGTCTACCCACGCAATACACGCAATGGTGGTTATGTTCCCCGGGTAACGCCGAGCGGGTCCGGTGGCCGGCGCCCCCTAAACAGCAAGCCACCACAGACTTGTCAACCGGAGAACTGGGGAGCCAGCCAATCAAATATTATCCAAAAAAAAAATAACGATAACTTACCACAATTTATCGTTTAGAAATTGACTATAACAACAAACCATTTTAACGTTGCAATAATTAAATATGTCTATTTTCTTCAATTTCGTTTCAGCTGAATGTTTCCCATATCCTGTGTTTTGATGCCATTTTTTAAAGTCTAGACGTCTCCAACAGTTCTTTGGGGTGGGGTTGGTACGCACAGGCAAACACATTGATCGAGGGACTGCCGGCGGTTTATTTAACTTTGGGAAAGTTCTAAAACATAGAAATGGGGGTGGATGTAGTACTGAGGTTAGGTGTAGTTCTGCGGTTTGGGTAGTACAAGTGGTGGATGTAGCACTGAGGGTGGGGAAGTACAAGGGGTGGATGTAGTACTGAGGGTGGGGAAGTGCAAGGGGTGGATGTAGTACTGAGGGTGGGGAAGTACAATGGGTGGATGTAGTACTGAGGGTGGGTGTAGTACTTAGGGTGGGTGTAGTACTTAGGTTGGGTGTAGTACTTAGGGTGGGTGTAGCACTTAGGGTGGGTGTAATTCTTAGTGTGGGTGTAGTACTGAGGGTGGGTGTAGTTCTGAGGGTTGGGAAGTACAAAGGGTGGTTGCAGTACTGAGGGTGGGGTAGTACAAACGGTGGATGTAGTACTGAGGGTGGGTGTAGCACTGAGGGTGGATGTAGTTCTGAGGGTGGGTTTAGTACTGAGGGTTTAGTGTAGCACTGCGGGGGCGAGGTCGCTTTACGTGTGGGCCAGGGAGACAAACAGCTATGAAATCATTTGAAATTTTATTTTCTAAAACATATATTAAAGAGTTTATAAAAGAAAAGTTCTCTTTTTTTCTCTGTGCCTCGATTTGTTTGTTAGCCTTTAATGGCTCCATTTGTGACTGAATGAATAGTGCGACTAAAGGAATAGTGCTCCTTGTATCATTTAATATCTCTATTTGTGACTGAATGAATAGTGCGACTAAAGGAATAGTGCGACTAAAGGAATAGTGCTCCTTGTATCATTTAATATCTCTATTTGTGACTGAATGAATAGTGCGACTAAAGGAATAGTGCGACTAAAGGAATAGTGCTCCTGGTATCATTTAATATCTCTATTTGTGACTGAATGAATAGTGCGACTAAATGAATAGTGCGACTAAAGGAATAGTGCTCCTTGTATCATTTAATATCTCTATTTGTGACTGAATGAATAGTGCGACTAAAGGAATAGTGCTCCTTGTATCATTCAATTTCTCTATTTGTGACTGAATGAATAGTGCTTTTTGTATCATTTAATTTCCTTTACTGCTTTCCTTTCTGCGAAGAAGAACAAAAAATGCTCGCACCTTTTGATATAACGTCATCGATAGAATTGTGGAAAAAAAAAACGGATTTTACTAAACACTAAATAATAGTCAAAGGACTATGCTGAACAGTCACCAATTTGATACAGTGCTGAACAGTCACCAATTTGATACAATGCTGAACAGTCACCAATTTGATACATTGCTGAACAGTCACCAATTTGATACAGTGCTGAACAGTCACCAATTTGATACATTGCTGAACAGTCACCAATTTGATACAGTGCTGAACAGTCACCAATTTGATACAGTGCTGAACAGTCACCAATTTGATACATTGCTGAACAGTCACCAATTTTAAAACAGTGCTGAACAGTCACCAATTTGATACAATGCTGAACAATCACCAATTTGATACAGTGCTGTACAGTCACCAATTTGATACAGTGCTGAACAGTCACCAATTTGATACAGTGCTGTACAGTCACCAATTTGATACAGTGCTGAACAGTCACCAATTTGATACAATGCTGAACAGTCACCAATTTGATACAGTGCTGAACAGTCACCAATTTGATACAGTGCTGTACAGTCACCAATTTGATACAGTGCTGAACAGTCACCAATTTGATACAATGCGTAACAGTCACCAATTTGATACAGTGCTGTACAGTCACCAATTTGAATGTATATTTGTACATTAAACATTAAAAAGTAGATACAAGAAATGTAGTTAGATATAGTACTACAAGTTCTAGTTAGATCTAGTACTACAAGTGCTATTTAGATGTAGTACTTCAAGTTCTAGTTAGTTCTAGTACGACAAGTGCTATTTAGATCTATTACTACAAGTGCAAGTTAGAACTATTACTACAAGTGCTAGTTAGATCTAGTACTACAAGTGCAAGTTAGATCTATTACTACAAGTGCAAGTTAGATCTATTACTACAAGTGCAAGTTAGATCTTGTACTACAAGTGCTAGTTAGATCTAGTACTACAAGTGCTAATTATATCTAGCAATACAAGTGCTAGCTAGATCTAGTACTACAAGTGCTAGTTAGATCTAGTACTACAAGGGCTATTTAGATATAGTACTACAAGTGCTATTTAGATCTAGTACTACAAGTGCTATTTAGATCTAGTACTACAAGTGCTTGTTAGATCTAGTACTACAAGTGCTTGTTAGATCTAGTACTACAAGTGCTTGTTAGATAATACAAATTGAAAAGTTATGACGTCAGTAAAACAAAATAAAATGTACTCCGCATTTAAGAATCTAATTCAAGGCATCTCTTGGTTATTTTATTTTGCGCGCCTATTTATGAAAACATCCGTTCATTTATGGTTTCATAATAATCTCATAGGTCTCTTAGAACGCACGTCAGATATGTGAGTCACGTCAGATACATCAGATGTGTCAGAAATCTCAGATACTCCACATATATCAGACATTTCAGATGATATGTCAGATTAGTCAGATACACCAAAAATCGTCAGATACTCTAGATATGTCAGATATGGCTAACATTTAATGAGGTAGCTAGATAAGTAACTCATGTCAGAGTTGATCAAAATGAAAGTTCCTTTTAATTACGATTATTTTTTTCAATACTCTCCCTCCATTTTGAACGGGTTGATGCTAGTACAAAATAATAGTCATGGTAATGGACATTGGCAAAAGCAGTGAACTAGGGAACTAAAAATTTAGATGATTGAAAAGGAGCAGTTTTATTTTGCTCAAAAACCCACATTTTGGTCACAAAAATAAGCGGTCAAATATTTTATTTTTTTTGTTTTGAAAGGAATTATAATAATACAATTATTTTTTAAAGGGGGAAAGATTCTCAAAAGTTAACGTTAACAATTTACTCATTTTATTCACTTCCCTTTTTTTGGCACCATGTAGAGATTCACTCCCTTGCCAACTAACTCTTAACAATTCAAAGAGAGGCTGAAATACTTATCTCTTATCAACACGTTAGCGACGATTGGCAGCTGTGTGACCCCCAGAATCATTGGTTAAATCTGAGTTAATAAAGTCTTTGACTCTTAAAATACTCATTAAAACTAAAGGGCTAAATCTAACAATTCAACCAGCGATAATCAAATCGCTAGAAACGATAAAATTCGCCGCGTTACAATAAATATATTTATTGTATGAATTATTATTATTTTGTTTTTACAAGATGTACCGTACAAAAAAATCTTCACTGCATTTTAAGACACACAGAAATAAAAACGATTTAAGAATTCCTGCTGATGAGCGGAGAACATGATGGAATTATAGATAGCGTCACAAAACTATCCTACTGGGTAGGCGAATTAGGTGATGAAATATTTTGGACAGTTCATGATTGATTTCGGAATATCTGATGAGCAAAAATGGAAGTAAGAGAAAAAAAAACAACCTGTCAATCTTGGTGCATTGTAGAGGACGGTATATAATGACTTTAAAAGATCAGAGGATTGTACGGTGTCAGAATGGCTTGGTGGTTGATAGAGAAGGAAACGACTTATTCCGGGTAGTATCAAAACGTGAAATACAAGAATTTATTTCCACACACAATTCAATAAAGTTGCAACACTGTGTGGATTGTAAATGTTTATTTTCAAAAAAATTTTAAAGTGATTAGCTTGGTTGAATACATAATTAGGTCCCGTGATTGTAAAAGGTCACATCACGTGGCGGTCATTGCCGCATCACGTGGTGGTCATAACCGCATCACGTTGTTTTCATTGCTGCATCACGTGGTGTGATTAAATCAGTCCTAAAATATCAGACTTAATTTGAGCCTTGCCAAACTCATCTCCATCTAGAACATCTGAAATCAAAAGTTTGCTTCCAATTAAATTTTCACAAGTTTTTTGGTATATCTAAACACTTGTCATTCAGATCATGATAAAAAATTACAACATGAAGATGATACTTAATTAATTACTCCTAATAATATACTAAAACATCCGGCTAAAATTGATCTCTAGATTTAGATTTGTCTCATGGCAATATTTTAAATTATGGTAAGAGGAACATCTACATTATTTAAATATTTATTTTAAACCATCAATCCTTATCAAGTCCTCTCTCAGAAATACGCGACGGAATGGGAGATTGGGAAACATTGAGTAGTTCACAATAAGTAGGATAACTTGGCTTCATATCATTTAACAAACTCAGAGAGATTACAACCTAGTCATCACAACCCAGTCATTATAACCCAGTCATCACAGCTCATTCATTACAACCCAGTCAGCACAACCGTGTCATTACAACCCTGTAATCCCAGCTCAGTCATTACAACCCAGTCAGCACAACCTTGTCATTACAACCCTGTCATCCCAGATCAGTCATTACAGCCCAGTCATTAAACCCAGTCATTAAAACCCAGTCATAAAAACACAGTCATTAAAACTCAGTAATTACAACGCAGTCATTACAACCTAGTCATTACAACCCAGTCATTACAACCCAGTCATTACAACCCAGTCTTCACAACCCAGTCATCAAAACCCATTGATCACAACCGAGTCATCCCAACCCAGTGATCACAACCCAGTCATCACAACCCAGTCATCACAACCCAGTGATCACAACCCAGTCATCACAACCCAGTCATCCCAGCTCAGTCATCACAACCCACTCATCACAACCCTAGTCATCATAACCCAGTCATCATAATCCAGTCATCATAACCCAGTCATCACAACCCAGTCATTAAAACCCAGTAATTGAAACTCAGGCATTACAAGGCAGTCATCACAACCCCGTGATCACAACCGAGTGATCACAAGCCAGTCATCAAAACCCAGTGACCCCAACCCAGTCATCCCAACCCAGTGATCACAACCCAGTCGTAACAACCCAGTCATCACAACCCAGTGATCACAACCCAGTCGTCACAACCCAGTCATGCAAACCCAGTCATTACAACCCAGTCATAACAACCCAGTCCTCCTAACCCAGTCATGACAACCCAGTCATTACAACCCAGTCATTACAACCCAGTCATGACAACCCAGTCATGACAACCCAGTCATGACAACCCAGTCATTACAACCCAGTCATTACAACCCAGTCATCACAACCCAGTTATTACAACCCAGTCATTACAACCCAGTCATCACAACCCAGTCATTACAAACCAGTCATCACAACCCAGTCATTACAACCCAGTCATCACAATCCAGTCTTTACAACCCAGTCGTCACAACCCAATCGTCACAACCCAGTGATCACAACCCAGTCATCACAACCCAGTCATCCCAGCTCAGTCATCACAACCCACTCATCACAACCCAGTCATCACAACCCAGTCATTACAACCCAGTCATTACAACCCAGTCATCACAACCCAGTTATTACAACCCAGTCATTACAACCCAGTCATCACAACCCAGTCATTACAAACCAGTCATCACAACCCAGTCATTACAACCCAGTCATCACAATCCAGTCTTTACAACCCAGTCGTCACAACCCAATCGCCACAACCCAGTCGTGACAACACAGTAATAATAACTCAGTCATCACAACCCAGTCATTACAACCCAGTCATCACAACCCAGTCGTCACAACCCAGTCATTACAATCCAGTCATCACAACCCAGACATCACAACCCAGACATCCCAACCCAGTCATTACAACCCAGTCCAGTCATTAAAACCCAGTCATAAAAACACAGTCATTAAAACTCAGTAATTACAACGCAGTCATTACAACCTAGTCATTACAACCCAGTCATTACAACCCAGTCATTACAACCCAGTCTTCACAACCCAGTCATCAAAACCCAGTGTTCACAACACAGTCATCACAACCCAGTCGTCACAACCCAGTTATTACAACCCAGTCATCACAACCCAGTCATCACAACCCAGTCATCCCAGCTCAGTCATCACAACCCACTCATCACAACCCTAGTCATCATAACCCAGTCATCATAATCCAGTCATCATAACCCAGTCATCACAACCCAGTCATTAAAACCCAGTAATTGAAACTCAGGCATTACAAGGCAGTCATCACAACCCAGTGATCACAACCGAGTGATCACAAGCCAGTCATCAAAACCCAGTGACCCCAACCCAGTCATCCCAACCCAGTGATCACAACCCAGTCGTAACAACCCAGTCATCACAACCCAGTGATCACAACCCAGTCGTCACAACCCAGTCATGCAAACCCAGTCATTACAACCCAGTCATAACAACCCAGTCCTCCTAACCCAGTCATGACAACCCAGTCATTACAACCCAGTCATTACAACCCAGTCATGACAACCCAGTCATGACAACCCAGTCATCACAACCCAGTCATTACAACCCAGTCATCACAACCCAGTTATTACAACCCAGTCATTACAACCCAGTCATCACAACCCAGTCATTACAAACCAGTCATCACAACCCAGTCATTACAACCCAGTCATCACAATCCAGTCTTTACAACCCAGTCGTCACAACCCAATCGTCACAACCCAGTGATCACAACCCAGTCATCACAACCCAGTCATCCCAGCTCAGTCATCCCAACCCATTTATCACAACCCAGTCGTAACAACCCAGTCATCACAACCCAGTGATCACAACCCAGTCGTAACAACCCAGTCGTAACAACCCAGTCGTCACAACCCAGTCATGCAAACCCAGTCATTACAACCCAGTCATAACAACCCAGTCCTCCTAACCCAGTCATGACAACCCAGTCATTACAACCCAGTCATTACAACCCAGTCATTACAACCCAGGCATCACAACCCAGTCATTACAACCCAGTCATGACAACCCAGTCATTACAACCCAGTCATCACAACCCAGTTATTACAACCCAGTCATTACAACCCAGTCATCACAACCCAGTCATTACAAACCAGTCATCACAACCCAGTCATTACAACCCAGTCATCACAATCCAGTCTTTACAACCCAGTCGTCACAACCCAGTGTTCACAACCCAGTCATCACAACCCAGTCATCACAACCCAGTGTTCACAACACAGTCATCACAACCCAGTTGTCACAACCCAGTTATTACAACCCAGTCATCACAACCCAGTCTTTACAACCCAGTCATCACAACCCGGTCATTACAACCCAGTCATCACAACCCAGTCATTACAACCCAGTCATTACAACCCAGTCATCACAACCCAGTCGTCACAACCCAGTCATTACAATCCAGTCATCTCAACCCAGACATCACAACCCAGACATCCCAACCCAGTCATTACAACCCAGTCATTACAACCCAGACATCACAATCCAATCATCACAACCCAGTCATTACAATTCCAACAAGACCAACCTTTCAGAGTACCTTTGCAGTCCACAACAGGTTCTACCTGATTCATTTTTGTACTTAGAGGAGACATCCGCTCCCTCACGGTGATCTGATGGACATTTGATGACCTGGTGTCCTGGAGACGGAGATCACAATATCAGTCATGTCAAAAATCAAGTCGACTTAAGAACCCAAAATTAGGTGTAAAATAGAGATCATATAATGACAGAAAAACAGAGCCAGAGACTTACCTTGCTGTCCAGGTAAACGGACCTAGCGATTACTTAGAGAAATACGACAACAAAAGGACGCAGACTTAAAAATGTAAGGTAAATCAATGAGTCGTGTGATCCAACTACAACGCCAATGGAAGTAACGTGATCCAACTACAACGTCAATAGAAATCATGTGGTCCTACTACAACACCGATAGAAGTCACACGATAGCACTACAACACCGATAGAAGTCACGTGATCGCACTACAAACCGATAGAAGTCACGTGATCGCACTACAACACTGATAGAAGTCACGCGATAGCACTACAACATCGATAGAAGTCACGTGATCGCACTACAACGCCAACCCCCCCCCCCCACAACCCACTGCTTAAAGTACACAATCAAGTGACATATCCCACCCAATCAATGACATCACGGACACGTCAATAACTTACTAACGGACATTTAATGAACACATATTTTTGTTTACCGAAGACGACGGCCGACTGCCGCAACTTGTGGACGAACTGCCGAATTCTCCCTTCTGTAAAGAGCGTCGCTCTCGTAGCCTCTTCAGCGCCTGCCTCACCTGTCGGGTGAGATAAGTATCCAGTTACCGCAACATATAATTAAAGTCATATTACCTTTCAGACCTTTATTTCTATTTCGGGTTATCGTAGAGTTACGCAATAGATCACAATTTATATTTTTTTAAAAACAAAATCAAGTTGTGCTATCACTTCAAACACCACATCACTTATTCAGAGGCGTAGGAAATGGATTGGGGTAGAGAGGGTGCCCGGTCAGAACATTTTCTTTAATTAAGGGGGGGGGGGGGCATTTTCCGCACACTGCATAGGTTTTTTTAAGTGTAAGGGGGCCTTAAAAAATCTAGCATTACAACGCAGTCATCACAACCCAGTGATCACAAGCCAGTCATCAAAACACTTAAATTGTCACACATCTTATACTACAGCTGATATCACATCTTATACTACAGCACGTATCACATCTTATACTACAGCACGTATCACATCTTATACTACAGCACGTATCACATCTTATACTACAGCACGTATCACATCTTATACTACAGCTCGTATCACATCTTATACTACAGCACGTATCACATCTTATACTACAGCACGTATCACATCTTATACTACAGCACGTATCACATCTTATACTACAGCACGTATCACATCTTATACTACAGCACGTATCACATCTTATACTACAGCACGTATCACATCTTATACTACAGCACGTATCACATCTTATACTACAGCACGTATCACATCTTATACTACAGCACGTATCACATCTTATACTACAGCACGTATCACATCTTATACTACAGCACGTATCACATCTTATACTACAGCACGTATCACATCTTATACTACAGCACGTATCACATCTTATACTACAGCACGTATCACATCTTATACTACAGCACGTATCACATCTTATACTACAGCACGTATCACATCTTATACTACAGCACGTATCACATCTTATACTACAGCACGTATCACATCTTATACTACAGCACGTATCACATCTTATACTACAGCACGTATCACATCTTATACTACAGCTCGTATCACATCTTATACTACAGCACGTATCACATCTTATACTACAGCACGTATCACATCTTATACTACAGCTCGTATCACATCTTATACTACAGCACGTATCACATCTTATACTACAGCACGTATCACATCTTATACTACAGCTCGTATCACATCTTATACTACAGCTCGTATCACATCTTATACTACAGCTCGTATCACATCTTATACTACAGCACGTATCACATCTTATACTACAGCTCGTATCACATCTTATACTACAGCACGTATCACATCTTATACTACAGCACGTATCACATCTTATACTGCATCACGTATCACATCTTATACTACATCACGTATCACATCTTATACTACATCACGTATCACATCTTATACTACATCACGTATCACATCTTATACTACATCACGTATCACATCTTATACTACATCACGTATCACATCTTATACTGCATCACGTATCACATCTTATACTACATCACGTATCACATCTTATACTACAGCACGTATCACATCTTATACTACAGCACGTATCACATCTTATACTACATCACGTATCACATCTTATACTACATCACGTATCACATCTTATACTACATCACGTATCACATCTTATACTGCATCACGTATCACATCTTATACTACATCACGTATCACATCTTATACTACAGCACGTATCACATCTTATACTACAGCACGTATCACATCTTATACTACAGCACGTATCACATCTTATACTACATCACGTATCACATCTTATACTACATCACGTATCACATCTTATACTACAGCACGTATCACATCTTATACTACAGCACGTATCACATCTTATACTACAGCACGTATCACATCTTATACTACAGCACGTATCACATCTTATACTACAGCACGTATCACATCTTATACTACATCACGTATCACATCTTATACTGCATCACGTATCACATCTTATACTACATCACGTATCACATCTTATACTACAGCACGTATCACATCTTATACTACAGCAAAATTTTGGATTAGACTTTATTCCCCAGAAAAAACTAACAACATTAGCACCCAGTGTGGATAGGACACGTTAACCTTGGATGGCAGCTCAACTGAGAGATAGGACACGTTAACCTTGGATGGCAGCTCAACTGAGAGATAGGACACGTTAACCTTGGATGGCAGCTCAACTGAGAGATAGGACACGTTAACCTTGGATGGCAGCTCAACTGAGAGATAGGACACGTTATCCTTGGATGGCAGCTCAACTGAGAGATAGGACACGTTAACCTTGGATGGCAGCTCAACTGAGAGATAGGACACGTTATCCTTGGATGGCAGCTCAACTGAGAGATAGGACACGTTAACCTTGGATGGCAGCTCAACTGAGAGATAGGACACGTTATCCTTGGATGGCAGCTCAACTGAGAGATAGGACACGTTAACCTTGGATGGCAGCTCAACTGAGAGATAGGACACGTTAACCTTGGATGGCAGCTCAACTGAGAGATAGGACACGTTAACCTTGGATGGCAGCTCAACTGAGAGATAGGACACGTTATCCTTGGATGGCAGCTCAACTGAGAGATAGGACACGTTAACCTTGGATGGCAGCTCAACTGAGAGATAGGACACGTTATCCTTGGATGGCAGCTCAACTGAGAGATAGGACACGTTATCCTTGGATGGCAGCTCAACTGAGAGATAGGACACGTTATCCTTGGATGGCAGCTCAACTGAGAGATAGGACACGTTAACCTTGGATGGCAGCTCAACTGAGAGATAGGACACGTTATCCTTGGATGGCAGCTCAACTGAGAGATAGGACACGTTATCCTTGGATGGCAGCTCAACTGAGAGATAGGACACGTTAACCTTGGATGGCAGCTCAACTGAGAGATAGGACACGTTATCCTTGGATGGCAGCTCAACTGAGAGATAGGACACGTTATCCTTGGATGGCAGCTCAACTGAGAGATAGGACACGTTAACCTTGGATGGCAACTCAACTGAGAGATAGGACACGTTATCCTTGGATGGCAGCTCAACTGAGAGATAGGACACGTTAACCTTGGATGGCAACTCAACTGAGAGATAGGACACGTTAACCTTGGATGGCAACTCAACTGAGAGATAGGACACGTTAACCTTGGATGGCAACTCAACTGAGAGATAGGACACGTTAACCTTGGATGGCAACTCAACTGAGAGATAGGACACGTTAACCTTGGATGGCAACTCAACTGAGAGATAGGACACGTTAACCTTGGATGGCAACTCAACTGAGAGATAGGACACGTTAACCTTGGATGGCAACTCAACTGAGAGATAGGACACGTTAACCTTGGATGGCAACTCAACTGAGAGATAGGACACGTTATCCTTGGATGGCAGCTCAACTGAGAGATAGGACACGTTAACCTTGGATGGCAACTCAACTGAGAGATAGGACACGTTAACCTTGGATGGCAACTCAACTGAGAGATAGGACACGTTAACCTTGGATGGCAACTCAACTGAGAGATAGGACACGTTAACCTTGGATGGCAGCTCAACTGAGAGATAGGACACGTTAACCTTGGATGGCAACTCAACTGAGAGATAGGACACGTTAACCTTGGATGGCAGCTCAACTGAGAGATAGGACACGTTAACCTTGGATGGCAACTCAACTGAGAGATAGGACACGTTAACCTTGGATGGCAACTCAACTGAGAGATAGGACACGTTAACCTTGGATGGCAGCTCAACTGAGAGATAGGACACGTTAACCTTGGATGGCAACTCAACTGAGAGATAGGACACGTTAACCTTGGATGGCAACTCAACTGAGAGATAGGACACGTTAACCTTGGATGGCAGCTCAACTGAGAGATAGGACACGTTAACCTTGGATGGCAACTCAACTGAGAGATAGGACACGTTAACCTTGGATGGCAGCTCAACTGAGAGATAGGACACGTTAACCTTGGATGGCAGCTCAACTGAGAGATAGGACACGTTAACCTTGGATGGCAACTCAACTGAGAGATAGGACACGTTAACCTTGGATGGCAGCTCAACTGAGAGATAGGACACGTTAACCTTGGATGGCAGCTCAACTGAGAGATAGGACACGTTAACCTTGGATGGCAGCTCAACTGAGAGATAGGACACGTTAACCTTGGATGGCAGCTCAACTGAGAGATAGGACACGTTAACCTTGGATGGCAACTCAACTGAGAGATAGGACACGTTAACCTTGGATGGCAGCTCAACTGAGAGATAGGACACGTTAACCTTGGATGGCAGCTCAACTGAGAGATAGGACACGTTAACCTTGGATGGCAGCTCAACTGAGAGATAGGACACGTTAACCTTGGATGGCAGCTCAACTGAGAGATAGGACACGTTAACCTTGGATGGCAACTCAACTGAGAGATAGGACACGTTAACCTTGGATGGCAGCTCAACTGAGAGATAGGACACGTTAACCTTGGATGGCAACTCAACTGAGAGATAGGACACGTTAACCTTGGATGGCAGCTCAACTGAGAGATAGGACACGTTATCCTTGGATGGCAGCTCAACTGAGAGATAGGACACGTTATCCTTGGATGGCAGCTCAACTGAGAGATAGGACACGTTAACCTTGGATGGCAGCTCAACTGAGAGATAGGACACGTTATCCTTGGATGGCAGCTCAACTGAGAGATAGGACACGTTATCCTTGGATGGCAGCTCAACTGAGAGATAGGACACGTTAACCTTGGATGGCAACTCAACTGAGAGATAGGACACGTTATCCTTGGATGGCAGCTCAACTGAGAGATAGGACACGTTAACCTTGGATGGCAACTCAACTGAGAGATAGGACACGTTAACCTTGGATGGCAACTCAACTGAGAGATAGGACACGTTAACCTTGGATGGCAACTCAACTGAGAGATAGGACACGTTAACCTTGGATGGCAACTCAACTGAGAGATAGGACACGTTAACCTTGGATGGCAACTCAACTGAGAGATAGGACACGTTAACCTTGGATGGCAACTCAACTGAGAGATAGGACACGTTAACCTTGGATGGCAACTCAACTGAGAGATAGGACACGTTAACCTTGGATGGCAACTCAACTGAGAGATAGGACACGTTATCCTTGGATGGCAGCTCAACTGAGAGATAGGACACGTTAACCTTGGATGGCAACTCAACTGAGAGATAGGACACGTTAACCTTGGATGGCAACTCAACTGAGAGATAGGACACGTTAACCTTGGATGGCAACTCAACTGAGAGATAGGACACGTTAACCTTGGATGGCAGCTCAACTGAGAGATAGGACACGTTAACCTTGGATGGCAACTCAACTGAGAGATAGGACACGTTAACCTTGGATGGCAGCTCAACTGAGAGATAGGACACGTTAACCTTGGATGGCAACTCAACTGAGAGATAGGACACGTTAACCTTGGATGGCAACTCAACTGAGAGATAGGACACGTTAACCTTGGATGGCAGCTCAACTGAGAGATAGGACACGTTAACCTTGGATGGCAACTCAACTGAGAGATAGGACACGTTAACCTTGGATGGCAACTCAACTGAGAGATAGGACACGTTAACCTTGGATGGCAGCTCAACTGAGAGATAGGACACGTTAACCTTGGATGGCAACTCAACTGAGAGATAGGACACGTTAACCTTGGATGGCAGCTCAACTGAGAGATAGGACACGTTAACCTTGGATGGCAGCTCAACTGAGAGATAGGACACGTTAACCTTGGATGGCAACTCAACTGAGAGATAGGACACGTTAACCTTGGATGGCAGCTCAACTGAGAGATAGGACACGTTAACCTTGGATGGCAGCTCAACTGAGAGATAGGACACGTTAACCTTGGATGGCAGCTCAACTGAGAGATAGGACACGTTAACCTTGGATGGCAGCTCAACTGAGAGATAGGACACGTTAACCTTGGATGGCAACTCAACTGAGAGATAGGACACGTTAACCTTGGATGGCAGCTCAACTGAGAGATAGGACACGTTAACCTTGGATGGCAGCTCAACTGAGAGATAGGACACGTTAACCTTGGATGGCAGCTCAACTGAGAGATAGGACACGTTAACCTTGGATGGCAGCTCAACTGAGAGATAGGACACGTTAACCTTGGATGGCAACTCAACTGAGAGATAGGACACGTTAACCTTGGATGGCAGCTCAACTGAGAGATAGGACACGTTAACCTTGGATGGCAACTCAACTGAGAGATAGGACACGTTAACCTTGGATGGCAAATCAACTGAGAGATAGGACACGTTAACCTTGGATGGCAACTCAACTGAGAGATATGACACGTTAACCTTGGATGGCAACTCAACTGAGAGATAGGACACGTTAACCTTGGATGGCAAATCAACTGAGAGATAGGACACGTTAACCTTGGATGGCAACTCAACTGAGAGAAGCAACATTTGAATTCAAACCTGGCGATGGAGACCCGTAGGGGGTATGACATTAACACAAGGAAAAATCCTACAAATCAAGCGACGTGGAACGCATAAAGTTCACAGAAAGACACAAGAAACACTGCTGGTCATCCTCTACACCCTGGTCTCCCAGTCGTCTTGGCCAAGTCTGGTGACGCTGACGAATGGCGCCGCTCTCCCTCACTTGAAACAAAATAAAAGGCTACTACTGATGTCGAATCATGCCTTGGACAACTGCGCATGCGCAGGACGAACTATACTAGCGAGCATCATTAATTAAAATACATCACGTTTCATTTGTTATGGTATATGACGTATCCCTTATCATAGTACACCAAGCATCACTTATTATAAGACGTCACATTATGGCATAGTCTTCATCTGGATAAAGTTTTAAAGATTTCGATTGATCAACTTTACTGTTGTAGTTTTGCATTAGTGCCAACAATTTTTATTCAGCCTGTATCAAATTTAAACATGGCCTACCTAGAGTAAATCCACTCACCTCTGTATTTAAAGCACAGTGAAATAAAAAGATGAAGAATCCCTGTTGGAAACGGAACAAATGAAATTAGAAAGCTGAAAATAAAAGTGTGAATGTGCAGTTCTTAAGCTAATATTAGGCAAAATGTACAACATTTTTTGTTTAGGTGATGGTGGTGGTAGTGCAGTTGTTGCTCAACATGATCCATTGTAATCAAACGTGGATGAATAGTGGATACGTGAGAGGATATATAAGTAGATACATAAGTGGAAATGGTAGAGGATAGGAAATAGCAGACGTAAGATTATACGTAAAGAGATATATAAGTGGATACTTAAGAGCAAACGGGATAACGTACGTGGATACATAAGTGGATACATAGGTGGGTTAGAAAGGGGATACATAAATTGATACATAAGTGGTTACATAAATGGATATATACGTGGATACATAACTGGATACGTAAGAGGATACGCAAGTGGATATGTATCGCTGAATAAGTAAGAGGATACATAAGTGGATAGATAAGTGGATAGATAAGTGGTAACATAAGTAAAAGTTTCAGTTGATACATCTGTGGATACATAAGTGGAAACGTAATAGAATATACAAGGGAAAACTAAATGAATACGGATGAGGATAGATAAGAGTATACATAAGTGTATAAATACATATATGGATATTATATAAATAGATACATAAGAGAATACAAAAGAGGTACATTAGAGCAGTGTTTCCAAAACGTTTCAGTTTGTTGGTCTTGTAGGCAGGTTTCCCACTGCTCCACGGTGGGTGCCTCATCTTGTATGCAGGTTTCCCACTGCTCCACGGTGGGTGCCTCATCTTGTAGGCAGGTTTCCCACTGCTCCACGGTGGGTGCCTCATCTTGTAGGCATGTTTCCCACTGCTCCACGGTGGGTGCCTCATCTTGTAGGCATGTTTCCCACTGCTCCACGGTGGGTGCCTCATCTTGTAGGCATGTTTCCCACTGCTCCACGGTGGGTGCCTCATCTTGTAAGCATGTTTCCCACTGCTCCACGGTGGGTGCCTCATCTTGTAGGCATGTTTCCCACTGCTCCACGGTGGGTGCCTTATCTTGTAGGCATGTTTCCCACTGCTCCACGGTGGGTGCCTCATCTTGTAGGCATGTTTCCCACTGCTCCACGGTGGGTGCCTCATTTATTGACAACAACCACTTAACTTTTCTTTGCCAGTGTCTTTATTAACTTTGCGTCAACCGGGAAACGCTGCATTCAGTTGCGTAGCTAGGGTTAGTGCCACCCCGGGCGGACCAAGCTTTTTGCCACCCTCGTCCACGGAAAAAAACCAAAAAACTCTTGATATGGCCAAAATTGATGGCGTCCCTCAATTTAACGAAATAAATACCTCCCCTACGCACCCACCTCCTACGCCACTGACTGCGTTAGATGATACATTAGAGGAACCATAAGAAACCACACACACCTGGAGTGAGTTTAGGACGGCGAAAACATATTGAAATGCAAGCAGGTCCACGTTGACAGACGCCAATCCAAAAGTCCAGGTGAGTCCAAGCAGTGGCGCCAAGAATAAGCTCGCCTTAACTCCAGCCCTGGTCAGCAACAAAATTTCAACATTTTAAAGTTTTGATATTTTTAGATGAAACAAGGAAAACCTAAGAGATGATATAGGAGTCAAAACGTCTCAATCAAAAGTCGAACGTTTCAAAGATAATCATATGATCATCTGGCGTGACAGAGGCGTCATTTCAGGATTTTTTCGTGGGGGGGGGGGGGGGGGTGCAAAACAAAAAAAATTGGCCGGCTTGTTGAATTGTTTATTTAATGGAGGCGCCCCAGTATATAGCAATTCGAATAAAACTTGCAAATTCGGGGGAGGGGATAACGCCCCCGTGCCCTACCCAAAATGACGCCCCTGATGTCAGTTATAATTTGTCATACTATTCTACCTCGAAAAAGACAGTCCGAATGAGAATAGCTGGTACAAAGACGAAATAGGGTGAAACGTTTTAAAGAAACACAAATATAACATAGTTTTGTGTAGATTAGATATGGATTAAGGATGTTGTAAAGAGATTTCCGGCTAAACAATGTAGTACTTTACTTTTGTAATCGATTTCTCTGGAATTCTTCTCACTATGCCGAATACTTATTATCATTATGAAAACCTCCATAATTTAAAAACATGAAAATAAAAGTCGTTAGTACACCCTACTTTTATAGTCGACCGGCGGAAGTTTTAGTCAATGAATCGATCTATACATAAGTTATTCTTAAATCGATCTCATAATTCATCCGTGAATTTCGATTATACGAAAAAACTATATTTAAAAATAAAAAAATAAACTCATAAACTTGTATTCTATAGTTAAATTAAAATTTTCTTTTTTTTTTTGTTGAAGTTTTGTATTCTGTATTGGTGAGTATCAGTTCCTGGGGCTTTCAACGTTTCTGCATCTGGTAAAACATACCAAAAAAATCTGGCATAGGCACGCTAAAAGAAAAAAAAAAGACCATCATTCAGATGATTCGTAAGGTTATATTTTGTAGATGTAATAGAATTATAATATTTTGAAATTTGAGTAAAAAAAAACATCAACTACAAAAAGGCAATAAATAAAAAGGAAATAAAATGGAAGGCTTGGATTTTTATGATTAAAATTTTTTTTTTTAGATCTTAGCAAGATTGAAATCAAATTAAGCTTGTGTGAAATCTGCGACTTCTTCGCTTGAATATTTTATAAGCACCGGGTGTAGCGTTGGTTCTGAGAGACGAAGAGCTTCACTGCGATCTAGTGATGGTTCTCACCGATCCTGCTGTAACAACTAAGGCTAATAACACCCTTTAGCATCCATGTCACTATATAAATTATTATATATGAATTGGTTTTATTCTGAACAGATCCGTACGCGCCCATCAGCCGCAACTATCCCATAGTAAATACAAGGATTGCATTTTATGTCTGAGCACCAGAGTGATGTCAGACGCAGGAGACAACCCAATCTTATAACTATTCCGCGAACTATCAACTTTCTATTAACATCATATCAGCAATGTGGCCACATCCATGGATAGGGGGGAGCTAAAGATATACAATTTGATACATAAATTGGTTCTAAAGCAGGGTCTCCCAACCTAGGTGGTATTTCCGGGGTACAAGGTGCATTTTAGGGGTGCGAGGTCAATTTCAGGGGTGCGAGGTCAATTTCAGGGGTCCGAGGTCAATTTCAGGGGTGCGAGGTCAATTTCAGAGGTGCGAGGTCAATTTCAGGGGTGTGAGGTCAATTTCAGGGGTGCGAGGTCAATTTCAGGGGTGCGAGGTCAATTTCAGGGGTGCGAGGTCAATTTCAGAGGTGCGATGTCAATTTCAGGGGTGCGAGGTCAATTTCAGGGGTGCGAGGATACATTTTATGTTACTGTATTAATGTTTATAATTTTTTTTTTAATTCGTTATATTCTTCATAAATATTACACTATTTTATTTCCTAAGTAATGCTGTTGTCTTTGGCACTCAATTTAAGAACACAACAATTAGAAGTCCATTTTTTCCGACTGTAAAATGCATTAAATGCATCGCTACTTTTGTTGGGGTGCGGGGAATAGGGCAAAAAAAATGGGCGGACCTTTCATACAATAGAAGAGGTTGGAAAGCCTTGGTCTATTCTTAAGTAGGGTGTTAATGCCCCACAATGGTTCGGATTCCCGCTTTACCACTTATATAACATACACTGAAATTTCGGGTCTGAAGTGAACTTTAAGTGAAGCCATCAGTAGTGCATAATTACACAATCTCCGTCGTAATTAATTCATTTAGAAAACTTTTATTGTTTTCAACAGCTTTTCAGTTTCCAGTCAAGATTCGTTTCGTAATTTGCCTCCCCTGCTTGTCTACTAAACTATTTGTCAGATTTATAAGCGTCAGTTCACACGATCACATTTTCGATCCTGCATTTGATGCAAGTATTTTTTGTATGAAGCCTTGTCACAACTTTCAAATTACTATTTGATCAAATTCCCATTTATAACTAAATAAAAGAAAGAAAGAAAACACAAAATAGTGCGTTCCTACACAAAATTTGACGCGAATTTTGAAGCTAACTTGTACGTGTGAACTGACGCTTAAGGGGGTAGGCGCTTGAAAATATCTTAATTTTTCAAAAATTATCCAATTTTTTTTGTTTTCATTTTTACGAAGATGAACATTCTTAGATTCGATTACACATAAATGTATACTACTTTTTAAAAGATTTGTTGTGAAACAACTGATATTTAACACCCCACCCCACTTTAAAAATTGACCTAATTTTAGAAGAAAATAAAATTCATCCATATCCCATGTTTGAGACCTCAAAAAACTATTTTTAAATAGCATAATATGCTATTATTATATATCAATGTAAAGGTAAATTCAAGCAGTTTTTTTATTATTTAGAATCGTAGTCAGTAAATATAATTGCCTCAAATAATCGGATCCACAAACGTAATGTTGTAGGATATTCCTTAGTTCTATTATTATAATTATTTTACCGATTTTCATTGGTCCAAACAGGGGAGTAACCAAGATACCGATGACTCGCGCATGCGCAAATGAGTTGTTTATGTGTGTTTACCGGATCGCGAACTAAATTTTGCAAACGAAGCATCAGCATGTTTTGATTTTAAAATATGCATTTACAACCTTACCGATTAGGTAAAAGCCAGAAATAAATAAACTACAGAAATTTATGCACTGGCACTAAGAAAAGCTCTCAATTCAAGGTAAGTATAATAAAAAATTATCATAATTTAGCGACACGAGATGGCGATAGTTGAGATTATTCAGTCAGTACTACAGTACGTCAGTACAGTCAATGTGTTGCCATGCCATGATGCTCGTGATGGTGTAAGGGTTGTTTAGCTTATGCGGAAATTTGCACAAGTTTCTACTTAAACTTAAAGTCTTTATATTTATCAATCAAGGGAATTTTTAATTTATATGAAACCTAAGCCTATTTATTTGGCTACAAAAACATTGAAAAATAATCGACGAGTAGTTCAAAGTAATAGTCTAGACTAATACAATTATATATTAGATTAGCATTAGCATTATGGATATGAGCAAATAAATTCGTATTAGAATGTTTCAACTCAAATAGTTTAATCTTAGCCTAATTCATTTATTTTATCTGCATACAATTATTAGTAATAGTGATAGCCTTAATATCATTTCTTATTTCTAAAATCAATTCATTAGAATAATAATTAATAATTATAATAAAATAAATAATTAGTTAAGCAATCCTACACATCTAAATAATACTGATAGACAAATTGTGATCAATGTCAGTATATTTTTTGCTAATTGATGTTTATTAATTTTTTAATTCCATTCTAGCCCCCAATAAGTACTACCGAGCCGAGCAAAAGTTAATTCTTCAGTGACAAGAAGTCAACTTCAACAGCAGAGGGAGTACTAAACAAGAATTTGGATATGATCATAATTCAAAGCTTTTACCAATTTTCTTCTGTCTTCAGTGGGGTGGACAAATCGCAGAAGCCATAACTTACAGCTGATTGCAAAACAAAATAGTCAATACTAAGAATATAAAAATGACTTGATTGTGAGTGGTTAGATTCTTCAAATCCACAACTGGATAACCAAGGCATTATCAATTATAGACTGTAAGGCTTGAAGGACAATGGCATGGACTATGAAAAGTTGCAATCTATGATATCTGCCATAACCTTAAAAACCCAGCTGCACTGCACAATTTATAACCGGCACAAAGTATAAAAACTGCGCTATGCCGAAGAACATTTATAAGCAAGTATCTGCCCAATTATTACATTTCTAAAAGACACATAACTCATTCCTCTCTGGTATGAGGGAATTCTTTGCTGAAAGAGGTACACAGAATATGTACAAAAGTTTCAACATAGCATTGGTGCCATGGAACTACATAGAACTGCTTCAATTTCAGTGATGTTGTCAGCAACATAACCTTGTCATCTAATTATGGTTAAAAATGATCATGGACAAAATATGGTTGATAGGGGGCTTTGGATAACTTGTGTTATACTAGAATGCTGAGCAAAAAAATTGGTAGACAACACAAATTAGCTTTATTCGAGCGGAAAATAAAAAATCTTTAAAAAATTGTGATTTTGACGTTCACATGAGGGAAGTTCGAGAAGGTGAAAACCATGTTCCTGGTGCATTTAACAGTTAAATACTATACAAAACCACCATGTCCATGTTGCTGAACAAAAAAAACTATGTAAAAGAACTTCATTTTCATAATAAACTTAAAATTTTTCACTTTTTAAGTTTAAAATTGATTTTTCTCAAAGTTGTTTTTTTCTATTGTTTTGTAACGTAGAATTCTAAAATCTCAGCTAATATACAAGCTAGAGTAATAAAATTTGGTGTGTATCTTCCTTTAACTATTTTGTGGGTAATGAGCTATACAGAATTCAATTTGGTCTATTACTTTTTTCAAAATAAAGTTTTTATTTTCCTATGATTGTAAATTTTAAGCGTTTTCTGCCGAGGCAAATTTTAAAAATTAAAAAAAAAATGTTTTGAAATGTTTGAAGGAAATTAAACTAGCTCAGTACCTCTAAATATACTTGAAGTTCATGAATCAATCATTTTTTAAGCAATATGTATGTTTGTTTAAAAAATTTTTGAACTCTACAAATAGGTATTATTTTCAAGATGGCCGCCGTTGCCATAGCAACTATAAAATCTTTTTAAATTTTAAAGCATGAAAATATATCTCCATTCACAGCTAAACATGACCATAATTAAGTAGTTGTTCTAAGTTGGTTAATTAAAAAAAAAATTTTTTTGGTAGCCTACCCCCTTAAGGAGAGCAGAATTGTTGCACTATTTAATCTTAATGTACCGTCTAGGGATTAAGCGTTCGTCCATGTGCTTACCTACATGATGTGGGCGTCGTCGTCCCTGCGCTGACCTACCTGATGTGGACGTGGTCGTCCCTGGGCTTACCAACCTGATGTGGGCGTGGTCGTCCCTGCACTTCCCTACCTGATATGGGCGTGGTCGCCCCTGTGCTTACCTACCTAATGTGGGCGTGGTCGTCCCTGCGCTTCTCTACCTAATGTGGGCGTGGTCGTCCCTACGCTTCCCTAGCTGATATGGGCGTGGTCGTCCCTGCGCTTCCCTACCTGATATGGGTGTGGTCGTCCTTGTGCTTACCTACCTAATGTGGGCTTGGTCGTCCCTGCGCTTACCTACCTGATGTGGGCGTGGTTGTCTTGTTTGTCGACTGTGGCCGAAGTTACCACGATACGAAGGACCAACAATAGAATGACCAAGTTAACCTGAAATGGACACAAAACATCAAATAACCGGTCTTCTAGATTGGGCTGTATACTGGGCTGTACAGATTACAGTCAAAGTTAATATCCTTACTCGTTATTCTGTGATTTATTTGAGTATGCTGATAAAATATCATGTTTCAAGAGATTCCTTAATTTGATCATGATTTTTTTGAGTAGAAAAATAATGTGATATAAATAAAAATTACCCTGCTATCTGTTTACAACAAAATCTCACTTAAAGGCAGAGAGAAGCTCTCCAGGCAGTGTAAGTCAAAATATTTGAGCTATTTTTATCCATATAGACTTTATATATATATATATATATATATATATATATGTTGCTTTTTAAAAAATATTTTTGTTTCAAATAAAAAGTTTAGTTGTCAGGTAAACAATTCCCCATTCAACTGAATTTACTATCAATAATAAAACAGTTTTTAAAAACTTTTAACAACTTGGTATAGGGTGTCCTATTATTTTATTTAAACAGCTGTGTTTCACCCGTGAGGCACGTAGGTTGTCAAAAGGAATATCGCCGAGGAATCGATCAGTAGAACAGTTTCAATTATTTTCCGGGAATAAAGTATTCACACGATTGTTGACTTTAAAATTGAGGTCCCTTTACTTAAGACCCGGCACTGGATAGTAGTGGCTTTAAATAGCTACCGTATGGGATCAAGTTACAAGACCTGTATGGGACGTCACCAACATTCACACAAACATGTTTGTGCACCTTGACTAAATGCCACACGGGGCAAACGCACACAAATAAGCGTGTCACCTTAACACACACAGACACACATCATGCGAAGGGGGCTGCCCGGGGGCAGTGGCTACTTTCGCACCGCCTGGGTACGCCACTGCACTTACAATGATGATGGCGGCAGCGGGTCCCACGAACGCCCAAATGGTTCTACGCTGAATGGACAGCCAGCAGCTGGGGAGTAATAAGGAGAAGATTGGTGATTCGGTGTAGCAAATGTGCCGGCTAGTGTCATAATAATCTCACATCATTATCAAAATTGCCTGTGTGTATCATCATAAATGTTCAATACGTATATGCAAAGTAAGAATAGCAAGAGATAAATGTTTTAATTAATTAGAATAGAAACATTTTTTCGCAACAAAGAGCATTGTTGATGTTGTAAGATGTAAGTTCAAAATAAATATATCGTTATTTTTCAAGTAATATCGATGTAACACACTGACCTGCGAGAATTTCCATAACCTTCCCAGTCCACAGCAGCTGAGATGGCCACCAGGATAAGTGGGACACCTAAACACATGGAGACGTGAGCATCGTATTTTAATGGATTTTATTCTAACGTCATTCAAATTTAACGAGCACACGTTAACAATATTTTAACTCAAACACTAAGTCAATTATTTACACAGTATGATTAACGTAAGCTTCTTTTGAAAAAAAAAATAAGTTCATAAAAAAAAAAAAATTCTTAAAACCTCAATCCACATTTATAAAATCTCATGGAATTGTCTTGGTCTTATGATTGTACAGTGGTACTTCGACTTACGAATTTAATTCGTTCCGTAACCTTGCTCGTATGTCAATTTGCTCGTATGTCAAATTGCTCGTATGTCAAATTGCTCGTATGTCAAATTGCTCGCACGTCAATTTGCTCGTATGTCAAATTGCTCGTATGTCAA
The DNA here is from genome assembly GCA_964017045.1 of Omphiscola glabra. Classification (NCBI taxonomy): domain Eukaryota; kingdom Metazoa; phylum Mollusca; class Gastropoda; family Lymnaeidae; genus Omphiscola; species Omphiscola glabra. The sequence goes on along the minus strand of OZ024794.1, from coordinate 12,567,194 downwards.
ATTGCTCGTATGTCAAATTGCTCGTATGTCAAATTGCTCGTATGTCAAATTGCTCGTATGTCAAATTGCTCGTATGTCAAATTGCTCGCACGTCAATTTGCTCGTATGTCAATTTGCTGGTATGTCAAATTGCTCGTATGTCAAATTGCTCGCACGTCAATTTGCTCGTATGTCAATTTGCTCGTATGTCAATTTGCTCGTATGTCAAATTGCTCGTATGTCAAATTGCTCGCACGTCAATTTGCTCGTATGTCAATTTGCTCGTACCCCAAAGTAATATTCCTTATTGAAATTAATAGAAATGCCATCAATCCGTTCCAGCCCCCAAAATGCCGGCTCAGTTGTTTTTGTTACGTGTTTTTGAATAAGAAAAATGTATTTATAGATGACAAATATTGTATAAAAACATAAATAAAAGAGAATGTAAAGAAATAAACTGGTTTTATAAAGTGTATTTACCTTGGAAATCAGCTGACTTGAGCTTACGGAAGATGCTGGCGGAGGTGTAGGGTGGAGGAGATAGGCGAAGGAGCTTCACTTCGTTTACTTACTCGCTACACTGTTAATGCTAAACTCTTTCGGTCACCTTAATTCACTTACTGGTTACACTCTTAATGCTACACTTTAACCCTAAACTTAATGGAACTTAAACAAAATTTCACTGAACTTAAATGCTACTGTACAATTTTTTGTTACTTTCGCTTAATTTTCGTCACTGCAGCCGGCCGACCCGCTGATCCCGTTCCACGTAGCTCAAATATTTCTCGTATCTCAAAGCAAAACGACGCTCGCTCGACGTCTCGTATCTAAAAAATCTCGTATGTTAGGGCACTCGTATGTCGAGGTACCAATGTATTTATTTGCATCACAGCAATTTGTAAACAATAAGACATATGAGAAACATCACTGTAAACAAAAAAAACTTCCCAGTTATGACTGATGCAATGGTAATCTCACGAAGTGGTAAAAAAAATGGTAAACATGATTTGCTCGTGATCACTTGTCTTAAAAATTCAAAGATGATGAATTAGATCTTACCCCAACCGAAAAAGATGTAGTAGATGATTCTGGACTTTTCTGTGCCGAACACCCTGACCACCTTGTTGTAGAGGTGGAGGCCCTCGACCAACATCCAGACAAATGTTGCCGAGTACAGGTAATGGAGGGCTACGGCAACAACGGCACACAGCACCTGTACATGAGAGTAATGGGTCAAACAATGACACACAGGACCTGTACATGAGAGTAATGGATCAAACAATGACACACAGGACCTGTACATGAGAGTAATGGGTCTAACAATGACACACAGCACCTGTACATGAGAGTAATGGGTCTAAAAATGACACACAACACCTGTACATGAAAGTAATGGGTCTAACAATGACACACAGCACCTGCACATGAGAGTAACGGGTCTAACAATGACACACAACACCTGCACATGAGCGTAATGTGTCTAACAATGACACACAACACCTGCACATGAGAGTAATGGGTCTAAAATGACACACAACACCTGCACATGAGAGTAACGGGTCTAACAATGACACACAACACCTGCACATGAGAGTAATGTGTCTAACAATGACACACAACACCTGCACATGAGAGTAATGGGTCTAACAATGACACACAGCACCTGCACATGAGAGTAATGGGTCTAACAATGACACACAGCACCTGAACATGAGAGTAATTGGTCTAACAATGACACACAGCACCTGTACATGAGAGTAATGGGTCTAACAACAGAACACAGCACCTGTACATGAGAGTAATTGGTCTAACAATGACACACAGCACCTGTACATGAGAGTAATTGGTCTAACAATGACACACAGCACCTGTACATGAGAGTAATGGGTCTAACAATGACACACAGCACCTGTACATGAGAGTAATGGGTCTAACAACAGCACACAACACCTGTACATGAGAGTAATTGGTCTAACAATGACACACAGCACCTGTACATGAGAGTAATGGGTCTAACAACAGCACACAGCACCTGTACATGAGAGTAATTGGTCTAACAATGACACACAGCACCTGTACATGAGAGTAATGGGTCTAACAACAGCACACAACACCTGTACATGAGAGTAATGGGTCTAACAACAGCACACAGCACCTGTACATGAGAGTAATGGGTCTAACAACAGCACACAGCACCTGTACATGAGAGTAATTGGTCTAACAATGACACACAGCACCTGTACATGAGAGTAATGGGTCTAACAACAGCACACAACACCTGTACATGAGAGTAATGGGTCTAACAACAGCACACAGCACCTGTTCATGAGAGTAATGCATCTAACAACAGGACCTGTACATGAGAGTAATGGGTCAAACAACAGCACACAGCACCTGTACATGAGAGTAATGGGTCAAACAACAGCACACAGGACCTGTACATGAGAGTAATGGGTCAAACAACAGCACACAGGACCTGTACATGAGAGTAATGGGTCAAACATCAGCACACAGCACCTGTACATGAGAGTAATGGGTCAAACAGCAGCACGCAGCACCTGTACATGAGAGTAATGGGTCAAACAATGACACACAGGACCTGTACATGAGAGTAATGGGTCAATCAATGACACACAGCACCTGTACATGAGAGTAATGGGTCAATCAATGACACACAGCACCTGTACATGAGAGTAATGGGTCAATCAATGACACACAGCACCTGTACATGAGAGTAATGGGTCAAACAACAGCACACAGGACCTGTACATGAGAGTAATGGGTCAAACATCAGCACACAGCACCTGTACATGAGAGTAATGGGTCAAACAATGACACACAGGACCTGTACATGAGAGTAATGGGTCAATCAATGACACACAGCACATGTACATGAGAGTAATGGATCTAACAACAGGACCTGTACATGAGAGTAATGGGTCAAACAACGACTGTACAAGTGAACAATTGATTGAATGACACATTGACCTGGGCTTGAGAATAGTGGATTCAATAACGACATAAAGTCTAGTACAGCGGTTCTCAACCTGTGGGTCGCGGCGCCTTTGGGGGTCGAGTTACCCTTTCACAAGGGTTGCCAAAGACCATCGGAAAACACAAGTGCTCTACAGGTATGAAGTAGCGACGAAAATAATTTTGTTGTCGGGGGTCGCCCCAACATGAAGAACTGTATTTAAGGGGTCGCGGCATTGGGAAGGTTGAGAACCACTGGTCTAGTACATGAGAGTAGTGGATTGATCGGTGAAGCGGCAAAGAAAGCATGCACGTGCGCACGTTTATAGGATTTCGTGGGACACAAGTGATAGTATTTAGGAGGGGGGGTCAATTTGTTCGACGCATCAACAATTTGTGTTTCTACCATTAGGATAGGACGTAGGTTTTTTATTGATCATCAAGATACACTATTTGATTTTATGATTACCAAGACACTCTATCTATTTTATGACCATCAAGACACTATCTGATTTTAGGATCACCAAGACACACTATTTGATTTTATGATCACCAAGACATACTATTTGATTTTATGATCCCCAAGAAACACTATTTGATTTTATTATCATCAAGACACACTATTGATTTTATGATCACCAAGACACACTATCTGATTTTATGATCACCAAGACACACTATTTGATTTTATGATCACCAAAACACACTATTTGATTTTATGATCACCAAGACAAACTATTTGATTTTATGATCACCAAGACACACTATTTGATTTTATGATCACCAAGACAAACTATTTGATATTATGATCACCAAGACAAATTATTTGATTTTATGATCACTAACACACACTATTTGATTTTATTATCATCAAGACACACTATTGATTTTATGATCACCAAGACACACTATCTGATTGTATGATCATCAAGACACACTATTGATTTTATGATCACCAAGACACACTATTTGATTTTATGATCACGAAGACACACTACTTGATTTTATGATCACCAAGACACACTATTTGATTTTATGATCACCAAGACAAACTATTTGATTTTATGATCACCAAGACAAACTATTTGATTTTATGATCACCAAGACACACTATTTGATTTTATGATCACCAAAACACACTATTTGATTTTATGATCACCAAGACACACTATTTGATTTTATGATTACCAAGACACTCTATCTATTTTATGACCATCAAGACACTATCTGATTTTAGGATCACCAAGACACATTATTTGATTTTATTATCATCAAGACACACTATTGATTTTATGATCACCAAGACACACTATCTGATTTTATGATCACCAAGACACACTATTTGATTTTATGATCACCAAAACACACTATTTGATTTTATGATCACCAAGACAAACTATTTGATTTTATGATCACCAAGACACACTATTTGATTTTATGATCATAAGACAAACTATTTGATATTATGATCACCAAGACAAATTATTTGATTTTATGATCACCAAGACACACTATCTGATTTTATTATCATCAAGACACACTATTGATTTTATGATCACCAAGACACACTATCTGATTTTATGATCATCAAGACACACTATTGATTTTATGATCACCAAGACACACTATTTGATTTTATGATCACCAAGACACACTACTTGATTTTATGATCACCAAGACACACTATTTGATTTTATGATCACCAAGACAAACTATTTGATTTTATGATCACAAAGACAAACTATTTGATTTTATGATCACCAAGACACACTATTTGATTTTATGATCCCCAAGACAAACTATTTGATTTTATGATCCTCAAGACACACTATTTGATTTTATGATCCCAAGACAAACTATTTGATTTTATGATCCTCAAGACACACTATTTGATTTTATGATCACCAAGACACACTATTTGATTTTATGATCACCAAGACACACTATTTGATTTTATGATTAGCATAAGTGAGTTCAAGTAACCCATAGATTTTGAAAATTTCTGCAGAGTTACATACCTTGTCTTCAACGGCCTTGACTCCTGATATGAAGGTCACCTGGGCAGCCATGATGGTAATGCACAGATTTCTGTGGACACAGACTCGTTCTGAGTTTAGTGACCTGAAACAAAGGTTAGAAGGACAGGAGAAGTGTGGACACCTTAAACTACCAGGTCCCTGGCGCCCTTCCACTTGTGCTTCACTTCACATCCTTTTATAACTGTCACCTCACCCACTAGCTGGTCGCACCTCACCCTCTAGCTGGTCGCAACTAACCCTCTTGCTGGTCGCAACTAACCCTCTAGCTGGTCGCAACTATCCCTCTAGCTGGTCGCACCTCACCCTCTAGCTGGTCGCACCTCACCCTCTAGCTGGTCGCACCTCACCCTCTAGCTGGTCGCACCTCACCCTCTAGCTGGTCGCACATCACCCTCTAGCTGGTCGCACCTCACCCACTAGCTGGTCACACCTCACCCTCAAGCTGGTCGCACCTCACCCACTAGCTGGTCACACCTCACCCTCAAGCTGGTCGCACATCACCCTCTAGCTGGTCGCACCCTGTTTTCTAGCATGTCATCATCTCCCATGCTCTATGGAGGCACAACACACCAACTGGTACACTGTCCTCCTCCATCTCCCCTTTAGGGCTACAATCCGATACCGAAATTCTTCACCCGTTCTTTTCATCCTTACCTAATACAGGTAAACACAGTGATCGCTATGACTTGTGTAATCAGCGTCACACTGCATCCAATGTAGGTGATAATGCTCAGGGCAAGGTCATCGCTGTCACCCACCTAGACATCGAGTCAGATGATTAAAAATTGGCCAACACTTTTTATAGGAAATAGTTTTTATATTTCTATCCTTAAAGTTACTTAATGGAAACAATTGTATTGATGATAAAAAGAAGAAGAAAAAATGAAGCATAGACAGGATGATTATTGATTGAACGAATACTATGAATAGTGACCTTGAAGTCAACGACCTGCATGAGAATGGCAAAGTTTGTCGTGTGGTTACAGAAGCATCCAACGAATCTTGGCTGCTGCTCTTGAGTGTCATTGATGGGCTGAGACTCGACGAAATCTGTGAATGGTTTGCTAAGGGCCTCGAACATGTTTCTGTCCATATCAACCACAGAACACCCGGTGGTGTCCCAGAGATCTTGGCTGGAGGGAGGGGGGCGAGAGACGACTTTACTGAGATTAGGTAAAACACCCGATGTAATCTTTAAATATAGACACAAAGTCTAATCATGGATCCTTCATTACTCTACCTTTGGATGATACATTACACACTACATCCCACACTACATCCCACCCTACACCCCATCCTACACCTTCACCATGAATCCCACCCCAAATCCCACCCTACATCCCAAAATACAATCCACCCTACACCCCATCCTACACTCGACCCTACATCCCATCCTATTTCCCATCCCACAGTCCACCTAAATCTCCCCTACATCCCACCCTACACACCCACCCTACATCCCACCCTAGACTCCACCCTAACCCCACCCTACACCCCACCCTATAACCGACCCTAGATCCCATCCTAAATCGCCTCCTACATTCCACCTAAATCTAACCCTACATCCCTCTTTACATCCCACTCCACATCCCACCCTAAATCCCACCCTACATTCCACACTAAATCCCATCCTATGTCCCACCTTCCTAATCACATCTCAGCTCTATCAGGGTGAATTATTTCCTTCAAAGGTTAGGACTGAAATATATTTACAATTTTTTGTGTGTCTCAAGTCGGTAAGCATTGGCCAGCGTGCTCCACCTGCTTGCCCCCCCCCCCCCCCAGCTTGTTCCCACAGCATGATCCCACATCATGATCCCACAGCGAGATCCCAAAGCATTATCCCACAGCGTACTACCCCAGTGGTTCCCAGATCTAAATGATCTCGAATTAAGTATTTACTGGCACTAATTCAGTTAATCTTTGTTTGCTATATGATAGCTGAAGTTTACGTTAGAGAAGAAATACTAAGACTTTAAAAGTCTATTTTTAAATTGTTCTAATTTTCAAACGTTGATTCAACTTTATTTATCTGCTGAAAATGAACGTTTACAATGTAATAAAAAAACAACTTTTGGATCAATAAAAGGATCTTATATTATCTTATCTTATTAACATGTCCCATTCTACTGAAATAAAAAAAAAATGAAAGGGAAAAAAACACCAACCCACACTAATAAGATGTTAACTTCCCAGAATTGAACCTGTCGTGTGCTTGCTCAGCTATGACATCTATGATGCAGTAATGTATCATACCCTTTTTTATACAATCTCATATCCGTCATGTATTGTATATTTAGTATACATTTCAAATCGTATCTTTTTTTTTTTGGTTAACTTTAAAAGATTCTATTCCTACAGCATTACCTCCCATTGTAGCCGTTTCTCTGAAATCCACAAATAGGCACGTCAGTGTCATTCTGAAATAACAAGGAAAATAAAAGAGTAACGTGACCGAATTAAATGTCATTTGACTGAATGAGATGTCATTTAACCGAATCAAAAGTCACACGACTGAATCAGATGTCATATGATTGTATATTAATTATTTACATCCCTACACGCGTCTCAGCGACACAATCGGTCAACGTGCCATTGAGATGCACCGCACGCGTCTCAGCGGCACAATCGGTCAACGTGCCATTGAGATGCACCGCACGCGTCTCAGCGGCACAATCGGTCAACGTGCCATTGAGATGCACCGCACGCGTCTCAGCGGCACAATCGGTCAACGTGCCATTGAGATGATTTATTTAACACATAGGGCTGCACTCGACTCGTTCCATCTTACCTCCAGTGACGTGGCAGGCAGTATGAAGGTATGGCTGATGCTGACCCTTGACCATTCCACGTAGGCTTTTAACGACAACACCGGGCTTACTACGGCAGCAGAAACCTGGTCAATGCTGATTCGGAGAGTAGGTTGAGCACATGGAGAACATGATCAAATGGTCAATGTTATTCACACCCTTAAAGGGACCTAATACGGGGGATATTTTAGATGTAAATGTTGTGATACAGTTTCCTTCCTCTAACTCTATGGTCCCCGGGACTATGAGGGTGAATTCCCAATACATTAAGGTATGAGGCCTCGTTGGCAAATATTTGCCTCTTCCTTGTGGCTAAATAACACTAACTAAACGATAACACCAACTCAAAGATAACACTAACTGAATGATAACACTAACTGAATGATAACACTAACTGAATGATAACACTAACTGAATGATAACGCTAACTGAATGATAACACTAACTGAATGATAACACTAACTGAATGATAACACTAACTGAATGATAACACTAACTGAATGATAACACTAACTGAATGACAACACTAACTGAATGACAACACTAACTGAATGATAACACTAACTGAATGACAACACTAACTGAATGACAACACTAACTGAATGACAACACTAACTGAATGACAACACTAACTGAATGACAACACTAACTGAATGACAACACTAACTGAATGATAACACTAACTGAATGATAACACTAACTGAATGATAACACTAACTGAATGATAACACTAACTGAATGATAACACTAACTGAATGATAAAACTAACTGAATGACAACACTAACTGAATGACAACACTAACTGAATGATAACACTAACTGAATGACAACACTAACTGAATGACAACACTAACTGAATGACAACACTAACTGAATGACAACACTAACTGAATGATAACACTAACTGAATGATAACGCTAACTGAATGACAACACTAACTGAATGACAACACTAACTGAATGACAACACTAACTGAATGACAACACTAACTGAATGACAACACTAACTGAATGATAACAGTAACTGAATGACAACACTAACTGAATGATAACACTAACTGAATGACAACACTAACTGAATGACAACACTAACTGAATGATAACGCTAACTGAATGACAACGCTAACTGAATGACAACACTAACTGAATGACAACACTAACTGAATGATAACACTAACTGAATGATAACACTAACTGAATGATAACGCTAACTGAATGATAACACTAACTGAATGACAACACTAACTGAATGACAACACTAACTGAATGACAACACTAACTGAATGATAACACTAACTGATTGACAACACTAACTGAATGACAACACTAACTGAATGATAACCCTAACTGAATGATTACACTAACTGAATGACAACACTAACTGAATGATAACACTAACTGAATGATAACACTAACTGAATGACAACACTAACTGAATGATAACACTAACTGAATGATAACACTAACTGAATGATAACGCTAACTGAATGATAACACTAACTGAATGATAACACTAACTGAATGATAACACTAACTGAATGATAACACTAACTGAATGATAACACTAACTGAATGATAACGCTAACTGAATGATAACACTAACTGAATGATAACACTAACTGAATGATAACACTAACTGAATGATAACACTAACTGAATGATAACACTAACTGAATGATAACGCTAACTGAATGATAACACTAACTGAATGATAACACTAACTGAATGATAACGCTAACTGAATGATAACACTAACTGAATGATAACGCTAACTGAATGACAACACTAACTGAATGATAACACTAACTGAATGATAACAGTAACTCAAAGATAACACTAACTGAATGATAACACTAACTCAAAGATAACACTAACTGAATGATAACACCAACTCAAAGATAACACTAACTGAATGATAACACTAACTCAAAGATAACACTAACTAAATGATAACACTAACTGATTGACAACACTAACTAAATGATAACCCTAACTGATTGACAACACTAACTAAATGATAACCCTAACTGATTGACAACACTAACTGAATGACAACACTAACTGAATGATAACCCTAACTAAATGATAACACTAACTGATTGACAACACTAACGAAATGATAACCCTAACTGATTGACAACACTAACTAAATGATAACCCTAACTGATTGACAACACTTACTAAATGATAACCCTAACTGATTGACAACACTAACTGAATGACAACACTAACTAAATGATAACCCTAACTGAATGATAACACTAACTGAATGATAACACTAACTGATTGACAACACTAACTGAATGACAACACTAACTGAATGATAACCCTAACTGAATGATAACACTAACTGAATGATAACGCTAACTGAATGATAACACTAACTGAATGATAACACTAACTGAATGATAACACTAACTGAATGATAACACTAACTGAATGATAACGCTAACTGAATGATAACACTAACTGAATGATACCGCTAACTGAATGACAACACTAACTGAATGATAACACTAACTGAATGATAACACTAACTGAATGATAACGCCAACTCAAAGATAACACTAACTGAATGATAACACTAACTCAAAGATAACACTAACTAAATGATAACACTAACTGATTGACAACACTAACTAAATGATAACCCTAACTGATTGACAACACTAACTAAATGATAACCCTAACTGATTGACAACACTAACTGAATGACAACACTAACTGAATGATAACCCTAACTGAATGATAACACTAACTGATTGACAACACTAACGAAATGATAACCCTAACTGATTGACAACACTAACTAAATGATAACCCTAACTGATTGACAACACTAACTAAATGATAACCCTAACTGATTGACAACACTAACTGAATGACAACACTAACTAAATGATAACCCTAACTGAATGATAACACTAACTGAATGATAACACTAACTGATTGACAACACTAACTGAATGACAACACTAACTGAATGATAACCCTAACTGAATGATAACACTAACTGAATGACAACACTAACTGAATGATAACACTAACTGAATGATAACACTAACTGAATGACAACACTAACTGAATGACAACACTAACTGAATGATAACACTAACTGAATGACAACACTAACTGAATGATAACACTAACTGAATGACAACACTAACTGAATGATAACACTAACTGAATGATAACGCTAACTGATTGACAACACTAACTGAATGACAACACTAACTGAATGATAACACTAACTGAATGATAACCCTAACTGAATGACAACACTAACTAAATGATAACCCTAACTGATTGACAACACTAACTGAATGACAACACTAACTGAATGATAACCCTAACTGAATGATAACACTAACTGATTGACAACACTAACGAAATGATAACCCTAACTGATTGACAACACTAACTAAATGATAACCCTAACTGATTGACAACACTAACTAAATGATAACCCTAACTGATTGACAACACTAACTGAATGACAACACAAACTAAATGATAACCCTAACTGAATGATAACACTAACTGAATGATAACACTAACTGATTGACAACACTAACTGAATGACAACACTAACTGAATGATAACCCTAACTGAATGATAACACTAACTGAATGATAACGCTAACTGAATGATAACACTAACTGAATGATATCACTAACTGAATGATAACACTAACTGAATGATAACACTAACTGAATGATAACGCTAACTGAATGATAACACTGACTGAATGATACCGCTAACTGAATGACAACACTAACTGAATGATAACACTAACTGAATGATAACACTAACTCAAAGATAACACTAACTGAATGATAACACTAACTCAAAGATAACACTAACTGAATGATAACGCCAACTCAAAGATAACACTAACTGAATGATAACACTAACTCAAAGATAACACTAACTAAATGATAACACTAACTGATTGACAACACTAACTAAATGATAACCCTAACTGATTGACAACACTAACTAAATGATAACCCTAACTGATTGACAACACTAACTGAATGACAACACTAACTGAATGATAACCCTAACTGAATGATAACACTAACTGATTGACAACACTAACGAAATGATAACCCTAACTGATTGACAACACTAACTAAATGATAACCCTAACTGATTGACAACACTAACTAAATGATAACCCTAACTGATTGACAACACTAACTGAATGACAACACTAACTAAATGATAACCCTAACTGAATGATAACACTAAATGAATGATAACACTAACTGATTGACAACACTAACTGAATGACAACACTAACTGAATGATAACACTAACTGAATGACAACACTAACTGAATGATAACACTAACTGAATGATAACACTAACTGAATGACAACACTAACTGAATGACAACACTAACTGAATGATAACACTAACTGAATGACAACACTAACTGAATGATAACACTAACTGAATGACAACACTAACTGAATGATAACACTAACTGAATGATAACGCTAACTGATTGACAACACTAACTGAATGACAACACTAACTGAATGATAACACTAACTGAATGATAACCCTAACTGAATGACAACACTAACTAAATGATAACCCTAACTGATTGACAACACTAACTGAATGACAACACTAACTAAATGATAACCCTAACTGAATGATAACACTAACTGAATGATAACACTAACTTATTGACAACACTAACTGAATGACAACACTAACTGAATGATAACCCTAACTGAATGATAACGCTAACTGATTGACAACACTAACTGAATGATAACATAAGTCATGTAGTTTCACACAGTACACTTTTTGCGTCTCTAAACAAAAACCGGACCTTATTCCTATGGCAATCACTATGCACCCTGGTTTGTATGCTTGCGCTTTGATAATATTGCCCAATGGCGTGGGTGTCAGTCTAACCTCCAACCAAACAGATGCTACATTTGCTATCTGGAAACATTCGTTTTGAGTGTGTTTAAAAAAAAAAAAAAAAATAAAGATAAACCCATGTGTTCATACTGACCCATCTCTGACCAAGGAAACAGTACTTCTGGGTAGATGCATGATCATGGCGGTAACAAACGTTTTGGCTACAGAAAAAAAGAACGAGAAAAAAAACCCCGTATATTTTCAAAATTGAAATTAGATGCATATCAAGGGAAGGGTTGGGGAATTAAAACGTTGGCTGGGGAACTTTATCATTGACATGTATGGACATGCACATTATGGGCTCATTATAGGAGTGCTGGACTTTAATAAAGCTTTCAAGCAGATTAATAAGACGCAAACAATTCAGTTTAAGCTTAAATAACGGTTACGCAGAAAACAAACGTAAAGGTTTCGTTAAATGACGTCTTCAGTACAAGATAAAGATAAACATTTAAAAAACATATAAATATATATATGTATCCTAATAATGTTGGTCTCATTAATCTAAATTAGTGGATCATTTTAAAAAAAACAAGAATTCTTGACTGTGCACTGGCAAAAAGTTCTGCAGAATGTGGAGAAAAAAAAAAAGAAAGTTTGAATGAGCAAACTGAATGTTTCGTTCACGACGCTAAAGGTAAAAGAGAGGTAACCCTATACCTTACCCGAGCTACTGAAACCAGATTTCGGTGCGATGTCATTAATGGTAATCTCCCCTGACTTCATGTGGAGCGTCCTGCCTCGTATGGATCCGTACGCGGTTTTAACCATGACAAGATCTGCGACAATTTGAACAATCTATAAATAGTTCAATCAACGTACAATAAACGCATCTTAATTGTTAGGGTAATTATATGTCAATATTTTTTTAGGAGTGTGGAAAAAGTCGCTCTGCCGGGGGCGGGTGGGTGGGGGTGGTGTCGCCATGAAAGAATCCTAAACAGTCTCAGACGCTTGGGTATCGTAGCGGAAGGTCGGGTCGCGCTGAGAGTTTAATCCATGAAAGCAGCGACGTGCCGGGCAGTGCTCGGGTCTCATCTAGTATGACCAAATATATCTGAGAGGCCAGAGCAATTTTTAATGTTTTGAATAATATAAAGAGTCACAACTTGTCCTGTTATTATTTACCATTTAAAGAGTCATAACTTGTCCTGTTATTATTTACCATTTAAAGAGTCATAACTTGTCCTGTTATTATTTACCATTTAAAGAGTCATAACTTGTCCTGTTATTATTTACCATTTAAAGAGTCATTACTTGTCCTGTTATTATTTACCATTTAAAGAGTCATTACTTGTCCTGTTATTATTTACCATTTAAAGAGTCATAACTTGTCCTGTTATTATTAACCATTTAAAGAGTCATAACTTGTCCTGTTATTATTTACCATTTAAAGAGTCATAACTTGTCATGTTATTATTTACCATTTAAAGAGTCATAACTTGTCCTGTTATTATTTACCATTTAAAGAGTCATAACTTGTCATGTTTATTTTTTACCATTTAAAGAGTCATAACTTGTCATGTTTATTTTTTACCATTTAAAGAGTCATAACGTGTCATGTTATTATTTACTATTTAAAGAGTCATAACGCGTCATGTTATTATTTACCCAGGTGGTTGAAAGAAAACGAGGAGCGTCCTTTCAGCTGTGAACTTAGGTTTGACGTCATCACAAGGTCCAGGAAGTCCTCAGCCTTGGCCAGCAATGTGTTCAGTCGCTAGATTGACGTTACATTCAAGTTTCTTTTTAAGCTGTCTCTAGATATATGTAATCTTAGCGCAACATTTCTTTTGAGCTGTCTCTCTAGACATATGTCAGTTTACAGTAACATTGCATTTAAGTTGTCTCTCGATTTATTTAACTTTAGAGTAACATTACATTTCAGCTGTCTCTCGATGTATGTAACCTTAGAGCAACATTTCATTTAAGCTGTCTCTAGATATATGTAATCTTAGAGTAACATTTCATTTAAGCTGTCTCTAGATATATGTAACATTAAAACAACATTTCATTTAAGCTGTGCCCGCGGGCACTTTTATTTTATTTATAACTATTAGATTACCTTTAAAAATCGTTTGAAAAGTTTAAATTACCGAAAAGATTTCTATAAATCTGATTTTGTTTTTGTGAAATGTTAAAGTTACCAAAGATAAATCTCACCCCTTCGTTACACCTGGAATCAACCAGACCACACAAGTGAATGTTTACATTTAGGATTTGGGCGAATTCCTGGAGATTAGAATGTTTATGTGACACATTTCAAACAAAATAGCGTTCTTTTGTTATACTAATAGTGTATAACATTAAGGGACACATACTTTTGTATTTTTTATACTATAAGTGGATTGCGTTTCTGTGTGTGTGTTTGTGTGTGTTAGATACAGTGGCGTGTGTGAGAGCTTCCCCTCTCCCCCCGTCGCTCCTATCTAATGTCATTGCTGACATTTCCCACCCCAGGGGTCCCAAAGTCTCTTGCCAAGGAACAAGTTGAAAAAATAATAAATTTCCAATTAATGTAGAACCAGTTTGTACCCTATCATGGACAACACTAAACCTCTTTTATAATAGATATTTTTTAAATAAATTTCATAGATCAAATGAGACAAAAAGATTGAGAATTTCAATGATACATCCTATATACGGTATAAACCTAATTAACAATTTTAAACAGCTGTAGAGCCCTTTTCCTGTTTGGTTTTTTAATTTTACTCCAAGCCACTTCCTTTCCGTTCTACTGGGCTTTGTTTTCGTTAGGGACTTCTGCCCATTCTTATTCTTTACTTTTTCCCATGGGGTCCCATTTGGAAAAGGGATCCCAATCATAATCGGTATCCCAATGGGGTCGAGATCCAAATGGGATCGCAATCGGGATTGGGGTCTCAATGGGGTCGAGATCTCAATTGGGAATGGGATCGGGATACCATAGGGCTCGGGATACCGATGAGATAGGGATACCAAAGGGATCGGGTGGCAGTCCGGGGCAAAGCCGGTTATATTGGCTAGTGTTATATTTATATATATAAAATTATATAGTGCTACCATACAAGATAAAAATGGCAAATGTTTGACCGAGGAAAATGATATCCTGAAAAGATGGACTGAATACTGCTCAGAGCTGTATAATGAAAATATAAAGATAGACCCAGAGATCCTTAATGTCCCCCCAGCAAAGGACAATGAAGACTTCCGTATTCTCCGCGCAGAAGTAGAAGCAGCAGTCCAAGCACTCAAAATAGGAAAGGTCGCAGGAGTGTATAATATCCCTGCCGAATTGGTGAAACAAGGAGGAGAAGCAATGATAAACGCCCTTATCAATATTTGTAACAAAATACGGCTGACAGGGGAATGGCCAAATTCATGGACCCAATAGCTCATCATCACCCTCTCCAAGAAAGGTACCTACAGCTATGCCAAAACTATTGCACCATTAGCCTAATAAGCCACCCAAGCAAGGTCATGCTGAAGGTCATAATGAACCGACTAAGACCATATGCCGACAGAATCATTGCTGAAGAACAGGCGGGCTTCAAGCAAGGACGTGGCACTACTGTAAAAAATGCGCAAACTTGAGTGGTATGACCACGTGACAAAAAAAAAAAGGGCTCGCCAAAGAAATCATGCAGGGCACAACTAGAGTAAGGGAGAAGAAGAGGAAGACAGAGAAAAAGATGGGAAGATAACATCAAAGAGTGGACGGGATTACAACTAGACGATGCTATGCGAAGTGCAGAAGACCGAGAGGAATGGAGAAGAATAGTGTACATGTCATCTGTGGCGCCCCAACGGTCCAAGGACTAAGGGACATGATGATGATGATAACATATATACAAATCTAAACTAGAAAAACATTTATATATATATATATATGATTGTTTTTCGAGTTTAGATTTTTTAAATGAAGAGCCATTTTATTACTAAAACTGCAAAGAAAATATTTATGGAGCCTTAGGCAGGTAAAAAAAAGATTAGTAAAAAAACCAATAAAACGTAATGAAAAAAGGCATATGGGGTACCTGAGCCCCCAGGTCGCCGACCGCTGCAATGGACAAGACAAACTTCAACAATAATACACACCCTCAGATCGACATAAATATTGACCGTGTCTCTGGTCATGCCAACATTCACCAACTCGTCCAACAGGAAGTCGAATGACGTCATTAAACTTTGCTCCTCTTCGAAAGTCAGGTCAAGGGAGGTCGTGAACGTGACCACCGAGGTCAAGCAATCTGCCAGGCTGGACGCATTACACTGAAAAACAACAACAGAGGACACAGTCTTTCGACGCGCCACGATTCATTGACTTGTCACGGCATTCAGGCATTGACTTGTCACGGCATTCAGGCATTGACTTGTCACGGCATTCAGACATTGACTTGTCACGGCATTCATACATTGACTTGTCACGGCATTCATGCATTGACTTGTCACGGCATTCATGCATTGACTTGACACGACATTCATGCATTGGCTTGTCACGGCATTCATGCACTGACTTGTCACGCATTCATGCATTGACTTGTCACGGCATTCATGCATTGACTTGACACGACATTCATTCATTGACTTGTCACGGCATTCATGCATTGACTTATCACGCATTCATGCATTGACTTGTCACGGCATTCATGCATTGACTTGACACGACATTCATTCATTGACTTGTCACTGCATTCATGCATTGACTTGTCACGGCATTCAGGCATTGACTTTTCACGACATTAAAGCATTGACTTGTCACGGCATTCAGGCATTGACTTGTCACGGCATTCATGCATGCGTTTTACGGACAGGCGCTACTATCTAAGCATTTCTCGACAGAATTTTACACAAAATGAAGGTCCATAATTCTTACATTTCATTAAATTAAAATAGTTGCGATTAAATTCAAAACAATGTCATAATGATCACGTGTACGTGTTTAATTGCCTTTTAAAAATAAAGTAATTATCTCCTTACACCAGTGGTTCTCAACCTTTCTAATGCCGCAACCCTTTAATACAGTTCCTCATGTTGTCGTGACCAATGTTCCCTCTAAGGTTTGCTAGTTCGTGTGCAAAATCATAAAGTTGTGTGCAAAGTTTTACTTTGCAGAGTTCGAATGTATTTTTATAAAAATTTGCTGCGCGGATGCTCAAAACTGCTGCGCGGATGCTCAAAACTGCTGCGCGGCATCTGTGAAGTAACTGCGCTGCCGCGCAGCCGCGCAGCTTAAAGGGAACATTGGTCGTGACCCCTTAAACATAAAATTATTTTCGTTGCTAATTCATAAATTTGTGTTTTCCGATGGTCTTAGGTGACCCATGTGTAAGGGTCACTCGAACCCCCCCCCCCCCCCCACACACACACACCAACGGGTCTCGACCTACAGGCTGTGAACCGCGGCCTTACATTATACATTAAAATATAAATATATATAAATATAAACGAGTGAGTACAAAAATACGACATTTTTTACCTTGAGAATCGTTCTGATGGTGTCAATGTGGGACGAACTGAACGGCTGTGCTGAGTACGGAGCCCTTGCTTGAATGACAGCAGCCGACAGCGTTGTTGCCGGCGCGGCTGTATTGACTGTCGAGGCTGTATTGACTGTCGAGGCTGTATTGACTGTCGATGGTGGCAACGATTTGTTGCTAGAGTTTGAAGCTGCTGTAGGGGTTGAGTTTGTGGAATATAAGGCGTGGAATATAAGCTAGAATGTTAGGGAATTTGAATGACTATGGTAAGGTGTCTTATCATAGTAGCATTTTAATGACTTTGGTAAGGTGTCTTATCATAGTAGCATTTTTGTGACTTTGGTAAGGTGTCTTATCATAGTAGCATTTTTGTGACTTTGGTAAGGTGTCTTATCATGGTAGCATTTTTGTGACTTTGGTAAGGTGTCTTATCATAGTAGCATTTTTGTGATTTTGGTAAGGTGTCTTATCATAGTAGCATTTTTGTGACTTTGGTAAGGTGTCTTATCATAGTAACATTTTTGTGACTTTGGTAAGGTGTCTTATCATAGTAGCATTTTTGTGACTTTGGTAAGGTGTCTTATCATAGTAGCATTTTTGTGACTTTGGTAAGGTGTCTTATCATAGTAGCATATTTGTGACTTTGGTAAGGTGTCTTATCATAGTAGCATTTTTGTGACTTTGGTAAGGTGTCTTATCATAGTAGCATTTTTGTGACTATGGTAAGGTGTCTTATCATAGTAGCATTTTTGTGACTTTGGTAAGGTGTCTTATCATAGTAGCATTTTTGTGACTTTGGTAAGGTGTCTTATCATAGTAGCATTTTTGTGACTTTGGTAAGGTGTCTTATCATAGTAGCATTTTTGTGACTTTTGTAAGGTGTCTTATCATAGTAGCATTTTTGTGACTTTGGTAAGGTGTCTTATCATAGTAGCATTTTTGTGACTTTGGTAAGGTGTCTTATCATAGTAGCATTTTTGTGACTTTGGTAGGGTGTCTTATCATAGTAACATTTTTGTGACTTTGGTAAGGTGTCTTATCATAGTAGCATTTTTGTGACTTTGGTAAGGTGTCTTATCATAGTAGCATTTTTGTGACTTTGGTAAGGTGTCTTATCATAGTAGCATTTTTGTGACTTTGGTAAGGTGTCTTATCATAGTAGCATTTTAATGACTTTGGTAAGGTGTCTTATCATAGTAGCATTTTAATGACTTTGGTAGGGTGTCTTATCATAGTAGCATTTTTGTGACTTTGGTAAGGTGTCTTATCATAGTAGCATTTTTGTGACTTTGGTAAGGTGTCTTATCATAGTAGCATTTTAATGACTTTGGTAAGGTGTCTTATCATAGTAGCATTTTAATGACTTTGGTAAGGTGTCTTATCATAGTAGCATTTTTGTGACTTTGGTAAGGTGTCTTATCATAGTAACATTTTTAGTGACTTTGGTAAGGTGTCTTATCATAGTAACATTTTTAGTGACTTGGTAAGGTGTCTTATCATAGTAACATCTTTAGTGACTATGGTAAGTTGAGCTATCGTAACATTGACACATCTATAAAGAATCATGTACACAAACACTTTTTCTATGTTTGGTTGGTAAAACAAATTGAACAAGTTGTATACTGATATTACAAACAATGAAAACGCAAACATGACGTGTTGGTCCATCTCAATAACGCGACACAGTGTTGCGTAAACTTGATCCCACAATGCCCCCCCCCCCTTTTTTTTCCCCACGAAATGAGGGTTCTTAAATCTATATGATAAGCTGATTATTTCAAAGGATGATAAGCTGATTATTTCAAAGATGATAAGCTGATTATTTCAAAGATTTTCAATGAAAATTGTTCGAAAGAAACTTGTTCAAAGGAAACTTGTTCGTCGGACGTTCTTGCATACTGAACTTTACGAAACAGAGATTAAATTATTGATTATCTTTTTAACACGTTAAAAGTCAAAGTGTGACCTGAGATGTGGAAATTGTGAACTTTTAAACTTAACTTTAGCTCTGTTCATTTTCCCCATTACGTCATTTCAAAACAAACTTCTGTTAAAACAAGTTTACTATCGAGCAAATTTCCGTCTAAACATTTTAATTCAAACAAATATCTTACGTATAAATTTCCGGAAACCCACTTATTGTCATCAAACCTAAAATAAGCTTTGAACCTAAACCTAACATAAGTCTTGAACATAACCTAACATAAGTCTTGAACATAAACCTAAGAGAAGTCTTAAACATAAACCTAACATAAGTCTTGAACCTAAACCTAACATAAGTCGTGAACATAAACCTAACATAAGTCTTGAACATAACCTAACATAAGTCTTGAACATAAACCTAAGAGAAGTCTTAAACATAACCTAACATAAGTCTTGAACATAAACCTAACATAAGTCTTGAACATAAACCTAACATAAGTCTTGAACATAAACCTAACATAAGTCTTGAACATAAACCTAAGAGAAGTCTTAAACATAACCTAACATAAGTCTTGAACATAAACCTAACATAAGTCTTAAACATAACCTAACATAAGTCTTGAACATAAACCTAACATAAGTATTGAACATAAACCTAACATAAGTCTTGAACCTAAACCTAAGAGAAGTCTTAAACATAAACCTAACATAAGTCTTGAACCTAAACCTAACATAAGTCGTGAACATAAACCTAACATAAGTCTTGAACATAAACCTAACATAAGTCTTGAACCTAAACCTAACATAAGTCTTGAACCTAAACCTAACATAAGTCTTGAACATAAACCTAAGAGAAGTCTTAAACATAACCTAACATAAGTCTTGAACATAAACCTAACATAAGTCTTGAACATAAACCTAACATAAGTCTTGAACATAAACCTAACATAAGTCTTGAACATAAACCTAAGAGAAGTCTTAAACATAACCTAACATAAGTCTTGAACATAAACCTAACATAAGTCTTAAACATAACCTAACATAAGTCTTGAACATAAACCTAACATAAGTATTGAACATAAACCTAACATAAGTCTTGAACCTAAACCTAAGAGAAGTCTTAAACATAAACCTAACATAAGTCTTGAACCTAAACCTAACATAAGTCGTGAACATAAACCTAACATAAGTCTTGAACATAAACCTAACATAAGTCTTGAACCTAAACCTAACATAAGTCTTGAACATAAACCTAAGAGAAGTCTTAAACCTTTCTTGTTAATGTTGACGGAATACTCAAGCGTTAAAGAAGAATTACCAGCACTAGGGGTCAAGGACGCAGAAGTAGACGGCGAAGACCCGGACGTTGGACCCTGTAACGAGCTGGGACTCATGGCGCCCCTTGACACAGAGGCGTGGCTTGCAACAGTTACATATGTGGCGGTCTTTGAGGTGTTACCACCGCCATGTCCAGCACACCCTTGGTGGTCACAATCATCACCATTATGTTCATTTTCGTGAATTTTATTCAGATTTGGCACATGGAATCCGAGATTTGTCTCTCTCGGTCGTCTTATTTTGGCCAGTACTTTGTACTTCTTCTTGAACTTCCCAACAAAGGTCCTGAGATAATTAAAAGCATTGATTTCTGGTTTCCTAACGTAATCTGTTCTAGACAAATTGTTGCGAACTGTTTCAGACACATTGTAGTGATCTATTCCAGACACATTGCTGTGATATGTTTCAGACACATTAGATTGATCTGCTCTGACAATATTTAAATATTCATGAATTAAGTTTGATTCTTTTTTTAAAATTGATTTTTTCAGTCTCATTTTATTTGAATTGACGTCTGCTGAATGTGTCACTTTCCTCATTGCAGCCGCTCTGTCCGTTGATTTGGCAGTTTTCACTGTCTCTTTGCCTGCTTTGGTAGCTGTGGACGATGCTGTCTTATTTACTACTGTCTTATATGATGCTTTGGCTACTGTCTTATTTGCTGCTGTCATATCTGCTGCCGCGGCTGCTGTTGTCTTATTTGCTGCTGTGGCCGACGCTGTCTTATTTGCTGCTGGTGCTGATGCTTTCTTATTTGCTGCTGTGGCTGACGCGGTCTTATTTGCTGCTGTGGCTGACGCTTTCTTATTTGCTGCTGTGGCTGACACGGTCTTATTTGCTGCTGTGGCTGACGCTTTCTTATTTGCTGCTGTGGCTGACGCGGTCTTATTTGCTGCTGTGGCTGACGCTTTCTTATTTGCTGCTGTGGCTGCTGTTGCCTCATTTGCTGCTGTTGTATTGTTTGCTGTTTGGTATGCCGATGTGCCTCGCGCAGTTTTTACAGCATGTACCAAAAAGTCAGTTTGAGATGCACCTTAAGGAAACAGAGACAAAATATGTTGATTAAGTTTAGTGGTGGCAGACTACAACGCAGTGAAATGTAAGTATGATGTCAACAATGCATAACTTAGTTGAACATTATACTTGATTTAATAACCTCCTGTTTCCTGCTGTCGGCGCTGACCACTTTGTGCCAGTTAATGCCATCAGTGGCCAGGTAGTATCTTTACTATTTTAAGCGTAGGTAGCCCCCCAGACGTACTAAAGTTACTTTTTTGTTTGTTTGTTTGTTTGTTTGTTGTCTTGCAGAACGTTCAATCCCACAAAGTCTTACCGTCCTTATCAAATGAGCAGATGTAGGGAAGGTGAAGGTCGCAGTCATCTAACGTCCACTTCATGGCGGTAGAAAGATTGGAACTTCTTAAAGTCACGTGACCACACAACCTGCTGGACCTAAAAATAAAATGAGTTGATACTTGATATTTCGAGGTCTAATTATAAAATATTTTTTCGGTCTAATGTGAAACTGATAAGCAATTTGACTGATTTATGATTAATTTCTATGAAAGCCTTCGCGCGCTCATTTATTGTGTTAGGCAGAGGCTCTCAACCTTCCTAATGCCGCGACCCTATAATAGAGTTCCTCATATTGTGGCGACCCCCAAACACAAAATTATTATCGTTGATACTTCATAACTGTTAAGCATATGTTTTTTCCAATGCTCTTAGGCGACCCTTATTAAAGGGTATTTCGACCCTCAAATGGGTCGCGACCCACAGGTTGAGAAACGCTGTATTAGGGTTACGAATTTCAAGACTAGGCATTTAAGAACTGTTGATGTCATCTGTACTGTACATTTGTATTAGTTAAAACTGGACTATACCAGACGTATACACTTAAAAAACAAACAATAAATTTCCGTTGAAAAGAATGACATTATCTTGATAAAAAACGGAAATTTAGCTTGAATACTAAGATCCTTGTCCACTCTGTGTACGCTCAGGTTTAAATTTGTAAGCTAAGTTAAGTTATGCAAATTCTTAAAAGATTTTTTGGACAAATATAAAGATGCCTTGACTATAAAATTATAGGTTATTGGGTAATGTTAGAAGTAGAAAACGGTGGAAGATGTATGTGTGAGTGTTGGGGTTAGGGATAAGTAAGACGTACGTGTCGCCATTGACGTGAAACTGTGACCGGTCGGCGCTCGCTCCATTCATCCAGACGAGACTGTGCGAGTGAGGAGGATATGACGTCAGACCAATCCAGTACGACATCTGATTGCTGTTGAGGATTGTGGAGATATGATGAATGCAAGAATGAAACAAGGAAAACACGTTGTCAATATAACCTAGCAAAGTGTCTGCTGTTATAAATGTCTTCATAAATGTCTCCATTTTTACATTGATAGAACACGTTGTCAATACAACCTTTCAAAGTGTCTACTGTCATAACTGTCTTCATAAATGTTTTCATTTTTATATTGATAAAACACGTTAAAAATATAATCTTTCAAAATGTCTGCTGTCATAACTGTCTTTATAACTTTCTTTATTTTTACATTGATAGAAACGCGTGTTGCAATCTTTTTTACTTTCAGTTGATACATTTTCGTTTAATCTATCG
Source organism: Omphiscola glabra (assembly GCA_964017045.1). Taxonomy (NCBI): domain Eukaryota; kingdom Metazoa; phylum Mollusca; class Gastropoda; family Lymnaeidae; genus Omphiscola; species Omphiscola glabra. The sequence goes on along the minus strand of OZ024794.1, from coordinate 12,543,104 downwards.
CACATAAATTATAAAAACTATGTATGCCTATAGGACCAATATTTAGGATAGATTAATGTATATAATGTTATACGACTATCGATATTTTTGGTGTAATATGTTATAAAAGCCTGTTAATTAGTATATTACAATGTTAAAGTGGATATTATATCTAGCAATAGAACAATTTCATAAGATCCTAGACAGTTTAACGCTTGAAAAATATTTTTCTTTGCAAATTAAATTCGCGTGGCAAAAAAGATAAGATTATCTTATTCTCTTTGTATCAATATACTATACACACTTGTATTAATCTACACACACTTGCATTAATCTACACACACTTGCATTAATCTACACACACTTGTATTAATCTACACAAACTTGTATTAATCTACACAAACGTGTATTAATCTACACAAATTTGTATTGATCTACACAAACTTGTATTAATCTACACAAACGTGTATTAATCTACAAAAACTTGTATTAATCTATACAAACTTGTTTTAATCTTTACAAACGTGTATTGATCTATACAAAGCTAGTTTAGTTTTGTTTTTCTAATCTAAAATGATCATGTTCTGAATATTTCGAAGTTCACACAGAACTACGTACACAAGTCGGTCATACAAGCTGGTCCCATCACTGTCCAAAGGGAGAGAGGCGATGCTTGACGATGGCCGCCATTGGGGACACAACTCCGCTGCTTCAGTCCACGGCCAGGTGTCTAGATCTCTGGCTGTTGACACTGCTAAACACTTCGTGAGGCCAGATGGAAACCAGTCTTCTTCTCCACAGCTGTCTGTAGGTGAATAGGGAGCTGAATGGTGTTGAGATTAAATTGATTTATGTCTAAATCAGATCGAAAAGTAACTTCTCTAACCCAATTAAAGGTCTCCAGCACGATAAAAAAGAGACTGATTCTTTTAACAAGGATTTATTAACTAACGAGACGATCATTAGATCGTTTCGTCCCAGCTATTTCACGAACTAGTCGCGAGGTGGAAACCCACTGTAGAATCCCTCTTAGAGGGCGTCCGATGCTTCCCCGGGACGGGTGGGGGGAGATATTAGGACGTTAATTTACCGTCCCGGCCCCTGGGAGAGTGGACTACGGACGCTTGAAACACAGCGTCCTTGGTCGACCAGATGTCTCCGGTCGGGGAGGGTCTCCGTCGGCGAACCCGATCGAGCGGTTGCGGGCGGGGACGCTCCACGCCCGGGGAGGTCTCTGGCGCCCTTCCGCACGGCCTGCCGCCGAGGCGGCCGGCAGGTGCGGGTGGGCGCCGGGAAGGGCATAAGGAGCGTAAGCTCGACGGCCCGCTGACGCCATTTCCTAATGTGATATATTAGAATATAATGACACTCAAATGATAAGAATGTTGTCGCTGCATGAACTTTTTCTTGTGAGAATGTACAATGAAACAAGGGTCAAGAGAAATGCCACATATATTTGAAGACATGGCGTCTAGTGACGTCATGTGTATTCTTAGTAATAAGTTCAAATAATTTGCATAGCCTCTCCGTATAAGATAAGAGGACGCACTTTAGAATCATCCATCCAAACCATACAGCCAAAACTCCCTCCACCAATCAATCACTCAATTTATTTTATCAATCGGACCTGCCATTGGACCTACCATAAGACCTACTATTAGACCTACTATTAGACCTACCATTAGACCTACTATTAGACCTACCATTAGACCTACTATTAGACCTACCATTAGACCTACTATAAGACCTACCATTGGACCTACCATTAGACCTACCATTAGACCTACTATTAGACCTACCTTTGGACCTAACATTAGACCTACCATAAGACCTACCATAAGACCTCCCATTTGACCTACCATTGGACCTACCATTAAACCTACAATTGGACCTACCAATGGACCTACCATTTGACCTACCATTAGACCTACCATTATACCTACAATTAGATCTACCTTTGGACCTAACATTAGACCTACCATAAGACCTACCATTATACCTACCATTAGACCTACCTTTGGACCTAACATTAGACCTACCATAAGACCTCCCATTTGACCTACCATTGGACCTACCATTAAACCTACAATTGGACCTACCAATGGACCTACCAATGGACCTACCATTAGACCTACCATTAGACCTACCATAAGACCACCCCATTAGACCTACCTTTGGACCACCATTAGACCTACCTTTGGACCTACCATTACACCTACCATAAGACCTACCGTGGCATCTACCATAAGACCTACGATTAGACCTATAATAAGACCTACCACTGGACTACCATCAAACCTACCGCTGGACCTACCACAAGACCTACCATTAGTAGATATACTGTAGCTGACACATGGCATCAATGTAACCACCAGAATCTGTAAACAAAATTATTTATGAAATAAACGATTAAAAACATTTCGTTTTCTGTGACTGCAAACTTAGAAATAAATAAATCCCAGTCTCCGAAACACAAGGCTGGCCAAAAAAAATCGTTTGTAAATAGAATTGAACATTAATCAGACCCTCTGGGTCATTATATGTAATCAACATATTACAAACAAGCCAATGTATATGGCCAAAAAAAATCGTTTGTAAATAGAATTGAACATTAAACAGACCCTCTGGGTCATTATATGTAATCAACATATTACAAACAAGCCAATGTATATGGCCAAAAAAAATCGTTTGTAAATAGAATTTAACATTAAACAGACCCTCTGGGTCATTATATGTAATCAACATATTACAAACAAGCCAATGTATATGGCCAAAAAAATCGTTTGTAAATAGAATTGAACATTAATCAGACCCTCTGGGTCATTATATGTAATCAACATATTACAAACAAGCCAATGTATATGGCCAAAAAAATCGTTTGTAAATAGAATTGAACATTAAACAGACCCTCTGGGTCATTATATGTAATCAACATATTACAAACAAGCCAATGTATATGGCCAAAAAAAATCGTTTGTAAATAGAATTGAACATTAATCAGACCCTCTGGGTCATTATATGTAATCAACATATTACAAACAAGCCAATGTATATGGCCAAAAAATCGTTTGTAAATAGAATTGAACATTAATCAGACCCTCTGGGTCATTATATGTAATCAACATATTACAAACAAGCCAATGTATATGGCCAAAAAAATCGTTTGTAAATAGAATTGAACATTAAACAGACCCTCTGGGTCATTATATGTAATCAACATATTACAAACAAGCCAATGTATATGGCCAAAAAAATCGTTTGTAAATAGAATTGAACATTAAACAGACCCTCTGGGTCATTATATGTAATCAACATATTACAAACAAGCCAATGTATATGGCCAAAAAAATCGTTTGTAAATAGAATTGAACATTAATCAGACCCTCTGGGTCATTATATGTAATCAACATATTACAAACAAGCCAATGTATATGGCCAAAAAAATCGTTTGTAAATAGAATTGAACATTAAACAGACCCTCTGGGTCATTATATGTAATCAACATATTACAAACAAGCCAATGTATATGGCCAAAAAAATCGTTTGTAAATAGAATTGAACATTAAACAGACCCTCTGGGTCATTATATGTAATCAACATATTACAAACAAGCCAATGTATATGGCCAAAAAAATCGTTTGTAAATAGAATTGAACATTAATCAGACCCTCTGGGTCATTATATGTAATCAACATATTACAAACAAGCCAATGTATATGGCCAAAAAAAATTGTTTGTAAATAGAATTGAACATTAAACAGACCCTCTGGGTCATTATATGTAATCAACATATTACAAACAAGCCAATGTATATGGCCAAAAAAATCGTTTGTAAATAGAATTGAACATTAATCAGACCCTCTGGGTCATTATATGTAATCAACATATTACAAACAAGCCAATGTATATGGCCAAAAAAATCGTTTGTAAATAGAATTGAACATTAAACAGACCCTCTGGGTCATTATATGTAATCAACATATTACAAACAAGCCAATGTATATGGCCAAAAAAATCGTTTGTAAATAGAATTGAACATTAAACAGACCCTCTGGGTCATTATATGTAATCAACATATTACAAACAAGCCAATGTATATGGCCAAAAAAATCGTTTGTAAATAGAATTGAACATTAAACAGACCCTCTGGGTCATTATATGTAAACATATTACAAACAAGCCAATGTATATGGCCAAAAAAATCGTTTGTAAATAGAATTGAACATTAATCAAACCCTCTGGGTCATTATATGTAATCAACATATTACAAACAAGCCAATGTATATGGCCAAAAAAAATCGTTTGTAAATAGAATTGAACATTAAACAGACCCTCTGGGTCATTATATGTAATCAACATATTACAAACAAGCCAATGTATATGGCCAAAAAATCGTTTGTAAATAGAATTGAACATTAATCAGACCCTCTGGGTCATTATATGTAATCAACATATTACAAACAAGCCAATGTATATGGCCAAAAAAATCGTTTGTAAATAGAATTGAACATTAATCAGACCCTCTGGGTCATTATATGTAATCAACATATTACAAACAAGCCAATGTATATGGCCAAAAAAATCGTTTGTAAATAGAATTGAACATTAAACAGACCCTCTGGGTCATTATATGTAATCAACATATTACAAACAAGCCAATGTATATGGCCAAAAAAATCGTTTGTAAATAGAATTGAACATTAAACAGACCCTCTGGGTCATTATATGTAATCAACATATTACAAACAAGCCAATGTATATGGCCAAAAAAATCGTTTGTAAATAGAATTGAACATTAATCAGACCCTCTGGGTCATTATATGTAATCAACATATTACAAACAAGCCAATGTATATGGCCAAAAAAATCGTTTGTAAATAGAATTGAACATTAAACAGACCCTCTGGGTCATTATATGTAATCAACATATTACAAACAAGCCAATGTATATGGCCAAAAAATCGTTTGTAAATAGAATTGAACATTAAACAGACCCTCTGGGTCATTATATGTAATCAACATATTACAAACAAGCCAATGTATATGGCCAAAAAAATCGTTTGTAAATAGAATTGAACATTAAACAGACCCTCTGGGTCATTATATATATGACCAAAAAAAGGGGGGGGGGGGTGTTCGCTTGTGAAAAATAACAACCTTGTAGCTTTAGACACTAGCAAATGAAAACTCATAGAGGAAAAATTAAGACATTAACTGAAGACCCTTTTAAATGAACAGTGTGGGACGCTAGGTGATTAAACCAGTGGTTCTCAACCGTCCTAATGCCGCGACCCTTTAATACAGTTCCTCATGGTGTGGCGACCCCCAAACACAAAATTATTTTCGATGCTACTCCATGACTGTAGTGTATATGTGTTTTCCGTCAACGCGACCCCTTGGGGAAAGGGTCATTCGACCCCAAAGGGGTCGCGACCCACGGGCTGAGAACCGCTGTATTAAACGAAAGTGATATCCGGAGACGAGTTTATATCTTACCGTGTATCCGAACAGTGGTGACATATCCCAAGAGTTGGCGTCACCGCTCTAATTAATCCACACATTCATCTGTCATAAAATCAACGGCAGCTGAAACCAGAAACAATAAGTAGCCACAACGTTTTATCGATAACTGACAAATTAATTTTTTTTTTTATGATTTAAAATGCCATAACCAAGTTTTTCATTAAACTTTAAAGATTTATTCCCTCACATTCAAATGTGACAGCTTATTATTTTTTTCCAAGTAATAGATTCATGTGCTTCCAATGCCAATAGAAATAGATTCATGTGCTTCCAATGCCAATAGAAATAGATTCATGTGCTTCCAATGCCAATAGAAATAGATTCATGTGCTTCCAATGCCAATAGAAATTCATGTGCCGCCAAGGCACCTTTAGATCCGTGTGCTACCGAGGCCAAAAGATGTGTTTTTGGTGTTGTTCAATATTTAGATAAACAAAAGCAATATAATGTGACTATATACCCGTCAATATTTTACTTTTTAACTTTTTTTTTATGTACCTGCAGTAACTTTTGGGACATTTCTGACTATAGTTACAGATATCACGGGACGTTTTCGGGACCTTTCTGAATATAGTTACAGATATCACGGGACGTTTTCGGGACCTTTCTGAATATAGTTACAGATATCACGGGACGTTTTCGGGACCTTTCTGAATATAGTTACAGATATCACGGGACGTTTTCGGGACCTTTCTGAATATAGTTACAGATATCACGGGACGTTTTCGGGACCTTTCTGAATATAGTTACAGATATCACGGGACGTTTTCGGGACCTTTCTGAATATAGTTACATATATCACGGGACGTTTTCGGGACCTTTCTGAATATAGTTACAGATATCCCGGGACGTTTTCGGGACCTTTCTGAATATAGTTATAGATATCACGGGAGGCTTTTCTCCCAAAAATGGGTTCATTACTTGAGTAGCAGTAATATTCAAACTAATTTTTTCATTACAATAAAGACATTCGTTTAAAAATTACAACCTCGTTCAAGCCATCGATTTGTTTATTGAATCGAATGTGTGGAATCCTAGACTCAGTCTTTATCAACAGTTAGACAACAAGCCACACAATGGAGGCGGCACTGTGTCACCCCACCCTCTACTAAACTTACTTGACAAAGCATGCATTCATATAACGCACTAGGTTATAACCCTAATCAGTGCCAAACTCCTGGACATTCGGTTTAGCGTGCCAAACGAACGCAGCATTACAGCCAAACATATTTACCATAGAGAATTATAACTTTCAACAACCTTGCTCGAAATATTTTACATTTACTGGATATTTAGAGACGCACGTTCTCAGCTATGTTTTAGACGTGTCTATAAAGCCACGCTTTAGATCTGACGCTATAATCTTACAAGCGACAAACATACGTATCCACAGATGACAAATGTACTTATCTCCATGTATGACAGATGAACTTATCCACATATGACAAACATACTTATCCACAGATGACAAATTTACTTATCCACAGATGACAAATTTAATTATCCACATATGACAAATGAACTTATTCAAATGACAAATGAACGTATCTGGTGAAAAAAATATAATAATAGAAAAGTTTGTCACAGTAAAGTCTTTAGGCGGCCAACTATGGGTACATTTGCAAATAAAACAAGATAAGTTTTCAAAAGGAAGACAATTATTTCTCAAAGAAAGATAATTATTGCTAAAAGAAGAACAAAAGGAAGAGAGTTATTGCTAAAAGTAGGACAATAATTGCTAAAAGGACGATAATTAAAGCTAAAAGGAGGACACTTATTGCTAAAAGGAGATAATTATTGCTAAAAGAAAGAGAGTTATTGCTAAAATTAGAACAATAATTGCTAAAAGAAAGATAATTATTACTAAAAGTAGGACAATTATTGCTAAAAGGAAATAATTATTGTTAAAAGGAAGACAATTATTGCTAAAAGTAGGACAACTATTGCTCAGAGGAAGAGAGTTATTACAAAAATAAGGAAAGTTATTGCTAAAAGTAGGACAATTATTGCTAAAAGGAAGAGAGTTATTGCTAAAAGTAGGATAATTATTGCTAAAAGGAAGATAATTATTGCTGAAAGTAGGACAATGATTGCTAAAAGGAGATAATTATTGCTAAAAGGATGAGAGTTATTGCTAAAAGTAGGTAAATGGAAGAGAATTATTGGTCAACGTAGGGCAAAAATTGCTAAAAGGAAAATAATTATTGCTAAAAAGAAAACAATTATTGCTAAAAGGAAGAGAGCTATTGCTAAAATAGGACAATTATTGCTAAAATGAATACAATTATTGCGAAAAGGAAACGTCTTTTTTTAAAACTCTATTTTCAATCGGCTAACAGTCTTTTACCTTGTAAAACAGTGCCAAGAAACGGTCATGGATTAATGACACACAGGATAAATCATTTAGGATAATCCCTTGATTGTATACTTTAACTTAAACAAGCCATATCATGTCACGTTATATTATGTCACGTCATATCCTGTCACGTCATTTACCTGGAAGCAAACCAAGAACTTCAATGTTTGAATTAAAGGTCTATTCTTTAAGCTAATTTTACTTCCAGCGTTTATTTCCTTTGCATAATGAACTTTCTTTTACCTAAAACCAAAGTTACCTATGAAATTGTTCATCTTCACAACAATAATCCATCCAATCTACCATCATTAAACAATATCGCACAATATTTTTTTACCATCCAGATAGACATTCAGTTTAGTTTTCTATGCCAGCAAAATAAAGTTTTCTAACCACTAATTGATTGCAGTGATTGGTCATTATACGCAAAAGCCAATATGTCATCGGATCAGTGACTGATGATTGGGATTATGGAATACATGAAGGTCTTGATTGTTCAGGCTTCTGATAAGAGAGAAAACCAGAGGCCCCTTATCGCAGGCAACCATTTCGTTTGGCAGATAAATGGATTCTGAGGCAGTGGTTTCTCGGGACTCTACAAGTTGGTCAAACAGGACACTGGTCGATGGACGGGCTGTTTGGACCAGCGGAAATTCAACTGTGTACAGAAATTTGAGAAAGTTTGGGGAGATCTTGACTCACGGGGAAACTGAGAAATTAATTGTTTCAACTTTTGGTTAGCGAAGATTTAGTTTTAAAAACTTTAAAGATTTTAACCTTGTACACATAAAAGGCGACCCAAAATTCTAAGCTCTATCAAAGAAACTCAGTTTACCGCTAAATAATGGAATAAACGATACTGTATGTAGGATGGAAGCAGTGGGACATAAATAATGCGCATGCTTGAGTTACTTACCCTTAAAAATAAAGATGTTCGAATAAATCTTGTGTATGAATTTGTGTTTGTATTTACGTAATTGTACGAGATTTATCATTAATATGATTTTAGCAACTGAACTTTGTTACCGGAATGATTTTTAGCAAACTTAGTGCATGTAAAGCCTAATAGACATAAATAAACGCAAATACGTCAAAAATACAAAGCACCAATAGCTGCACAATTAATTTTGACACCTGACATGAACCTATAGAACAAATCATGTTTCATTCATCTTTCTCTTCAAAAACAGGAAAACGGATTATTGGGGTTGGTGCTGAAAATTTGATATAGTGTGTTGTCATCGGCAACGGGTTTATCCGATATGTTTCAGTTCGGTAGGATGACGGGAAGAGGGTCAAATTGCCGTACGAAGATTTTGCCACAAACACCCGTACATAAGTGATGTTAATAATATAAAGGATTTATACCAAAAAAAGATGTGACAATTTAGCGAATATCAAGGTTATCAATACTATTTATTCATTTATCATTAATGGAAGTTACACAGATTGGGTTGAAACTATCCAAATACTCAAACTGATTATTCCAGATGAACTCTTTAGATAAACCCTAATCCATTACAGATATATATATATATCCTCAGCCCCATATCTAACTAAGCATGGTCTCAGCCACAAGTCAAACAAAGTATAGCCTCAGCCAAAAGTCTAACAAAGTATAGTCTCAGCCACATGTCTAACAAAGTATGGGCTCAGCCAAAAGTCTAACAAAGTATGGTCTCAGCCACAAGTCTAATAAAGTATAGACTCAGCCACATGTCTAACAAAGTATAGCCCTAGCCACATGTAAAACACAAAAAATATCGCGGATCCAAACTTCAATGAAAAGATCAGTAATAGACATGGCACGTTTTTTTTAGACTTTCCTAGACAACAAGCAAGAACAACCCCTGAACTCATACAGTGAAAGGTTGTCCCACGCCTGTGCTGCGTGGATCACTCTGTTTTAAAACTGATGCCACAAACAGAAAACACACACTGTCAATACAGAGCTGCAGCGTGGAGTCGTTGAGCGTCCAGAAGATGAGATTGCACAAACTTTAGGACAGTTAAGTTTCCTCAGGAACCAAAATAAATATTGGCTAGCAGTCATAAATGAGGGAAATGCCTCAAAGTTATGCCCCTTGTGTCAGCTGGACCAACAGTCTTCGTCAGCTGTAGTGTGGACGCCATCACTGTGACTGTCGAGTGCCATTTCAAGTATCGAACTCAGCGATATCCCCCCCCCCCCCCCCCCAAGCAATTCGCATATTTCAGAACTTCATGTCCTGTTAGCAACGAAGGTCCTCATATCACGTGATCTCCGTGTTTCCGAATAACGACCAGGTCCTGATAAAGCTTATTCCACCCCCACCCCACATATTTCCCTTCCGTCATGAGTTTATGACAGGGTCTTGGAGAGTAATGGAAACAAAGGTCAAGGTTATCAACAAATATTTTCTAGATTTAATAGTTTTGTGGCAACATATTTTGCATCCCATGTGACAAATTTCTCTCAATTACTAATGCCATCAGGGCGTTAAATGAAAGATGTGAATTTGCCCCGTGTTAAAGTAAACATCGTATAGTCTTCTCTTAGTCATTCAGACCAATAATGGTTTTATGGAGAAAAAAAATCGATAATCGAGTAAACTGTGGTTGTAAATATGTGTGTGTGTTTATTTTAAATTTTTAAAAAATATTCTTTTTTTTTTAAAAATCAAGCAACAATATGTATTCAAAGCTCAAAATTCTTAATGAGGGTCTGTGGTAATTCAGTGACATTTCGAGAATATTGTGGCAAAACTGGCGCAAATATTTAAACCCGGGATTGGTAACGATTTTTTGTAAATAAAAAAATTATTTTAGATGAAATATTTTAAAAACGGCAATGGAATTAAACGGCAGTTTTTAAATTTAAATTAATTTTAAAAAGTTAAGTTTTTACTACTTTATAAATTTCATAAAAAATTATTTTTGGAAAGAATAAAAAAGTATAAACTTATTAAATGTTAAAAATGCAAAGCTAAGTTTGTATTTAATTTTAGCAATTTTAAAAAGCAATCAATTCTATTTATTAATTTTACTTTTAAGAAGGGGACAATACATTATCAGTTTTGCTAGGCTCTTCTATTAAATCAGAGAACTTTCAGCTTTGGCTAAATAGGCAATTCGCGCTATGACGTCATTTGCGTGCTTATTTAGAACAAATTAATTTTAATTTTATTTCGCAATATTAACAACGCACTAAAAAAAGCAACTGATGTTTGGGTTTTCCCGAGAAATGTGATAACTACGAAATTCTTTTATCATAATTTTTATATTTAATTTTTTTTTCATAACTTTCAAACGCATATAAAATGCTTAAGATAATTCCTTAGCTGTTACTTTAAATATATTTTTAATTTATAATAATAATACTTAAACTTTTACTTAGATAGAAGCGGATATATAAAAAAATATTTGCGCATTTAAATGTATTTGATTTCCGTAAAAATAATAGAAAATAACTATGAATGATTGTTTTTAAGAATCCGAACGCATCTAAATATTTTCGGTTGTTCCGCGTTACAGTCAGCATAGCACATTCTTATATTTTATATCGGTATATTTTTATTTTTTTTTACAAAAATAATAAGAATTTAACTGGCGCATAAAAGTAGTGCACATTTCATCAATCATTATGGTAGCGAAAGAGTTTTGAGTTTTCCTTAGATGTAATACTTTTGTAATAAACTTTCGTGAATAAGAAGGTTTTTAAAATAAGTTTAGCTTATGTTTCTTAAATTCCCAAAGGCGTTTCTCTTTTTAAAATAAGAATACTAAACAATCTCTCCACCCATCTGCAGGCATTTTGTTTTAACATTTAAGTTTTAAGATCAAAATCCAGTAGAAAGCTTTAAAAGAAAGAAAAAAAAATGGTGTAAAATAGCATTTCGATTATCGTGCCAATTTCCTTTTAAATACTAGTTTTAGACAGAACGATTCTGTCTAAATCGTCCATTTAAAAATAAATTATATGGATTTGGTTTTTTAAAAAAAGGTGTTATAAGTGTATCGAAGGGATGATTTGTAATTAATCGAAAGAGTGTTATAGCAGTTTGAAATTCCAAATAAACATTCCAATCAACTGAATATTGAGAAATGTTTACTTTATTTTGCTCGAAATATGACAAAATGTTATGCGTTATGATATTAGCCGTTCGAAATTCCACACATCGAATGGAGATGAACATAAAAATAATCAGACAGGCTACTGTTGGTAGGGTAAGGGGGGAGCGGGGTGGTGAGAAGAGGTCAAAGTTTAAGATTTGTTAAACAGAACGTGACAAATTATAAAGGATGGTGACTTCAATACTTGTTTTGTGTTGTAATACGTTAGGTAGCTACCATTGGTTTCAAAATGTAATAAGCCAGTTAGCTACCATTGGTTTCTTAATGTAATAAGCTAGTTAGCTACAATTGGCTTCTAAATGTAATAAGCTAGTTAGCTACCATTGGTTTCTAAATGTAATAAGCTAGTTAGCTACCTATGGTTTCTGCACCCCCTGTCCCTCGCGCTCATCAAAATGACAGTACGGAGTAAAATATAAGCTTGTGACAAATGACTTCCAGGACGCGCGCCACAACCAGAGTCAATTGAGTTTATGCACAGTACTGGACGTAATAATGCCTCACCTGGCACAGTACTGGACGTAATAATGCCTCACCTGGCACAGTACTGGACGTAATAATGCCTCACCTGGCACAGTACTGGACCTAATAATGCCTCACCTGGCACAGTACTGGACGTAATAATGCCTCACCTGGCACAGTACTGGACGTAATAATGCCTCACCTGGCACAGTACTGGACGTAATAATGCCTCACCTGGCACAGTATGGTATGGTATGGCATCTTTCCGTCTACGAGAGACGATAGATTTATCTTTTCTGATTGCAGCTCTTGGTGTGGCTAGTGAGACCGATCTTCGAGTAGCAGTCTCTTTTGCATGCCCCACACACGTATGCGGTGGAGCAGTGTTTTCTGGCCTTTCTCTGCGCTCTCTTTACAGCTGCTTCCGCCCCGTAGAGCTCCTCGGCACGTAGTGATACTTCCTTCACGATGCCCCGCCATGTGGACGTAATAATGCCTCACCTGGCACAGTACTGGACGTAGTAATGCGTCACCAGGCACAGTACTGGACGTAATAATGCCTCACCGGGCACTTGAAAAATTTCATCCCCGGATCAAATAGTTCAATAGAAACACTAAATTCAGTTATACTCTTAAATGCACCGCTTGATTTTGAAATGATCAAAAATTTTCCGGGGAGATGATCAACGGTTATGAACATTGACAAGATATAAAACAGCGGAAGGTGTCGTTATTTAAGAATTAAACGTTTTATTTGCCGAAAGTGATGATATTAAAAATGTAATCAATAAATTTAAAGCTTTAAAAATCTAGAAAAGACTAATAATAAATGGTTTATTTTGACAGTTCAAATAATGTTGGAATGTAATATTCGACTAAGTCTTCAGAAACCTTTTTAACATTATATTTTGCTTTTATTTTATTGGTTGCTTGTTAGCGATTAAGAACAAATGAAAAATCCAAAATTATCGTATTACATTGTTTATTTAGGCAATGACCAGTGTGTGCCGCTGTCATTGCGTGCAGTTGTCACTTTGTGCAATTGTCACTGTGTGCAGCTGTCACTGTGTGCTGTTGTCACTAAGTTGAAAATTTCATTGATTAAACTCCTTGTAAAATGATTTGCAAACAGGTGTTCTTTGTTATTCATTAAGTTACCTGGTTGGCCATGATTCATTAAGTTACCTGGTTGGTCATAATTCATTAAGTTACCAGGTTGGTCATGATTCATTAAGTTACCTGGTTGGTCATGATTCATTAAGCTACCTGGTTGGTCATGATTCATTAAGTTACCAAGTTGGTCATGATTCATTAAGTTACCTGGTTGGTCATGATTCATTAAGCTACCTGGTTGGTCATGATTCATTACGTTACCTGGTTGGTCAAGATTCATTAAGTTACCTGGTTGGTCATGATTCATTAAGTTACCTGGTTGGTCATGATTCATTAAGTTACCTGGTTGGTCATGATTCATTAAGTTACCTGGTTGGTCATGATTCATTAAGTTACCTGGTTGGTCATGATTCATTAAGTTACCCGGTTGGTCATGATACAAATAGTTACCTGCAATTTCTTGATAAATCCACACAAACAAACCAAGAAGAAACAAAATTAGATAAAGGATCTTTTTTGTTTAATTCTCACTCATCTGTTCAGCGAATATTACAAAACTATGCAAAATGCAATCAACAATATTCTCACACTGCTAACACCGATCGTATTTCTGATCAGTTGGGCCAAATAAAATTCCTTTAATAATTTGCGGGAATGAGCAATAACTCAGCCAGGCGCAATCTGTGGATTATGTCCAGAGGCTACTGCACTATTCTATCGGCGTTTTGGGAAACGCGTCATTTGCCTGGTTGGTATCTGATCGTCGTACAGGACAAGCTCCAGTAAGTCAAGTTGATTTGTTTTAGACCAGTTTTTTTTTGGGGGGGGGGGGGGGAATTCTTTAGAAAGGAATTACGCAGTAAACATAAAACTTATTTTTTCTCCCCAGTCTTTTATTTCCTTTAACAATAATAAAATATGTTTGTCCCGGCACCAGCTAAAAATTGAAGTGGATCTCCAAGGTCTTTTGTAAGAACTTTCTAATCACCGACATCACCTGCTCAACGCACAGAGCTGATACACTCAATGTTCTGCCAGTATTTGAAATCTTGCCAATCTACTGTGAATGAATATTCATTACGAAAGGAAGAATATCTGATTGGCCTAGAGCAAGATCGATAAACCTTGCTATTATGCTACTGATACTCTCAAACCTAAACGTCTTTCCTTGTTGAATCATAACACAATATGATTAGTGTAGTGAAACAAAAAAAAAAACTTTGGCAATAAAACAAATAATAAATGTTGGAAAGATATGTTAATGTAAAAGTTCTATATTTAGCCTCGTGCACCTCTAAAATAATTCATTATTTAAAAAAATTAATAATAATCATGTCACAATTTTAAAATTAAATAATGTATTTTTAAAGAGAATGGGATGTCACATTAATTCATGCCCAATATAAAAGCACATCAATTCCTTTCTTTCAACTGTACGTGTCTAGTCACAAGGAATAAAATTTTTTTTTTAAAAACCCAGAAAGCTAAGCGTTATTTGAAACCCAGATTTCGATTTTTTCTGTATTCATTTATGAAATTTGTTACAAAATATTGAGATGATTAGTCATGATTATAATAATCCAATAATCTATAAGAGCGGTAAAAATGATTTTAAAAATGATTATAAAAAAAAGTCAACCATTAAGTCTCTCGTAACAATAAGCATTTTATTATTTTATAATTCCCTACATTTGAATATGATGTGACGTTGCATAATAGGCCTATATCTAAATAGAAGTATTTCAAATTGACTTATAAACTGACTAAACATTCTAACTAAGTTTCATAAAATCTATAATATGTCAAACCCATTAAAAATGCCCGTACTGAAACAAACTGGTGTGCACCAGTGCATCGTTGTTCATTCAAAATGCGCCACAAAATTATAACTAATTAAAATTTGACGTTTATTTTAAAATCCTTCGAGTCCCCATCCCACTTGAAAGATTGCAAAGACACGCCTATGTTCATGAATGAAGAGACACTTCTATGTTCATGAATGAGGAGACACTCCTATGTTCATGAATGAGGAGACACTCCTATGTTCATGAATGAGGAGACACTCCTATGTTCTTAGAACCAACTGAGAAACTTGGTGAGACAAACCAACAGCACACCGAAGACGGCGCCCGTCTGAGCGACATGGCCCGGGGTGCCACTTTTCCCACTTATGGAAACTGCTCCAGGCTTAGCACCGGATGTGTCCAGTGGACCAGAACCTTTAACAAAAGCGGACTCGACCTCCCAGTACTTGACTTTGGTCTGGGCCATAGAACCCCTGAGGAAAAGTAATGGCTTCTGTTACTCGAAATTATCAAAATAATAATTCATGATCACGTGATTGGTAAAAGAAATCCCAAAAATATTTTAAGGATAATATTGTAGAATTCGTGTCAAGGCCATGTTGAAAAAATATTCAGAGCGAGATAAATAAATACTAAATGTCAACCATTACCTTAAATACTGAATGTAAACTTGATACCTTAACCTCTGAATGTCAACTATTTACCTTTAATCCTGAATGTCAATAAGATACCTTAAATCCTAAATATCAAGAGATACCTTAAATCCTGAATGTAAAAAAATGATATCTTAAATATCAAAGAGATACCTTAAATACTGAATGTCATCAAGATACTTTAAATTCTTAATGTCAACGATTTTGTAACATTTCATGCTTTTATCATTCGCAATTGTAATTGTCTGTCAACGACTTAAAGCTACACAAGTTCCGTAACTTTATTCTGACTTTGTTTATGCTGTGTTTTTCAATCAAAAAGTTCTTTGTGCCTGTGTGTGGTGGATCTTGCTTTGATAGTCAGTCTTCCGCTTAGCAAGATCTCATTCTAAATATTGTTTTTACAAGTTTGAATCTGGTTGTAAAAGGGCTATTTTAAGCGCATTCGTAGTGACGTCACAGTGGGTCACAATCCACAAAGCCAAATCTTCATGTAAAAAAAAAAAACGACAAAAAAAAACAAAAAAACTATAGCAATAAAATAAGAAAGTAGCCCGATGTCCAAAACGGAAAATTTTTTCTTAAACTAAATTAAAATTTAAAGTAATAAATGTTTCATTATTTATTATTTGCAAACGTCTAATACATCTTCAAACAGTAGCGGGTAGGTCGTTTAGATATAGGCCTACATGTAACTATATTATAATATTTGTGTATATGAAAAGTGTATCTTCTGTCCAGTCTATGCAAGATAATTCCAGTCAGATGACAACGACCAGCGTTACTTCGACTCACGTTATGGAGATTTTCCCGATGTTCTTATTTGGCGGATGCCACACGACCTCCATGCTCTGTCTAATGAAGGCTGCTGTGTGGGTCAATGTGTCCTCGTTGCTGTAGCAGGTCATGGCCTTGGCCGCCAACGGGAAATCTGAGAAATGTCCGGCAACTTCCCCGAACTCTGACCTCGCCTGGAGCATGAAAGCCATGAAATCGCGTGCACTTGGTCCGACTGCTGTTATAGTCACTGGTAGACGGAGGATTGAAATGGAAAGGTGAGCGAAAATAGTCGTAAGTTTATTCACCTGAGGAGATTTGGGGTAGTGTGAGAATGTACCGTTTAAGGAGATTTGGGGTAGTTTGAGAATGTACCATCTAAGGAGATTTGGGGTAGTGTGAGAATGTACCATCTAAGGAGATTTGGGGTAGTGGGAGAATGTACCGTCTACGGAGATTTGGGTGAGAATGTGCCCTCTAAGGAAGTGTTGCCCAAAGTGGGACCAATGCCCCATCGGGGTGTGCAATTTGATTGTTAATGGGGACAATTTGAAAACAAAAGCTGTCTTGACTTGATAACCCACAGTCTACTACGATTTAAATTATATTTTAAAAGGAGATTCTTAAGACTCTCAATTTAAAATAAGCGTTTGAAGTGTTGAAAACTTTTCAAATTTTGAATATTAAAAATTATGTGTATACTTCATAAGGGGCGTATGCATATTAGAAATGCTTAGGTGGGGCATGGCACAAAAAGATTGGGAAACACTGGTCCATGGAGATTTTGGGTAGGGTGAGAATGTACCGTGAAGAAAGTCAATTTAGTGAAGCGGTTCTCAACCAGTGGGTCGTGACCCCTTTGGAAGTCGAACGACACTTTCACAGGGGTCGCTTAAGACAATCGGAAAACATATTTATGAAGTAGCAACGATAATAAGTTTTGAAGGCTGTGGTTAGGGGTCACCACAACAGGAAGAACTGTGTTAAAGTGTCACGGCTGTAGGAAGATTGAGAACCACTGGTTTAGAGTATTAGACCACGTTTTAATTTTTGCGTTGAAAAGGATTTCTCTACTGAGGCAAATAGAAGGTATAAGAGAAAGCTTGAACCATCCAACTGTAGGAAATTGTGTTCGGTGGAACGCATGCATACAAAAATATAACCTTTTCATGTTTTTTAAACTTGTATTGAAACATTTATAAATATAGTTTTGTTACCAAGACGTCCGAGTTTTGATCCAATGTAAAATTTTGATGTAACTGGTATTTTATGGTTATGTTATTGATGGTAATATCTTGGTTTTGTATTCCAAGCGCCTCACAGCTAAAGCTTACATTTTGCAATCTTTTTGAATATAA
The DNA here is from genome assembly GCA_964017045.1 of Omphiscola glabra. Taxonomy (NCBI): domain Eukaryota; kingdom Metazoa; phylum Mollusca; class Gastropoda; family Lymnaeidae; genus Omphiscola; species Omphiscola glabra. The sequence continues at coordinate 12,524,965 of OZ024794.1, read as the reverse complement.
TAATACTCACATTTTCTTGTGATCACAGCAGAATATTACACGAATTGAGGGAAAGGAATTTTTGAATATAGTGTCAGCCCTAATGCGCCATGTCATGTTATTCTCAATGATCGTGTGTTATTTGCCAGACTTATAGTAAACATTATGATCATTGGAGGTAAGTGCATTATATAAAGGATTACTGGAGACTTTCAGTGTCATATTGGCAGATTTGGGGGGGGGGGGCCATTAAACTTATTACATTTAAACACATTCAGGGCCCCCCACAAACACTGGTTCGCTCTAAGGTCCCATTGGCTTATAAAATTGGGTTCAATTTATTTCTAAAACTGGTCACCATGTTTGATAGGGTTAGGGTCAGTGGCGTCAAAAAAACAAAAAGAACCCAACAACTTACATTTCAGAGGTGTGTTCCCGTAGGTTGTATCATTGAGGATGAGCATGTAGGGCGCCGCTCCTGTCTGCAGCTCACCATCAATGTGCACGGGCATCAAGTTACCGCACGCTGACAGAGGGGAGCCTGTTGGGAAAGCTGAAATAGTTTGTAATAATACCAGCGATGATATCACAACGGCAGCAGACGGCAGCAGGCCTGAGAAAAACTTGGAGTACTCCATCTTTGCAGTGATGATATCCTCGTGTGAAATTGTTGAATAATTATTAGACCAAATTTAACTCGTTATTTAAAAAAAAAAAAAGTTTTGTTGAACAAAGTAATGTTATATTAAATCACAGAGATTTCATTATATCATTGAGGACAAGTTTCAATAAATAGAAATTAAGAAAGAAGTGCGCGCCCCAAACGGCGAGCTGGTTTCGGAGTTAGGACTTGAGTGTGTGACCCACGGCTGAGATGGTCTTGTCCAAGTTCGGATTACCCCCATCCCCCCCTCCCCCCGAACTTCCTGCCTACCTACGAGTTCACAATTATTTTTTGTTAAAGATGGGGTGGGGGAAGGCTGTCATTAAGCTTGAAGGGAGTTACGTCTATAGATATGACCATCCCTTACCTGAGGTGACGTCACGAGTTAGTGAGGCACCAGCACATGACTACAGCCCTAGGGAGAGGACATGAACTAAGCACCAAGCTCCATCAATGTTAGAGAAACCTGTAACTATTAAGAATTCGAAACGATTTTCAGATCTTCGTATTTAAAATGTTTTCAAAGAGTAGCTAAATAATGGCGCAGAAGGATCACGTAGAGGTGGTCATAGAGATCAATGGCGTTGCCAAGTTTTGACATTATTTTCACCAGAGGACCCTGCTACTGATGAGGCTGAAGACACTCGCTGCGCTAATTCTATCGTTAAACGGGCCGGTTACTTTATTCAATAGTATCATTGTGTTATAAATATTTATTTTCCATTATTTTCCAAACATATTTTTATCATTCTTCTACATTACTTGTTGCATAAAGTCACAAAATTATACATTTATCATCGTCATATAAAATCTTTGCATCGTTTTAGTATAAAACTATAGATTTATCATCGTCCTATAAATCTTTGTATCATTTTAATATAAAACTATAAATTTATCATCGTCCTATGAAATCTTTGTATCATTTTAATATAAAACTATAAATTTATCATCGTCCTATAAAATCTTTGTATTAATTTAATATAAAACTATAAATTTATCACCGTCCTATAAAATCTTTGTATCATTTTAGTATAAAACTATAAATTTATTATCGCCCTATAAAGCAACGTATCATTTTCGTTTAACTGTAATGTTTTCATCCCCATCATTCTCACAACTGTATAGCATTGTTATCTATTTACAACTTCAAGGCCGTGCCATGTTACCCTTCGTGTCACAAAATACAAGCACGATATGCCAGTTTTTATCGTAGTTGTAAGCTTTTCTTGTACATTTATTTGAATAGCCCGGATGCATTCTCTCTGAACATTCACTATCATACGAATACTTGGCACATCTTCTTATGACGTCACAGTTTAAAAAAAATTGATATCAGCATCACTCATTTCAGTTAAGAGTTGCACCTCAAGTCCTGACGACACGCTCATTAAATCATGATTGATTGATGACGTACACAGTGCTGGCCCTAACATTCTGGGTAGGGATAAGGATAATAAGTAAAAATTAAGATTTTGTATTAGAAAATAAATTCGGGGCGGGGCCTATGAAAGTGCGGAGCCCACCGCGGCCGCATAGGTTGCAGTGGCCTAAGGCCGGCCCTGGACGTATACATTTGATTCACTGACAAAAAAACTAGCGGATTGTGGTGGCGTGATCAGATCATGATTGGAAAGAGATAGAAAGTCGTTAAAGACAAAACAATTTACTAAAAGTTGTTGTTTTTGTTTTTTTAATAGGACAAAATGTTATGCGTTATGATATTAGCCGTTCGAAATTCCACACATCGAAAGGAGATGAACATAAAAATAATCAGACAGGCTACTGTTGGTAGGGTAAGGGGAGAGCGGGGTGGTGAGAAGAGGTCAAAGTTTAAGATTTGTTAAACAGAACGTGACAAATTATAAAGGATGGTGACTTCAATACTTGTTTTGTGTTGTAATACGTTTGGTAGCGACCATTGGTTTCTAAATGTAATAAGCCAGTTAGCTACCAATGGTTTCTAAATGTAATAAGCTAGCTAGCTACCAATGGTTTCTAAATGTAATAAACAAGTTAGCTACCATTGGTTTCTAAATGTAATAAGCTAGTTAGCCACCATTGGTTTCTAAATGTAATAAGCCAGTTAGCTACCAATGGTTTTAAATGTAATAAGCTAGTTAGCTACCAATGGTTTCTAAATGTAATAAACAAGTTAGCTACCATTGGTTTCTAAATGTATTAAGCTATTTAGCTACCAATGGTTTCTAAATGTAATAAACAAGTTAGCTACCATTGGTTTCTAAATGTAATAAGCTAGTTAGCTACCAATGGTTTCTAAATGCAATAAAAAAGTTAGCTACCATTGGTTTCTAAATGTAATAAGCTAGTTAGCTACCAATGGTTTCTAAATGGCCACGATTAATGAACAGTTAAACCATGCCCACGGGGGAGAGCACTAGCAATCAATCAGTTATGTTGTTTAATGACACGGAAGTAAAACCACCGACATTTAAAAAAAAAAAATCACACATGTAATTTTTGTCCGCTTAACTTTAAAGATAATTGGCCAAGATATTTTTTTTTAAATGTGTGCAAGTCAGTTTTAACAAAATACGTCACTAAAAACCAAATGCATTTTCTTTCACGGTTTCAATGGTAAAACGATTTTCTCATTGAGTCATCTCACAAAAATACATCCAAATTATTTAGATATCTTTTAATGACACATACCACGATTTAAAAAAATGTACATATATATTCAAATAATTGATTCCCTCAAACTTAAAATATATCATATATGGTATAGGCTTGTAAATAGACATGAATACTAGTTATGAAGTGAACGTTATCTCCTCGTGTTCAAAGTGCGTTGATTGTTGTTTTTGTTCTTCTCGTTTTATGTTTAGTTAACTGAGGCGAGTTTTGCCATTGCCAGGCCTGAGATTTAAGTGACTTGTAAAACCGTGTCATCGTGTGCAGTGGCGTAGCTAGTGTTAGGGCCACCCGGGCTGTCACCAAACAAGAACAAATCTCCAGTTGGTCTAAAATGTCGCCAATCTGTGGTTTATACATAGAAAAGAATGACGCCCATCTGTGGCTTATACATAGAAAAGAATGACGACTGAGGCGGACCGTCTCTCTAATCACCCCCCCCCCTTCCTTCGCCATGAGTGAGTGTGGTATCAAATTTCAGTGGGCTTCAAAATCGTGTGTGTGTGTTTGTGTCTTAATATATAGAAGGACGTAAGTACGACGTCGCAATACGGTGAAGCCCCCGTAAAAAAAATATTTTTATTGAATCTGAAAAAGCTGTTGCGATGTCTTACTAATTAAACTTTAATTTTAAATTTAAAAGACATACGGCTAGAACAAGTCGCGTCATTGGGGCACGTCCATCTTGTTTTTAGTACTACAATTTATTTATAAAAATAAATGCATTAGTCGTAAATCTAACCAGACTAGACTGCTTGAAAGACCCCCATGCTAACCTTTAGAGCAGACATGCATAACATACGGCCCGCGGGCAGCATGCGGTCCGCCAGCACCCCCTTGAAATATTCTTTATTCTTATTATTTTCTTAATAGCCTTCCCCCTTGTCCTATTTACTTTTGGCCCGCACAGGTCCAGTCTTATTTTCTTTTGACTCGCACAAGTTTTTTCATAAAGTGTTATGGCTCGCCTTACATTTTGAGTTGTGGGTGCCTGCTTTAAAGGATCGACTGCTTGAAAGGCCCCGGTGCTAACCTTTAGACCAACTACGCTATACAGCTGGTTGCACTGCCCTAAGAGTAATTGCGGGCGTACCTGACAAACCTGACAGGTAAGGACAGTCAGCATCATCATCAGTGGCACTACAGCCCATGCAGGGCCACGACCTGCTCAGGTAAGGACAGTCAGCATCAACATCAGTGGCCCTGCAGCCCATGCAGCGCCACGGCCTGCTCAGGTATGGACGGTGGCGTAGTAAAGTTCAGTACCACCCTGTGCTGCTCTCCTTTCCGATAACAATAAAAATCTAAACACTTAACAGACCATTAACTTCATCCAAAGAAAGTCATTTTTCAACGTTTTTTCTTTAAAATTATTTAATATGTTTTAAAAATTTGGCTTTTATAATGAACAATACGTAACAAGAGGCTGAGAGCCATTATGCAAAGAAACGATACCAACGCTAGGGATCCAAATTATTTTCAAAATAATTATACTAATAATTTTTTTATAATAATACAAATTCAAATTTAAAGAAATAAAAAACTATATCAACTCACAGCAGTGCCAGTAAAAATTTACAATCCTCAAAAAATATAAATATTAATTTATACACACACACACATAAAGAGTGCAAACCTGCCAGAATAATACCTCTTGTTTAGACAAGGAAGTGTAGCAAAAATCTCTCCCTCGGCTAGGAAAGCCACCGGCCGAAATACAAGGATTAATTCAGAACCCTCTAGAAAAAATTCTAGAAATTGCGTCACCAGATAGCATTCTTTAGAACAAATAGAACGTTTTCGAAAGCAAGCAACACCTTTCCCAATCAAGGGAAGGGTGAGTAAATTGCGTGGGACGGCATATTTACGCGATGACGTCAACATCAAAAACAAAACAAGGGGAGACATTGCCCACTAGCCATAACAGTAAATTTTAAATTATCGACAAAAGTAGAATTATGTAATTTTTTCAACATCTAAAAATGCTTACGAAATTCGGGTTGAAGGCATAAATTATGATTAAAGTAAAAAAGAAAAGTAGACCAGAGTTCATCCACCCATCCATTCACTCAACCGCGAAGCAGACGCGGTCAACCACGATCATTTGAGTGAAAGTGTCAACCCGCCTCCGTCGCCACAGGAGTAGACGCGATGTTGACACAACTCAGGTGCAGCGAGACGTTCAACACCTGTCAGGTGACCACTTCACGTGGAAATCACCGACTGTGCGAAAATGTTAACTGTGTTAAAAAAAATTTTTTTAAATGCTCCAACCACACATCCAAAAGATTAAAATGCGAGTATAAAGATTGTCTTTAAAAAGTAGTTCTTAGCTCACCCGTCCACTCGGTGAAACAGGCACCATGATTATTTGACACCAGGTGAACACATTAGCATGTAAAATCTTAAAATTTCACGTGTGTTAACAAATAAAAATCCATCCACATTTTCAGAAAATGGAAATGCAAGTAGAAAGAAAGTCTTTTAGAAAAGGGAAATATATTTCGACTAAGATAAATGATAAAAGAACAAGTCAAGTCAAGTTTTTTTGTTTTGGTTTCTTTAAAATTATTTAAAAAACAACAAAAAGTTTCTAATGTCTATTCATTACATTGTTGGTCGAAATCGAATTGTTAGACGCCTGTAAAAACTGCCAAATGGTTGCCTTCCAAGCAGTCGATCCGGGTTCGATTCCCGGCTGACGCATTTTTTAGATTCCAAAAATCCTCTGTAGCTGAGGAACCTTACAAGGCAATACATATGAACTTCTCTCTGTCTATTCACCCCCTTTGACAGCTTCGCTCCTCCGCAGACGGGCGTATTTTTCCTGCCCCAAGACTCGCACAAAAACATACGGTGAACGATCTTTCTCTCACTGCGAGAAAGATCAAAATATATGCTCTCTGAAAATTGTAATTATATTATTTTTATTTTACTCCTTGATAAAATGCTTACCCTATAAAAACTATTCGAATTTAATGTAAAAATTATTTATTACTCTAAGACAAAATCCTTATCAACATTATATTATTATTATTGGTAGTTTTCTATAGCGTGGTACCCTAGCCTAGGGCTGGGCTCACCACGCTGTACATACAATTTAACAACAATAATCATAAACTTAAAAATTAACTTACATTAATTAAAAAAACAATTCCATAACTATTTATATGTCAAGCCATAGACGGCACTCAGCAGCATCGTTTAACGGTCTTAGGGGAAATCAGTCAGGATAGTAAAGTTTAAAGTGATGTGTTTTGAGTGAAGTTTTGAAGGCTGTGTTGGTTGATATATTGCGGATGTGTAGTGGAAGAGAATTCCATTGTTTGAGGGCACAGTAAGAGAAAGATGGTTCACCGTATGTTTTTGTGCGAGTCTTGGGGCAGGAAAAATACGCCCGTCTGCGGAGGAGCGAAGCTGTCGAAGGGGGTGAATAGACAGAGAGAAGTTCATATGTATTGCCTTGTAAGGTTCCTCAGCTACAGAGGATTTTCGGAATCTAAAAAAATGCGTCAGCCGGGAATCGAACCCGGATCGACTGCTTGGAAGGCAACCATGCTAACCTTTACACCACCGACGCTTATATGTGCCTCACAAGTACTGCCATACTACAGATAGTTAACTGGCTTACCTGACACTAATGAAATGAAAGGTAAGGACAGTGACGTATAATAATAAAACTTACTGCCACCACTGCACGGTTTCAAATAGGCCGCCATCCCCCTCCCCGAATCTCAGAAAACACGACAAATCCCATAACCTCCAGACACACTGTTCCGTCATTGGGGAAAAAATAGGGGGGGGGGGGGGGGGGATTTATATATTAATAAATTAGATTTGGCCTGCGAACCAGACTTTGAGTACCTCTGCTGTATTTCAAGCCAATAATAATAATGGTGGATCGACTGTTTTAAAGTTTAGTTCAAAACAACAATCTTCACCAGGCCTCACCCTTTGCGAATGACCAATCGTCTACTCTGTTGGAACTGTACTAGACGCCTCTCCCCCGGAAAAGCGGACGCTTCGTCTTGTTTAACAACAACACCAAATAAAACTCAATTATGTTGAGTAATCATCATATCGTGGTCTCATAGCGTGGTCTCGTAGCGTGGTCTCATAGCGTGGTCGGATTATCCACTGAGCCCCTGAGTCTGAGCTTAAAAGTCAGGGGGTCCCAGATTATTATAATGTAGGTACTCCAACTCAAATTTTCAAATACATCTGACATAGACAAAGAGCATACCATTGGAAGAGCTGGCTTTAAGCTTTCCAATGACACCAAGATAATCTTTCTATCACTTAAAGGAGAGAAGTTATGAATTTTTTAGTGATTTATTTTTCCCCACTATTCGGCTTTGCATTTAATTTTTAAAGCCGTAATCGCATTATTACTTTTTTGTACTATTTTGCTTGTATCTTTTTGTCTATTTAAGTTAGAGCTATCAAATTTGGAGGAGACATTTACAATACAATTTTTAACAAAATAAAACACATGAATTATGAATTAAGTTGTTATATTTTTATTAAATTTGACTTTATGAGAATATGGCGTGGATAACGACAATTGGCGAAAATTTAATTTTTCAAAAAGTGACATAATTACTAAACCAATATAGCTACTGCTATAAAATTTTCAATAAAAACAGATAATGTCCATCTAAAAGTAAGGCACAATTAAAATAAATGAAATACAGATCAGAAAAATTTATGCAATTTTAGAAAAAATATTTCATGAAAAGCAACCACCACCGAGACTTTTTTTACATTAAAATACATAACTTTTAAACTAATAAAGCTACTGCAATCAAATTTTCAGTAATAATAGTTTGTGACAATCCAAATGTAACAGAATATTCAAATATTGCAAAAGCAATTAAAATCATGCTATACAAAATTTAAAAAATGTCATGTAATCTTTCGACATTGATGTGCATCTTTAAGCGTAACTTTTAAACTAACAATGCTAATTCAATAAAATCTTCAGTACATATAGACAGTGACAATCTAAATATAATCAAACATCCAATGCAATATTGCAGTCCACAGCAACAGATAGTGTCCTAGTCCACAGTAACAGATCGTATCCTTGTCCACCTGAAAATAAACAAAATGTTAAAAATTAAACTTTAAAATGAGTGAGCGGAAAATTCAATTTCATCATAACACTCAATTAAACAAAATGAAAATCTCCCATAAGAACATTATAAATTAAATGTGAGAACCTTGACCACCTGAAAGTATACAAAATATTAAAATGAGTGAGTGAAAATTCTAATAAATTTCATCAAAACACACAATTAAACAAAATAAAAAATCTCACATAAGAGCATCAGAAACTAAATGTGACAATGTTGTCCACCTGAAAGTATTCAAAATATTAAAAAATTAATTTTAAAATGAGTGAACTGAAAATTGAAATAAATTTCACCAAAATACAATTAAACAAATTGAAAATTTCCCAAAAGAACATCAGAAATTCAACGTGACATTGTTATTGCTTCATGATCTATATCAAGAAAATACCAACTTACAAAACAATTTCCCAGACTTCTTAACATACCCGACTAAATCTGCAATACATTCCTTCTCTTCCAAGTCGATGGATTTGTTGACCGGAGCTTTAACCTTGGCATCAACAAAACCCGTCGAAGCTTTAGGGGCTCGTTTAAATTGGGCATCGACAAAAAATCGTTGACATGGTTCGTGTCTCCGGAGCTCCAGCAACACTTCTTTCATCCTCATCGATTGGTAGATTAAAAACATCTTCCTCCATCATCAATATCAATTTGGGTTGTTTGTTGATCAGGAAATGATAATAAGTAATTCTGAAAAAAGAAAAGATCAGGAGTACTATTTAGGATTATTATGAATACATATAAATAATAATTAAATCATTTTAGATAGGCCACACAATGTTCTTTAGTTTATGTACATTTATAGTTCTTTAATAAATTAGTACTACAGGGTAGTCTATCTACCGATATCTATTATGAAATTTTTGTGGTGTTGCTATAGGCTACCTACCCAAAAGTAATTAAATATGGTCCTGTTTAAAAGTTCGGAAAATATGATGGTTACGATATAGATCTTTAGGCTTTCAATTAAGGGGCAGCATACAATTATTTAATTTTAAAGTATGCCTACAACACAAACTATGGTTGCATTGATTAATCGGCAGATAATAGGTATTTGGCCTAATTGGCCATTTTGAAGATTAATTGTTGACTTTTTTCTGACTAATTAATATAACTACAGAAAAAACATAGGCTCGCGTAATGTTAGAACCATGTATGAAACAGGGACGTACGGGAAAGGACATACAAGGAAACTGTCGCTGAAGACATCGAAAAGGAAAAGGTGCCGGTGGATAGGGCACCCCCTCCACCTCCCCCCCAGATAACATCACCAGACAATACATAACATGGAATCTACAAGGAAAAAGAAAGAGAGGAAGGACTAAATATACATGGAGACGCGAGCTAGAGGCAGACACACAAAGTATGGGATACACCTCAACAACTCTAGAAAGGAAAACACGGGACCAATGTGAATGGAAAATTCTTGAAGACGACCTTTGCCCAAGACGGGGTAATGGGTATAAATAAGTAAGGAAATCTGAGAATGCTATGTTTATTTACCAGCCGCTAAATCTGCACCAGAGGCGTAGCTACAGTGTTTGGCGCCCGGGGACAAGATTCATTTTAAAGCGCCCTCTTTTCCCTTTTTCAACTCTCAAACCCATTATTTTCTTCAATAAAATAATACCAAAGCACATTTTGGCGCCCCTAACTAGCTGGCGCCCGGGTACATCTGTACCCCCTGCCCCCTCTACGCTACGCCTCTGATCTGCACTGCCATGATACGTCACATGATTCTCCAGTTTGTATTGTCTTTATTTTCTACTTTTTAGTATTAAAATTGTAATTTTTAAATTATCGACAAAGGTCGAATTATTTACCTTCTTAACCATCGAATGCTCATTAACCATCGAATGCTCATTAACCATCGAATGCTCATTAACCATCGAATGCCTTAAAAAATTCCCGTTTGAAGTGACTTAACTCTTTAAGTCTACACAACATACCGCCCGCGGGCCGCATGCGACACGCCAGCACCCACTTGGCGGCCGCGAAGTAATGCAATATTCTTTATTATTATTATTTTCGTAATAGCTTTCCCCCTGTCCTACTATCTCTCGGCCCGCACAAGTTTTTCATAACGTATTACGGCCCGCACAAGTTTTTCATAACGTATTACGGCCCGCACAAGTTTTTCCTAAAGTATTACAGCCCACCTTACATTTTGAGTTGTACATGCCTGCTTTACTGGCATAAAACTAAAAAAAAGATTGATCTAAGCTAACGCATCCATCCGTTTATTCAGCGAAGCAGACGCGCTCAACCACTGTGTTTCTTTCAGCAATTCAGATTTTCGTGGGGGGCACTGCCAGTTGCCTGTGGGCAGTGTCCAGATGCGTAACTAAGGGGTGGCAGATGGATATACGTTCCCGGGTCACAGACCCCAATGGGCTTTGATGATTTTAAATGGTAGAAAAAAAAATAGTTTAAGAGTTGAAAAGAGGGGGGGGGCTAAAGAATGAATAATGTCACCTGACGCAAAACACTCAAGTTACGCACCAGCTATGGCGTATAGAAAGGGGCAGTATGGGTTGTTCACTCGGGTGTCAATTTTTCTTTATATGGAGGCGCGGCATTTTCGGACAATTGCAAAGTTTGCATCGTCGAAGGAAGAGTGGCAAAAATATTTGGCGGCCCATGGTGGCACTAATACTAGCACGCCACTAATTATCGTCACGAAAATTATCGATCATTTTCATCGGGGTGTAGGGCAGAAATCAAGGGCGCCGATGAATCTTGCTTTTAACTATATAAATTAATGTAACATTTCATGGAGGTAAACTCAGCCAACCGAGAGCATAGCTCTCTAGCATGGCAGGAAATGCACTGGAAGAAGTGGAGGCCTTCAATTACTTAGGGCAGCACCATTGACATCAATGGTGGTTCCGAAGCTGATGCCAGGGCTAGAACTAGAATTGGAAAGGCTAAGTTGGCTTTTGTGTTATTAAAGAACATATGAGAGTCAAAGGAGCTAACTCTTCAAACCAAAGTCAGAATTTTCAACACACATGACAAAACAGTCCCACTCTATTGAACCGTTACTTGGAGAACAACGGCGAGCATTACGCAGACCTTTATAAACACTTGCCTTAGAAAGATCCTGATTATCAAATGGCTAGACACCATCACCAACATAGACTTACTAGAAAGGACATATCAGAAGCCTACTGGAAACTATGGAGGTGGATGGGCACACTCTCCGCAAACCCCCAGATAGAATCACCAGACGATCCTTAACATGAAATCTACCGTGCAATGTTTTTAATGCAATGTGGGTCGGGACTAAACCAAAAAGTGGCAAAGGGGGCTTTGAAAAGTCGAGGGACGAATTTGCTTGAGTTGATCAAATATTTTTTTATACTAAATAGTAAGGTGGCAGTCGTTTCTTTTATTTAAACCTTTTTTTTTATTTGGGGGGAGGGGGTGGGGTTAACTACATAGTTATAAAATATATTTTTTAATTGAGTTCCGTCACAAAAAGCACTGCAAACATTATTTTAATTTTACATGTTAAACGCAAAAGAAAAAACATACTTACTTGTAATAATTACACTTTCTAAATATTTCAAAGTTTTATCATTAAGAAAGAAAATAAAAACTGTTAAATAGAGCGGTCGATGCATTTGTATGTCTTCTCTCGTGCCGTGCGTCCGCGGCAGCGTCTATGAGGAAACTTGGAGGCGTCCACATGGGGTTTGCCTCTTCGTGGCGTGGCGGACTAGTAGGGGAACTCTTTCACCCGAAGCCAAAAACCCCAGACCGACCGCATGACTCCCAACGCAACGGGAGTAGCAGCGTCTAACATGATTACTTGTTGCCGTTGATGGATATGAGGTAAGGGGGGCGAATGCCTATACCGATGATTTTAGCTACGCGGTCGTGGGAAAGCCGCTCCTAGGCAACCGTTTCGTCCCACCTTAATGTCCCGACCGAAAGACTCCCTGGGCTGTGGGGGGTGGGTGGTAACGCAACACCCTCCCTCCGGAGTGGAAGCAAAGTCGTCCAGACCCTTGGGAGAATGGACAGCGAACGCTTTAAACGCAGCGTTCTCGGTCGACGGGATGTCCTCCAGGCAAGGGGGGAAGTTGCCGGCGCGCCGCCGCACGGTCTGTCGGCGGGGAGACCCGGCGGCTGGCCCGTGTAGAGGTCTGCAGGGGGGGGGGCATGAAGAGCTCGCGCTCGACGGCCCACCGACGCCATCTCCTATGCGTCCCCGTGGACTCCTCCCACTCTTATCTCGTTCTCAGGGCATCCAAAGAACAGGTGGTCAACTGTGACCAGGCCACAGAGTCGTCAGTTCGGGTCCCTGCGTGAGTTAAATCGGTTTAGATAGCTGGGACAATGTTCATTTCGCATTTGCGTTACTAGACTCTGTACGTTGCGTTTTAGTTTACACCATGGGTCGCTCTTACTCGATCGTGGTATAATCTGGTACAGTTTCCGTGACGTGTCACCTGCTGCCCAGACAAATTCTCTCGGAAGTGGTCTTTTAGTTTTAGCTAAGCTTTGACTCACGCCGAATCATGGGCCTAGCTGGTTGGGGCTGGGCCGTTGGGGCTGGGCCGCTCCTTCTCACGCAAGGGTGTCTGCCCTGTCGTTCTGCATTACGTCAATGTCACAAAAGGAATCCACTTTAGGGCAGCTTTTCCGCATCATGCATGGATGCATTCTACTGTGTCCAGAATGACGTTTGCCAATGTAGCTTCCACAATTTTAGGAGCAAAGCGTGAGTCGATGAAAATGACAATGTCTGGGAAACTTTTCATGGCTTCGAGTTCTGCATTGAAGATGGTTCTATTTTTCACACTGGGCCCTGAAATCTCGTTAGTTGGAAGTACCTCTCCAGGTACTGGATGAGTGCGCACTATATAATTCTATTATCGCATGAAAAGCATGAGCCGTTTGTGAAGACTATTACCATTTGGTATGCGAATAAGCATTTATAGTTCTTAGAGCTTCCTCCTTCTGGAGGACTGGAGTATTTGCCAGAAAAACGTATATCAGGAAGATTAAGGTTTTCATGTGGGCCCCCTGCTGGGATCAATCGCATTTTCCCCATGTTCTTGGGTATGGGTAGGTTCTCCTCAAGTTCGTCGAACGCATCCATGAAGTAGCGTCCATTTAACCTAGATTCCGCTTTACTATCGGTCTTGTTGTTGGAAACAGGGTTCCGTTCTGTCTAACCGTCGGTATCGTTCTACCGTGGGTAGGAAAGCTTTCTTTTCTCTGACCTCGAGTGGTGCTACGTCTGAAATTATTTCTACTGCGGCCGTGGTGGTGGTGTGTGGCGCCCCACACGCAAAACGGAGAACATGATTTTTGTATGCGGTCCAGTCCTTCCATAGTGACGTGCCGGAAGGCTGTGATCCATAGTTCGAATTTAATGTAATAATATTTATAGGAACTGCTCATTCCTGCCATAGACAATCAGGGACTGGAACTAGCTTTCAAAAAGGAACAGTGGAGGTCACGTCTATTGCCTCAGGCCTTCCAACCCCTAGTGTATGATATCCTCACTCAGTTACTCTTGTAACCAGTGAAATATCCTCATCAACACCAGGCACAGAAACATGGCATATTCCATCTACATTCATAGGAGCCATAATGATCAATTAATTTTTAGAAGAAGAAGAATTCTAAGACAAAATCCATATCAACATTGTATATGTATTGCCTTGTAATAAAGATAATCAGACACAGAGGATTAAGATTATTTTTGGATACCTAAAAAGTGCGTCAGCCGGGAATCGAACCCGGATCGACTGCTTGGAAGGCAACCATGCTAACCTTTACACCACCGACGCCTATATAAGGTTAATCCCATGTACTGCGCTACGAGAGATAGTTGGCTTACCTGACACTAATGAAAGGTAAGGACAGGTCAGTGGCGTAATAATAAAACTTACTACCTCCACTGCCGCTGGTTGATCCACTGTTTTAAAGACACGCTCTAAGTCCAAAACATAAATCTATTTACGTCTAATTGGTGTAAATAATGGGTTTCAGACTTGGAGTAGGAAGTAAAAATAAATCTTGTCCCCTGACGACAAACTCTTTAGATACGCCCCTGCTAGTGGCGTCGAAATAGGGCGGTTGGAGTGGTCCACCCAGGTGTCACTTTTTCTTTATATTCTGGTGTGGCATTTTTGGACAACTGTAGAGTTTGAATCGTGAGGACGGCCAAAATATTTGGCCGCTCATGGCAGCCTTAATAGTAGCTACGCCATTAGGCAGTGTATCTATCGATACCAAAATCGGCGATAAATTTCATTGAGAAGTAGTGCGGAAATCAATTGCGCCGCTGACTCTTGATCGGTGGAGGTTTTGGGGAGCCTGCTCCCCAGAAAACTTTTGATTATTTCAAAATCAAGATGTGAATTTTTGATTATACTTGAATTCGATGTTTCTAATATAACTTTTGAACAGGGAAGAACATTTTTAAAGTTTTGTGGGAGGCATTATTATCACAGAATGGGTGTTACGGAGGAGGGCTCCGGTCCTGACTTATCACAGACTGCATTGATGTGGTAGTTTTCAGTACAGGACCGCTCCTCTCTGTGATTTATATTGTGGGTATCTAGGCGTTGGGACAGACAAAAGCACAACGTAGACAAACGTAAACCGAACAACTCCAACTCCAGGTGTCCAGATGATAAAGGAACATATATTTATTACTCAAATTAAAAAAAAACTCTTCTATATTCTTCACTAACTGTCAGCTACCTACTCCCTATATAAATCTCTAAAGCCATGACTGTTCACAGTTTCGTCTCAACTATGTTCAACTACTCAACTATAGTCTCCTCGTTTCTCTTGCCACTCCTTTTCTACTTCCCCCGGAAATCGCACCCCAGCGCGTTTAGCATTAAATAAATGGGGTGCTACATAACTACATATCGGGAAGTCCCGAACAAAACATATTATAAATTACATGAATATCACTGGAGCACCATTGTTCAATCCCAACCCAGTCATTTGTGACAATTATTTAGCCCAGTGCCTTATATAAACTGAATTCACTCCGTTCGTGGCGTGCCCCAGGGTAATCATTTGGCACAAGCTTATAATCAACCCCATGTGCCCCAGGGTAATCATTAGGCACAAGCTTATAATCAACCCCATGTGCCCCAGTGTAATCAGTAGGCACAAGCTTATAATCAACCCCATGTGCTCCAGGGTAATCATTAGGCACAAGCTTATAATCAACCCCATGTGCCCCAGGGTAATCAGTAGGCACAAGCTTATAATCAACCCCATGTGCCCCAGGGTAATCAGTAGGCACAAGCTTATAATCAACCCCATGTGCCCCAGGGTAATCATCAGGCACAAGCTTATAATCAACTCCATACTGTACCATTGATTAGCGTGTAGGAAGGGGTGCATAATTTAGGGTGCTAAAGACAGTCGTACAAACTCAAAATGCAGAGGTGCATTGTTTTGGCACATACTTGAATTTGTTGTTTCTCTCAGACAATTTTAAGGTGGCATAATAATGACCAAAGACATCTTAAATTCCGCACAAGCGGGACATAAACTAAATTCACTCTAGTTGTTTCACACTTGAGGGTACGCTTTTGCCCTAGATTATTCTCGTCCCTTAAATTAATATAGTCCCCAGCAAACTTTTGATAAATTCAAAATACAATAATGCATTTTCTTTACATATCTTAATTTAGTTTTGCAACATTCTACACTTAATTGAAGAGCAACGGAAGATCCTAGTTAAAAAACATAGGTGTCACTTAACCGTAGAGCCATTGTGTGCACCCAGAAACCCCTATGACTGCCGGGTGCATCAGATATTTCAGGGGCTTAAAGATGTGATGAGGATATGTTCTTAATTTATCATCTTTCCATGCATTGGCTTGACCTGCTTGCGTTACTGCACATTATTTTTAAGGGGATAGCTACTTAATTAATAAATGAATTTAAAAAAAACAAAATTCAATTAAAAAGTGTTCCATCACTAAAAAGCACTGCAAACATTATTTTAGATGATGAAAGCAAATGGAAAAAAAAAAACTTACTTATAATTATAATGCTTAGACCACCTTATCTAAATATTTCATTATATTATCAGAGTCATACAGAGAAAAAAAACAGGTTTATTAAAAAGGTCTATACATTTTTATGGGTTTTGAAAACCTAAATTTACACCAAACTGTTTCATGTATAATAATGCCTAAATTTACACCAAACTGTTTCATGTATAATAATGCCTAAATTTACACCAAACTGTTTCATGTATAATAATGCCTAAATTTACACCAAACTCTTTCATGTATAATAATGCCTAAGTTTACACCAAACTGTTTCATGTATAATAATGCCTAAATTTACACCAAACTCTTTCTGGTAAAATATTTCCTAAATTTCACAAACTTAATGTTCTACTAAATAAATATACAGCAGTGAGACAATGTACCAATGACGTCAACAAGAAAATGCTTGAAGGTTGGTTGAAATGTTTTAATATTCAATAAAATACATGGCTTTTTATGCAACTATCAAAAAAATTGTTAAATTCCTGCAAGGCAATTGGGCAAATACTTTGACCTCAAGAAATTCAGTTTTAAGAATTATTCCTTTTATCACAGACCCAGCTCATAATACGTGCACTATTTAATTATGACACAGACCAAGCACATAAAAAAATAATTAAATTTTAAAATGAAATTCCGTTTGTTAAAGTTTAATATTTTTTTAAATGTTAAATGATGAAAAGGCTCGGCATGGACTATATCTTTCATACATTTTAATCTATAGGAAGTTATAGAACAAATGATAACTTTTATCGACATTTTTTCATATTGATTTGAGATTTAAAAATAAAATCAAAATTAATATTCAAAATGGGACAAAACTTTAGATGGCTAAATCTGACAAGCTTTGGACGGATGTAAAAGTATTTTATTCACGTATCACAGTTGGTTGCAAACAAAGCATTATGTTAAAACAAATAGAAATCTGCGCTCATTATAAAGGTCATCATTTAAATATTTAAGAGAACCATTACATAAAATAATTCAAGTACATCACACTCACAACAAGACATTTCTTTTATAATTGTAAGGAATTTTCACTGGAGAATAAAACTTGTACAAATTATGGAGACAGTGGCAGACACACGGCTCTGTGAGGTGTGCAATCAAGCGCCGTCTTAGATGTATGCCAAAACCAAATCAAAATTTGAACATTTTTTTGTCACTGCAGAGGCCCAGTCAAGGGATCTCACACCACCTCTAATAGGGGTTGGGATTTTCTAGCCACAAGTAGCCGTTTATCGTGCCGATACAATCTAAGCACAGTATTTATTTAGACAAAGTTTTAGGTTGTTTACAGCTTGAAAGGTCCATTCTCTTAAAAGTGAGATATAAATCTTTATGGGAATGCTGTACAGTAACTGTGTTTTTTTCAATTTTTGCTCAAATATCAGCACGCACATAACAATATTGGTAAGCTTCTAAGTTATTTAAAATGATTATAATATATAAGAATTGTCTCACTGGGCATCATAGCAAACAACAATCTCTTGTAACTTTAGATAAATTATGTAAGGGGACTGCAGCGATACACATACTGTTCAGGGAGGAAGTGAAGTTATCTTACCATGTCCAATGGACTGATCATCTCATGTAGTTTATGGTCACTGAATTAGACTGAGAAAGACATACTGAAGGGTGATAACTCAAGTGGAATAAATTATTCCATCAGGAAAAGACCAATCATAAAAGAGAATATGCTAGATTTAAACTTAACAACACATTTATAAGGCATATTTATTTCCAAATAACCCAGTCTTTAATCAAATTTTTATTACTGTATTGTCTTCTCCCTTGATACTAATACCTAAAACAAATTTTTTCTCATCAAAACTTTATCTGCTGTCAGAATGGGGCTGGCCGGTTGCCACAGATTTTGTTCAGCCCATGAACATGAGTTAAGCTGCTTCTGTATAGTACATTTTATTATGGTTGATTCATTTCTTCCATAAAAATGGCATTTTAAAATGGTCCAAAAAAAAAGAACAGTATTTTCCATTTCAGTATCCTAATTTGGAATCTGATTATAGAAATAAGATACTTTTAAAAAGAGACTTCTGCCAGAAGAAAGTAAAATGTCTGTCAAAGAAGATTAAAACTTTAAAAATAACTCTTTCAACTCTCAGTATTGTGTTTTAGAATTTACTTGAAAAATAAAACCGCATTTTTTGTTTACACTATATAAACATAGGCACTGAGCTCTGAGGTCTTTTACAACTAATCCGAGGCGCTAATTACATCACTATTACTATTACGCCAAGTGCCAATGACACTGTAATATGCTTTTCAAAGATAATCAAAAAATTCTTAATTACATGATATAATCTGGCTAGTTGGTATGCATAGTGGGATCCTTAATTATTGAATTCAGAGCTGTCACTTTGGCCTTGAGCTTTGACCTCAATTTATTATATTTCCTTGTCATGAAATCATCAAGCTCCTTCTCACGCTTTTCTCTGGGGAAAAGAAAGTGTTTATTTTTAACTTTACAAAATAATAATGTCCAAGTCAATATTGACTTTAGTTTTTACAACACAAATGACAAAACAGATAGATCTGTTTTTTTTAATTAAAAAAAAATAATATACATTTTTAAACTAACTCCCTAAAAAATAAGAAGCTACAGATTATACTAAACAAGCACCCACCTGGCAATAGGTCCATGAGGTCCAACTGGCATGTTTGTTAGTGGTAAACGATTACCAATGGGGAAGAAATCCCTGAAATTATAATAGCATATTTAAAAAAGTTACAGATTTGATTTTGTTGAATAAAAAAATAAAACAGGACAAAGACACCTTTATTCAAATCATTTGGCATTATTTTTTTGTCAGTTTTCATTTAGAATTACATTTGCTAAATATTAACTGTAAGTAGCAGTAAATTGAATCACATTTTCTATTAATCAGATGAAATTGAAAAAGTAAATTTTATCACATAACTAAAAAATGTACTTATTAATAATATATTATTACATTAATCATTAATGCAATGAGAGAAAATAGTGTGAAACTTCAAAACAACATTTTAAAAAATCAATATATAAAAAATCACTTTTCCTGGCATGAAATATTAACTCCTTCAAATCACAATCAACTCAATGAGCTCCTGTGTAATTATTTCAAATGAAACAGAGAATGCAAATTAAAACTTTGATGACCTTTGAAAACTTCCTTCTACAAAAAAACTTTGTTACATAAGATTGAAACTATAATATGTATTGATATTTCAAGTTAAAATCATTCAAAAGCTATATTAAATTGTGTAGGCCAAACCACTCCATCACATTGTAAGGGTTTTGATTGCACATGAAAGAAGAGACATTTTTCGTACCATTTGACAGTTATACTTTACACTATTTTTTAAAAATTAGAGTGCCTTCTTTATCAATGAATTAGATTTTAAATATTCACTTTTCAATTTTCCTTTCAAAATATCAGATATCAATAGTCATGAAGAAAATAAATTGTGAGAGAACATTGAAATTCTGCCATGTGATAAAATCCCATAAACAAACTCGAGATTTATGGTGAGCAAAACTCAATCAATATTCATTTAAAACTTACTTCAAGTCCTGCAACTCATCAACATATCTGAAAATTTAAACCACTGCAACAAATGACTAATGTTACAGGACCACAAAAAATATTATAACAGACAAAAATTTGAGTCTGTGAAAGATGTTATTATATTGGTGTATTACTTTGTTACTGAACTTGAACAACAGAAAAATGTCCCTTTGCACTAATTTCCCTGGAAATATTAAATGACAATTTTGATCAATTTTCACAATTAAGTAAAATTAAATTATATATTCATTAGCTTTTCAACAACTGTGACAGTTAACTTACGGTTTTGTTTCATCTTTGACATTAGTATCGATGAGAGTAAATTTGGCATTGACCATGGCAGGAGTCAGGGTGGCAGCATCACCATCAATGACATCCCTGAAATATTAAGGTAATTTTACAGTAAGCTTTGGACAAATTTTTCGTGTATTTCAGAAAGAGCAATACATTTTGTGTTTTACCTGTTGACAAAAAACACAGATTAACTAAAATTTAATTTGATGATAATCATTTTGATAAAATGTTCTTAATTTTAAAAATGAGCTTCTTCAAATAATAAATAAATTAGCAAATTTCAGTGTGAATTATGAGTTTAAATGAAGTTTATTAATTCTTTTTGCTAAATCGAATAAACTAAAAATAAACCTACTCTTCAACACAATTTTCAGCATCATTTGCTTCCAGCTGTGTCTGTAACAGTGGTGTATCACTGGGCAGAAGGTCTTTATTAAAGCATTCATCCCTCAAAACAAAAAATAAAAATTAATATAATTAATTATTAATTATCTTTATAATGAAATAGTTTTAAAAAAAATATTATTCTAGGTTTAGGGTTTGAAAAGAACACACCTAATTCAATAAATAAAAATGAATCTAAAAAAAAATAAAATGAAATAGACTTTTATTGATAAAATTTGAGCACATGATTCTTAAGCAATCTTTCAAAGAATTCTTTATATTTGTAATTGAATATTTAATTAACGTCCAATTAATTACAGATTATATGCCTGCGAATCCCAACATTGAACATATTCAAACACAATGAACAAATAGATAATTACTTACCATCGTGGCACCCAGACATTTGTTAAAGTGACTGTGTTAGATAATGAGGTAAGGCCAGGGGATGGAAACTTCTTCCAGTTCATGAGACC
Source organism: Omphiscola glabra (assembly GCA_964017045.1). Lineage (NCBI taxonomy): Eukaryota > Metazoa > Mollusca > Gastropoda > Lymnaeidae > Omphiscola > Omphiscola glabra. Next base: position 12,503,767 of record OZ024794.1, on the reverse strand, counting down.
ACGAATTGTATCCTGCCATTTAGAAAGATTATAAATACCTTTCTAGAAATGTTTTTAAGGGCAACAAATTTACTTTATTGACAACATGCTTAAGGGATTGTAACCAAAAAAACTTAAGCTAAATTAAAAAATAATTTTGAAAGCATTACTTAAAAATTATTTTTATAAATTATTCAATTTATAAAATTGTATGCATTCATTATATTGAGGTTCATTAATAGGACTGACCTCCCTATCTAAAAACTTTTTCTGTGTGACACCAGCTTTAGTAGAGCTAGTTGGAGTATATGGATATCTGGGTACAGGACACAAGTGATAATCATAATCCACTTCCGCATATGGAATCATGGACTGAAAGACTTGTAGTCCTGGTGCAGGGTTCTGATATAGAAGAAATTGTAGCATTTAATTATTTTTAAAAAAACATAAATGTAGACAAACGAAAAATCTAAATAATTTTTTAATTCTTTGCTTCATGTACAAGTACCTTAGCAACAATCAAGAGCAGAATTCCTTTGTTTTTTTGCTATCCACTACATCTTTAAATATTTATTGAAATATTAGTTATTGAAATCATAAGAAAGAGGTCAGCAAACTTTTCAGACTATTAGCTCATTTCAGGGGGTAAATACGACACACTAGGCCAGAAGAAACAAGGTATCAATATGGCACACTACGCGAGAAGAAACAAGGTGTCAATATGGCACACTATGCCAGAAGAAACAAGGTGTCAATATGGCACACTACGCCAGAACAAACAAGGTGTCAATATGGCACACTACGCCAGAAGAATCAAGGTGTCAATACGGCACACTAGGCCAGAAGAAACAAGATGTCAATATGGCACACTACGCCAGAAGAAACAAGGTTCCCAAGGAAAGGTTGTTTTATGGGGTACGATTGATGGGAAACAACATATTCCAAGTTTTTAGAGACAGATACAATATCAGGTTCTAATGATGAGGAGTTGAGCAACAAAATGTCATTAAGGTGATCATCAGCGAGATGAGTGCGCAGCTTGTTCTTACAAAACATCATCTTGGTGAACAGCTGCTCGTACGAATAAGTGCGGCCACACATAGCAATCAAACCATCTAAAAATAATCAAGAGCAGGGGTGCCACTCACTGAAAGCTGTGAACCCTGAAATCCTTTTCTATAAATTTCTTGAACCCTGAAACTTCATCTACCAAATTTACTAACCCTGAAGCTAACAAAACTCATAAAATTCATACACTTTTCTCGTGCAATGATTACATCCTATACTATATGCATACATTTAGCCACAAAACTACTAACTGGGGACAAATCACAGGCAGTTGAAGACATTTAATGTTCAACTATAAAAGAGAAAATTGAATTTATTTAATTATTAACTTTTTAATATCACAATATTAACTTTAATTTCAGAAAATTTCTTATTTATTTATGAGTGGTTTTAAAAATTAAAACCAGAAAAGAATTAAAACAATACATTTTTTTTCTTGTTACTTTAAAAAAATATTTTGCTTTATTTTCACTATAATTTTTATCACATATGTTTGAGTTTTTCCAAATATGTAAAAAAAAAATTCTTCCTCCTGTTAATATTTCCCAAGGTTTTGCCTGATTTAAAAAATTATTCCCCAGATCCCAATGGGGCTCGTGAACTAGTGCTTGCAAACAAAAACGAGACGCTCGCAAACAAAAGTGAGAGCTGGTCCAGGTACCTGTTCTATTTATAGCGAAAAACGAACCCGCTTCTCACTAACTGGATGGTCCTTAGCGCTGTCTTTATTTTTGAACCCAAAGCCAGTGTATGAAAAAATTGAACTGGTGAACCCGGAACGAGAGAAAATAAAAGCTTGTGAATCCGGAATTTAAAAATATTTAGCCTCGCGAATCCGGAACGGAAAAATATTAAGCCTCACGAATCCGGAATTCCGGGATAACCCGGAAAAGTGGCACCCCTGATCAAGAGTCACAGCTTGATTTGCGAGCAGTAATGAAGAGGGAAAAAATGGCAACAATTCAATAAGCCAAATGCTATAATAAACAATAGGTGGGCATTAGTCCGGACTGGAATACTAGATAGGTTGTTTGCCTAAAGGCCGGAGTTTGCTGACCTCTGACCTCTGCTTTAAGATAAACCAAAGCCTTTGCTTCAACTTGTTGTCACCCCTGAAAGCTAAAACAAATAAAAAGATAATAGTCAGTAACAATCTGTAAAATTTTTACCATAATATGAAGACTGGGGTACTCTATAGGTTTAAACAGAGCTTCAGGCGGGGTGAGGGCCAAGGGCTGGGTTCTGAGCACTTTCTGACCAGATTTTACTCTGGCGGAATGAAGGTCACCAGCTGGACCTCCAGGTGTACTGGCTACTCTCTGGCATGGATCCTCTTGGTCAAATGGAAGTTTGATAACCTCATCCTTGTGAGAGACACAGAAAGAAAAGGTAAAGATCAGGGCTGGACAAACTAAAACAAGTACTAGGAATTATAAGGTCAAAAATAGATTGTAACTGTAGCATCCAAAAATGTTTCCAGACGTAGCTTTGTAACTTAGGCATAAGAAACTCCGAGCAATTTAGAAAAAAAAAAGACCATTTACCATTATTTGTTCCCTGTACAATATAATTTTTTTATAAATATCATATCTTAACAATTTGTAAATTAATGGGGAAATAATTTCTTTGACTGTATATTGCTTTTATTCTCCCCCCCCCTCCCCACACCATTTTACCCCCAATATTATGCAATAATTATCATTTTGTTGCGGAGAAATAAGGACATCTTGCCTCTAGAAGTAGTAGGAATTTTTTTTGCAAGCCATAATGATTTCTAGGTTTCTGTGCAAAACAAGTTTGTGTGTAATTTGAACAGGTAGTTCAACATGTAGTTCTTACCTCTGCACCTGTTCGTAGTTTTCGGAAACCTTTTGTAGGGATGTAACCTCGAGAAGCATCTTGCACATTGTGATTTTTGTAGCCATAGAGTTGATAAAAATATGGAACCTGGGCACAGAAAGTTATTAAGATAAAAATAATTCATACAAGGGAATGTACTGCTCAAGAGTCATGAATAACCAATCCATGATTTCCATCTATAAAGAAAAGTTTTCACAGTAACAAATAAGTTACTAGTTTGAAGTAGGAAATAAACTGACCTTCAAATTGAAAAATGGAATTTCCTTCTTCACTATGACCTCAGTTGCATCAACTGGTATGTTCCCTAGGGCATCCGGAGCCTTGGCAGATGGAGTGAATTTAATATTGTAAACAAGCCACATCAATAAGTATGTTTAAGATGACTATAACAACCAGAACATGACAATAAGTATGTCTAAGATGACTATAACAACCAGAACATGACAATAAGTATGTCTAAGATGACTATAACAACCAGAACATGACAATAAGTATGTTTAAGATGACTATAACAACCAGAACATGACAATAAGTATGTCTAAGATGACTATAACAACCAGAACATGACAATAAGTATGTCTAAGATGACTATAACAACCAGAACATGACAATAAGTATGTTTAAGATGACTAAAACAACCAGAACATGACAATAAGTATGTTTAAGATGACTAAAACAACCAGAACATGTCAATAAGTATGTTTAAGATGACTATAACAACCAGAACATGACAATAAGTATGTCTAAGATGACTATAACAACCAGAACATGACAATAAGTATGTTTAAGATGACTATAACAACCAGAACATGACAATAAGTATGTTTAAGATGACTAAAACAACCAGAACATGACAATAAGTATGTCTAAGATGACTATAACAACCAGAACATGACAATAAGTATGTTTAAGATGACTAAAACAACCAGAACATGACAATAAGTATGTTTAAGATGACTATAACAACCAGAACATGACAATAAGTATGTCTAAGATGACTAAAACAACCAGAACATGACAATAAGTATGTTTAAGATGACTATAACAACCAGAACATGACAATAAGTATGTTTAAGATGACTAAAACAACCAGAACATGACAATAAGTATGTTTAAGATGACTAAAACAACCAGAACATGACAATAAGTATGTTTAAGATGACTAAAACAACCAGAACATGACAATAAGTATGTCTAAGATGACTAAAACAACCAGAACATGACAATAAGTATGTCTAAGATGACTATAACAACCAGAACATGACAATAAGTATGTTTAAGATGCCTAAAACATCCAGAACATGACAATAAGTATGTTTAAGATGACTAAAACAACCAGAACATGACAATAAGTATGTTTAAGATGCCTAAAACAACCAGAACATGACAATAAGTATGTTTAAGATGCCTAAAACAACCAGAACATGACAATAAGTATGTCTAAGATGACTAAAACAACCAGAACATGACAATAAGTATGTCTAAGATGACTAAAACAACCAGAACATGACAATAAGTATGTCTAAGATGACTATAACAACCAGAACATGACAATAAGTATGTTTAAGATGCCTAAAACATCCAGAACATGACAATAAGTATGTTTAAGATGACTAAAACAACCAGAACATGACAATAAGTATGTTTAAGATGCCTAAAACAACCAGAACATGACAATAAGTATGTTTAAGATGCCTAAAACAACCAGAACATGACAATAAGTATGTCTAAGATGACTAAAACAACCAGAACATGACAATAAGTATGTTTAAGATGACTATAACAACCAGAACATGACAATAAGTATGTTTAAGATGACTAAAACAACCAGAACATGACAATAAGTATGTTTAAGATGACTAAAACAACCAGAACATGACAATAAGTATGTTTAAGATGACTATAACAACCAGAACATGACAATAAGTATGTTTAAGATGACTATAACAACCAGAACATGACAATAAGTATGTTTAAGATGACTATAACAACCAGAACATGACAATAAGTATGTCTAAGATGACTATAACAACCAGAACATGACAATAAGTATGTTTAAGATGACTATAACAACCAGAACATGACAATAAGTATGTTTAAGATGACTATAACAACCAGAACATGACAATAAGTATGTTTAAGATGACTATAACAACCAGAACATGACAATAAGTATGTTTAAGATGACTATAACAACCAGAACATGACAATAAGTATGTTTAAGATGACTATAACAACCAGAACATGACAATAAGTATGTTTAAGATGACTATAACAACCAGAACATGACAATAAGTATGTTTAAGATGACTATAACAACCAGAACATGACAATAAGTATGTTTAAGATGACTATAACAACCAGAACATGACAATAAGTATGTTTAAGATGACTATAACAACCAGAACATGACAATAAGTATGTTTAAGATGACTATAACAACCAGAACATGACAATAAGTATGTTTAAGATGACTATAACAACCAGAACATGACAATAAGTATGTTTAAGATGACTATAACAACCAGAACATGACAATAAGTATGTTTAAGATGACTATAACAACCAGAACATGACAATAAGTATGTTTAAGATGACTATAACAACCAGAACATGTCAATAAGTATGTTTAAGATGACTATAACAACCAGAACATGTCAATAAGTATGTTTAAGATGACTATAACAACCAGAACATGACAATAAGTATGTTTAAGATGACTATAACAACCAGAACATGTCAATAAGTATGTTTAAGATGACTATAACAACCAGAACATGTCAATAAGTATGTTTAAGATGACTATAACAACCAGAACATGACAATAAGTATGTTTAAGATGACTATAACAACCAGAACATGACAATAAGTATGTTTAAGATGACTATAACAACCAGAACATGACAATAAGTATGTTTAAGATGACTATAACAACCAGAACATGACAATAAGTATGTTTAAGATGACTATAACAACCAGAACATGTCAATAAGTATGTTTAAGATGACTATAACAACCAGAACATGTCAATAAGTATGTTTAAGATGACTATAACAACCAGAACCAATAAGTAAGTTTAATATGACTAAAACATCAAGAAAGTGATTTGCTGATTTCAGAACCATAGTTTCTTTCCTTTGGTCTTGCAAAGTTGTTTTTAACCATGGTTGTCTTTAATAAGATTTGTCATGCTCTCCTCAGTATATGCTTCATTGACTTAATGCAATGGATGAGTGCACAGGATAAGATTTGTCATGCTCTCCTCAGTATATGCTTCATTGACTTAATGCAATGGATGAGTGCACAGGATAAGATGTGCATGCTCTTCTCAGTATATGCTTCATTGACTTAATGCAATGGATGAGTGCACAGGATAAGATGTGTCATGCTCTCCTCAGTATATGCTTCATTGACTTAATGCAATGGATGAGTGCACAGGATAAGATGTGTCATGCTCTCCTCAGTATATGCTTTATTGACTTAATAATGCAATGGATGATTGCACAGGCAAATATGTGATTAAATGCTTGCCTTAATTCAGCTTTACAGCCTTTTGACAAGTTTCTTTTCATAACAAGCAATCATTTCAAGATTTCAAATGAAAAAAGATATTTTGAATAAAATGATATCATGATATAATATGTTAAGACATTCTATTTTAAATAAAATGCTTTTTAATTTTATGAAGAGTCTAATAAGGTGAAGAGTCTAATAAGATGAAGAGTCTAATAAAATGAAGAGTCTAATGAGATGAAGAGTCTAATAAGATGAAGAGTCTAATAAGATGAAGAGTCTAGTAAGATGAAGAGTCTAATACAACGTAAAAAAATTTTAACATAAACAATCAAGGACATTATCGATGGCTGTCATCAAAACAGTTCTTACCATGTCATCTTTGACGTTAGGTGCCACATAAGTAGGGAACTTGTATTTCTGAATACGCTCTGCTCTGAATTTAAGATCCAATCCCTCCTGGGGATTGCTTGGACCTAGATCTATTTGATAAAGAAGCTGGTTTAAGTTGGTGTTATGAGGCATGACGTGTTAAAGCACGCCTATCTCGCGTCACAAGAGCATGACCCCTCGTGAACTCTCGTGACCGCCTTTGAAGTGTGGCTACAAAAACTTTCCCTTGTTTACAAAAAGCTTAGTTATTCAGAACCTTATAGAAGGATCTGGATGAAACGGGAAAGCAAAACAATGCATTAGACGGTTCTAGACATTAGTAGGAAATGCCTATAAAAGTGCTGACCAATAGAGAGCGACAGAGATTTTCTTTTGATCACGAGATGTACTGTGTCATTTAATACTTTGTTGTGTGTAGATTTTTCTATTTCCTCATTGTACCATTTTGTGCTCGTTGTATTTTTATATACAGTACCGGTACCAGCAAATCTGTAAGTTTATAATTTTAATCATATTTCTCTTGCTGTTATCATTTAATTGAAGTTCACAAACTAAAAAGTTATTAATTGTAATTAGCTCTGGCCTTGATTGTCGTTTTATTTGTTATTATTTTTTTAAAAATTTGGTATCGTTCTTTATTATGGATTGTTTCTAGAATGAGCCATAGTCTAAAATTAAGAGATTAAATTCTCAATTTATAACGGTCCGTAATAGTTGGTTTTTTATAGCACCCTTCTTCCATTCTTCCACCATACACACACATCAGATTCAGAGGTTTCCTTCCAAAAAAATTATACATCTTAAGTTTAAGAAATATGTGTATACACAAATTTTATGTTATCTTTTATCTCCCTTCTAAAATGTTTAAAATAGCTAAAATCTATGGCAGTCAAATGACATCAAATCTAATCAAGGTGGCAGTCAAATGACATCAAATCTAATTAAACTGGCAGGCTAATGACATCAAATCTAATCAAACTGGCAGGCTAATGACATCATATCTAATCAAACTGGCAGGCTAATGACATCAAATCTAATCAAGGTGGCACACTAAAACAAAGAGCACCATTACATGTCAAAGTGTGTAAAAAAATATTCCAATTAAATCAATACTAGTATGCAAGTGACTGCTTGGTATTTATATGATCAAGGGTAAAGGAAAATGTATCAAAAGATAGAAACTTTAAATGGACAATGTCTTGAAACTAAAAATACTGTCTAAAATGTATCAAAAGATAGAAACTTTAAATGGACAATGTCTTGAAACTAAAAATACTGTCCAAAATGTATTAAAATATAGAAACTTTAAATAGGTTTTCTTTAAACTTGATAGCTTACCCAGTCCTGTTTACCCTCATACTCTTAAAATTGTACAATATATCTTCACAAAATCATTCAATAAATAATCTTTATACTAAAAAAAAACCATACAGTATATAAAATGTATACACCTCAAAATCGTACATGGTATGCCAAAATCGTAAAAGTAAACAGGTCTGCTTACCAGTTGTATCAATAAATCCTTGTGTATTTTTCCTCAGGGTCTTTAAACCAAGCAATTTTTTATCTCCTCGATTTCGGATAATGATCTAAACAATATAATAATAATTTATGAAAATTTGAAAGGAAATAGAGAAATAGTTAATGAAAATAATAAATTGATTAGATTTTTAATATCTTCTGCATAAGATAAATTAAAGCCCACTTTTAAGCCAAGTTCTTTCAAGCTATTTTCATTTTACTTTGCATGCTATATATATTTTTATTTGATAATACTAAACTTAGGATTTTCTTTCAATCTCATTATGTAGCATTTGGAACAAAAAAGGGACCAGTTATAGTTTAAAACTTGTATCCACCACCATACTTTGGAAGCTAGCCTTTGAAGATAAACCAACACATTTGTAACTAAATTTTGCATTTCAATGATCTAGGAGCCATCCATATCTTAGTAAGCAAGGAAGTGTGGGTGCTGTGGGAAGTGTGTGTGCTGTGGGAAGTGTGTGTGCTGTGGGAAGTGTGTGTGCTGTGGGAAGTGTGGGTGCTTGTGGGAAGTGTGGGTCCTGTGGGGAGTGTGCATGCTGTGGGAAGTGTGGGTGCTTGTGGGTGGGTGGGGAAGGGGTGTGTGTGGGATAGAATTAGCAGGTAAATATGGAAATAAGGGAGATATTTCAAGAGATTGGTGTGTATACTAATATGCTGAAACAACTCTTGTAATTGCAACAACAAAATCTAGCACTTTGCCTTATCCGCCCCTGGATGTAATATGTCCTTTTACATTAGTTCAATACTGATGTGATTTTGTGTTGTTTCATTTGTACGCTATAATAAATTATTAATTTTATACTGCCTTTCGATATAAGCTCAGACATCTGTGTTGTTTTCTATGATTATAATAAATGAGTTCAAGAAGGGATATGAAAAGGGAAATTGTTTGCCTATGTTATTTATGGAAGGCTCCCTATGATAAGATTAAAGTGTCTTACACTTCTGGCTGCCTGCACAAATCTATCAAGAGCTGCATGACGAGTGGCCCACAGATCATTGGAGTAGATGTCAAACATTGCATTTTTTGGTGCCAGCTAGTGAGAGAAAATTGTTTTCAAATTAATAGAAACATGGAATATGTTAGAGACATTTCAGAGTTTTTTTAAATTTGTGTAAAAGCCAAAATATTACAAACTTGGAAAGATGTAAATTAAATTCACTCACATGATAAAATAAAGATTTGTCATGGTGACATGTTTATTTTTCGAATGAATCCAATTTAACATTTTCTGGTAAAAGATTTTTATTATTTACATGCCTATATCATACGCATCAAGAATGTTTTTTATTTAATGTAACAACTTACAGTATCTACATCTCTCACAGTCCTGGCATAAGTGCACACTGTGTGGGGGCGGTTGTACTCTTCTTCTGGTATGGGAACTCCACGCACTTTAAACTAAACAAAATAAAAGGTTACTCTATACCTTTAAAATAAAGCAAATTCTGTAGTAAATTAAGGGATCCAATAGATTTGAGTGATATCAAAGTATCCTATATTTTGTGTGACCATATTGCAAAGCTAAAGGAATTTAAAATTTAAAAGAAGGGAACAACTGAAAATATTTGCTCAGAATACTTTGAAAAGACAATTGCAATGAGAATGATATCATATAAAGATATGTTTGACTCTAAGAGCTTTTTAAAAATTAAATATTCTCTCAAAGTAAGGGAAGATAAACCAAATAGTTGCTAACAGCTTGAAATTTAAAAACAACAACTTTGCATAACCAAACAAAAGAAACTATACTTCTGAAATCAGCAAATCATGTTTTGTTGTTATAGTAATCTTAAAGATAATTTGTAAATTTTTCATTTAAAGAGCATTGAATGTACCGAGTAGCTATTAGAGATTTCTTAATTAGTTTCCACCTGACATTATTTACCATGTAGTGATCCAGTGCTTTTTGTCTGTCCTCTAGAACCTTATATCTCTCTTCATCCGCCATTGGCTGATCTCCAAGTTTAATTTGCCATCTCAGTTGATTTTGCCTTTCTTCATAAACATTCTGTCTCACTAGCTGATCGAAAAGGGCTTCCTGAGAATATATTAAATGGAAAAGTAACATTTTAGAAACATTACAATTCAATTTGAGCTTATGTACAACTTCACCAGACATAGGAATAAAATGAAGAGAAAAAAACTGTTGGTTGTACAATAATTCCATTGAAGTGAAGCAACCTAACTGAATTCAGTCCGTCTTTTTAACTCATAGTTTTAACAAGACATATTATTAAGAAACACAAAAAGAAAAAAAAAGGATAAAAAAGAACTCACTTTTATCTGCCTGGTCATTGCCTTTGTTTCTTTTTGATCCTGAACATCTGAAATTTAAAAAAAAAACATTAATTTTATTTTCAATTATGAACAGTTTATTTATAAACTGTGTGAGCATTAAAATCTATGGATACTTTTTAGAAAGAACCACAGAACAAAGTGTTTAATAAAACAAAGTCCTTGGTTGAACACTTGAAGTAACTCACTCAAATTCATCTCATTCACTTTGAGTTTGCCAGGTTCTTGTAAGAGAACTTTAGCCACTGCATATGGTGAGTTGATGACAGCTGGGAAACGTATCCCATTTTTTTCCAGAGAAAGCTAAGAAGAAAGATGATCAAACAGAGGTCAACACATTATATTGGTTACCGGAAATTTGATCGAAAGAAATTTCGTCGACGGAAAATTGATCGACGGTAATTTGATCGAACGGAAATTTGGTCTAATCTTTTTTTCAGTCAAGACGTTAAAATTTTCGTCAAATTTCTTTTTGAACGCACTATACTATATAGTAAAACAAAATAATGCGTTCAAAAAGAAATTTGACGCAAAATTTTAACGTATAAATAAAAAAAAACGATTCGACCAAATTTCCGTTCGATCAAATTTCCGTCGACCAAATTTCTTTTGATCAAATTTTTGGATACGCATTATATTACATATTGAAAATAAAAATACATTGTAAATAAACTCAAATTAAATAAAAGGAGGCCCCAAAAAAAAGAAGATAAAAAAACCTATCTTGTTATTGTTTTACCTGGCTTGGAGCTGAGGCTACTTTTCTTGTGATCCCATTTTGGTTCTTGGATTTCCTTTTGATCCTTGACCTTTCAATAGGAGAAACACACTTGGGGTCAAGGACTTCACTGAACATCGTAGTCAAAGTCTTGGCCCTGAAAAAAGAACAATGATATTTGTCTAAAGATTCTGAAGTGTCCTTATTGTTGCATGGTTGAGTTATGATGCTAGATTTCAGTCCCTTAAGTGTAAGAGTTATTAACTCAGCTTGTCACAGCTCCCTATGCAAAATTTAAACACTTCAAATTTAAAATGCAAAGCTCTGACATGGATCAAAGCCCAGCTGCATGATGTTCAAAGGAGATATTTAAAAGGATTTATTACATGTGAACTCTTTTAAACAGTGTAAGAGGACACTTGAAGCAATAAATACCATAAGATGCACTGGGATGAGTTTATTCAATCTTTTTAATTTGTTCTAGATATTTTTCTTATGCATAGAATGACATTACCAATATCAAGGAAATGATTGCAACAAAGTATGGGAAAATCTGAAAGAAGGATGCAACAAAACAATTAATGTGTTGGCAAGACGCCTTCAGCAAAAAAACAACAGTAAAAATTATATAAAATTAAACTGAACCCTGAGCTGCAATGTAGTGTCTGAGAGGACAGTAAGAGTAATATTAAACCCAGATGCAAGAGAAAAATTAGTGACAGCCATTCATAACAAAATTGTCTAACTGGGTGATAACTAGAATATAAAAAAAGCAACTGATAATCTTCCTACTTCAGTAAGCCAGGCTGTGAGGTGCCGGTGAATGTGCAAACAATTCCTTTAAAGTTGAACTGTGATATGCTCAACTGCACTTTCATTATGGCCGTCTGGAACTCAAATGGAACAAATGTCACAGTGATCTCTGCTTCCCCATTAGCAGGGACAACGCCTGAGGGAAACAAAAGAAACACTTTTGCTACTAGGGATATGCATAGGTTAGAGGAGTTAACAATTTACACATTTTGTCATTGAATGCAGTACAATAATAGTTTATTTTATACAGAAGTTTGTTGATTATTTTGGAAGTTCATCTCGCCTTTGCTTATTTATATGAAATGATCTTCAAGAACAAGTCTGAACGCATCCTTGAAATAGGATCAAATTTAAAACAGTTATTTTGTGGTAGTGTTTAACAGACCAAGAATAAAGAGGAAATGAAAACCAACACCCAGTTATGATTTGACTTACAGGGATTTACAAAGCTGTACTTTATAATTTAATTGTATCCTTTATTTTATCACAATCTTAGATTAATTGCAGTCAAGTGGTTTTTTGGTGGAGTTTTACAGTCTTCATGACAAGAGTACTTCTTCCATTATGGCTGTACAGTGCAAACAAGCATTTTTTTTGGGTTTAGTTTTACAGTCTTGATGACAAGAGCAGCTTCCTCCATAATGGTGGTACCAAGTGTCACTGCAGTTGTTCATAGATGCAACAAAGGAGTAGATGATTGCTCAGTGACATTAAAAAACAATGAGCATTAACAAAATTAATGTCTAAAAATACCTGAAAGAGGCTCTATAGAAAGTGCTGGATGAGCCTGTATGTAATGAAAACTGAATTCAAAGTCTATAGGTGCCATACTTTTTAATGGGAAACTCTTTGAAGACCTTTAGAAGAATATTGATTTAAAAGACAAATTTAGCAAGCATAAAAAACCTATTTGTATTAGCTTAATTTGTTTACAGAATCTAATTTTTGTTAACAGCCATAATCCAAAAGAGAGTTCACTGAATTTAATTGTGACAATTTTATTAGTAATAATTGTATAATTTGGCAGGAATAAATAGGAGTAAAACTTTTCAAATTTCCAGTCTATTTTTAAACAAATTATCATTCAATAAATGCATTTAACTGAACAAAAATATATTAATTACTTCTTAAATATTAAACAATTAAATAACATTTTCCCCCTTAATGTATATTTTACCTTGATCCCACTGGAATTGGAGAGAAGATATAGTTTCTAGGAAAATCTTTTGTGCTCATTATGGGATAGCCATGAATCGGAACAATCAAGTTATCTTCACCCTGGATAAATAATTTAAAAAATTTTTTGAAAGGAAAACTTATGCTAAATAAAAATATTATTTTCTAATGCAATTTTTTTTTAAAGTTCTATTGAAAAATAAACCAATATAATTTAATTTAAAAGTTTCAGAATTAAAATAAGAACCTACTCAACAGCGGTTAAAAATATAGAGACAAAAAACTGTTTGAAAATTAGAAAGATGCTTGGAAAAATATTGTTTTCCATTTTCCAGATTTTTACCTTAAAAATGAGAAAATACTTACATGACAATGAATGCGAATACAGTCATAATAATAACGCCATTCATCTGGTGTAAATTCTACTGTACATTTTAATGTCATACCAGCAACCATTCTTTCCTTAAAAAAAAAATAATGAGTATAAATCAACTATTTGGCTTTAATAATATTATTCTACATATTTTTATTAGAATTGTTCACACTCACTTGCTTTCTTTTACTAAAATACATATTACAATTATATCCTAAGTCAATCTACCAAAATGTGGAATGGATGTTGTGTAAACGCCTTTTAAATTAAATAAATAATGATGGAAATAATTATATTTCTCTAATGCTTGTGCTTTCATAGAAAATTAAAAAACAAAACAAAAAACAAAGTTTTTCATATAAATTCTTATTTTTGTTTTCATTTATGTAATTAGACATGATTTATCATATAATTATATAAGAAGCAGTTATATATATGGGTAAACTTCTGGTGAGAACCCATTTCATGTTTCCTTCATTTTCCCCTTCAAAAATACATTATATTTTTACTGTATACCCAAATACATCACAAATACAAAGCACAATGCTACAGCTACACAAAAACAAGAAAATCTGATTTTTAGGGGGTGGGGCTGAAAATTTGAAAAAGAATGTGTTGTCATTGGCAATGAGTCTATGTGCCAAGTTTCAGCTTGATAGGATGATGGCAAGTGGGTCAGTTAGTCTTCCGAAGATGTTGTCACACAGAAACACACAAACAAAAGCGAAGATACTATAAAGGATATAAAAAAATATATACCGGTAGTGTATTTTGACTTACTTGTTTGGCATATTTGATAGAAAAGTTACCGGTAGTGTATTTTGACTTACTTGTTTGGCATATTTGATAGAAAAGTTATCAGTCTGTGGTGGTATAATATGCATTCTAAGCACATCAGTAGATGCATTGAGTAATATAAGTTGTCTGGTCTGCTTTTTTCCCACTTCAAAACCTTCAAATAGGATGACTGAAGGCTTGGATTGAATTGAAGCATTTTGACCCAGTTTGGCAAAGATTTCTGGAGTGAAGTTTTCAAAATTTATTTATTTCCCTTCAGAAAACCTCAAAATATCATTAACATTAATTTTTTAATGTCAATATGCCATAAAAGCATTATTTGCAGCCCTGGTTTTTTTGCCATATCTACATACTGCCACACCAAACTTGTTGCAATGCAGCTCATGGCATCCTGGCAACTGAGGCGGACTTTACTGCTCGTCCTGCCAACTCTATACAACTCTATAGATATTGAAAATAATTTAAAATCCCAAGTAATTGCTAAACTACAATCAATGTCGTGTTTTTATTGGACTAGGCAAGCCGAAGACATTTTAGTTTTGTCACTTTGAGTAGAATTACCATGAGACACAAAAGAATAATTATAATATAGCATTGGTATTCCTCAGTCTCTGAGGTTTAATAAGCCTCACAACACTCAATGATATTCCCACTATTTTATCACCCAATCAACCCCCCCCCCTTTTTTTTCTTCTTCTTCTTCTTCTATATATTAAGGGCCCACGATCAATTTATTGATCATTATGGCTCCTATGAATGTAGATGGGATTTGCAATGTCTCTGTGCCTTTTCCAACCCACAACAAAGTATTTATTTCTTTGCTTCTTCTTAGTAAAAGTAGTTTGGTGCTTATTCAAATTTTAATGGATATCAGGTGATTATAAATTATAGTAAACTACTCGAGGCATGATTGATAGCATGGACATAATTTTCTTGTAATTATGAATGCAACTATAAGAAAATTAAAGGATTTATTATTTTTATTGGTAAATTTGGATTATACTGTAAACTTGTAAGTCTTTGCGGCATTGCCTTTACTCTCTGTGACTGTGCCTTGCTATTTATTATGTTTGGGAGAGAGCATTTCCATTCGCTCAGAATTTTGAGAGCTCTCTGTACCATGTAATTTACCATGTCCTATTTATTTTGGAAATAAATTTCTTACATATTATTATTATAAGTTAATATTTCATATTTTTATTTTATTTATATTAAATTTATAATAATTTACAAGTGCCTGGTGGGCTAGAAAAATTACTAAAATTTCATATTTATTAACCTTTGAGATTTAAGCTTATGGTTCCTTACTTGTTTCCAATAAATGATTTGGAACAATAACTTTTTTCTTCGGTTCGGGTGGCTCTGTCAATATCATATTTTGAAGGAAGAGCGCCTTTTCGTTTATTTCAATTTCAGACATATTTGAATTCGATTCATGAGCGCCTGTTGTAAAGTCGATGGCCACTAATGAGCCATCGACAGTCCTATCAAGCTGCTCGAAACTTGTAGGCATTTTTTATGTACTATAATGAGCAATTTACATTATAAACAATCCAAATGTTAATACATTTAAATAAAATGTGATTTTTATTAGGCTTATGGCAGAAAGCCGCCATGTTGTTTACAAAAGAAGTAATTCCATCACGTCAATGTAAGTCCGCATGAAAAATAAAACTAAATTTTATTACATTCATGCACATCGAAAGTTATTTAATTATATATATATATGATATGCTGGATAAAAATTTAAAGAATCTATAATCAAGCTAAGACTAAATTTAAATTTCTTAAAACGAGTGCGTATATATTTAATAATGTAGTCCACACACTAGTTGCCTTAGCTACAACTCTCTTTACACGAAAATATATATATATATTGATTTCTTTTAATACAAAAGAGCTAAAAAGGAGATTTAAAAAAAATTGAATTAATTTTTTTTTTAATTAATTTTTTTTTAATTATTATTTTTTTTTTTTTCAATGGGATTTTTATGTGTGTGTGTGTGTGTGTTTTGGTTTTGAACATAAGGGGTTAGGTGGATTTCCACAATCTTCTGAAATAAACTCATTTTTAAAGCTTAACATATATTTTGCAGCCCTACTAATAAGTAACAGCAATAACTTAGCGAAGAATTCTGATCTTATGAAGCCCAGCTTTTTTTAAAAAAAGCATTTTTTTCAAGGCAGTTGTGTGTAAAAGTAAAGTAGTTAAAATGTAGTGAGTTACATTTTGGAAACTTCTTTTGAACACCTTCATAACTACATACATTTCTTTTAAATTATTAAATTTTATTTTAAAAAGAAAATATTAATAATAAATTTGTAAATAAAATATATATATACAGAATACCATGCATGTGACTTACTGATACTGGGTTAAACACACAATACACACACCCGTGCCTTAAGCCTTTATTGTGGATTTATTAAATTCACTCCTCCGTGAAAACCGGTTTTCCCGGGATGAATTTTATTATATATAAAATAAACTTAATTAATCTATGAAACAGCTTGTTTAAATAATTGCTTACTATTATAGTATTTTAATGAATAAATAATATTAAGGTTATTTGAGACGCTGGTCACGTGGTAATGGATGATTCATTTTTTTTCTTTTTAAGTAGTGACTATCTCAGTCTTACAGTAATCAAGACGGCATGCGAGTATGACGTGAATTTCGATGAATTTGATGGAGTCTCTCGTTGAACTTTCAGAATTACCAACAACACAAATTTTGAGATTTAAAAAAGTGCAACTAGAATTCGTGAAGAAATTTTAGATTGTTCTTCTAAATTTGACGATTTGAAGTAAGATCTTACAGAAGACACTGAAGAAATAACGAGGAGGTCGATTAATTAAAATAATGGCGATATGGATTCAGAATTTTGCAGACGAAACGCGACTATTATAGACATTAGTAATTGTAAAGAATTGTGACTTACGCTACTTTGTCATGCTTAAAAAGTATAATTTATATTCAGAAGCATAGTTAGAATTATTTCCTAGTTATATATGGGCTTATTCTTTCTGTCCCCAAGATTCGCACAAAAACATAAGGTGAACGATCTTTCTCTTACTGTGACCCCAACCAATGGAATTCTCTTCCACTACACATCCGCAATATATCAACCATCACAGCCTTCAAAACTGCACTCAAAACACAATACTCTATTATCCTGAGTGATTCCCCCTCTGACCATTATACGATGCTGCCGAGTGCCTTCCATGGCTTCACGTTTAACTTGTTATGGAATGGTTGGGCGAATACACATTTTAAAAAAAAAAAAATTAATTTAAGTTAATTAATTTTTAAGTTCATGATTATTGATTTTAAATTGTATGTACAGTGTGGTGAGCCAAGTCATAGGCTGGGGTACCACGCTATAGAAAACTATCAATAATAATAATAATATTATTCAATTCTTCTTCTTCTATATATTAAGGGCCCACGATCAATTTATTGATCATTATGGCTCCTATGAATGTAGATGGGATTTGCCATGTTTCTGTGCCTGGTGTTGATGAGGATATTTCACTGGTTGCAAGAGTTACTTAGTGAGGTTATCATGCACTGGGTGTTGGAAGGCCTGAGGCAATAGTCGCAAATGAGTCCAGTGTTGTCGCCTCAACTGTTGCCTTTGAAAGCTTGTTCCAGTCCCTGATTGTCTTTGGCAGGAATGAGCAGTTCCTATACTCGCTTCTCGCTGGTATGAGCCGGAACTGCCTGTCATGGCCTCTTCGCTGTCTATGGGGGAGAGGGACGAGTTTTTGTTTAAAACCAGAGCAGTGGACCAGCCCATTATTTATCTTGTAAATCATGGAGAGCCTGGATAGTCGTCGTCGTTCCTCCAATAGTGACCAGCCCAGTGTTTCCAGCATGCTGCCAACACTAGCGGTATTCATGTAGCGGTTCAGGGCAAAGCGTGCTGCCCGTCGCTGTACTGCCTCCAGCCTATCTATATGCTCTTCTGAGTGAATGAGTCCCAGACCGAAGATGCATAATCTAAAAGCGGCCGGACAAAGGCTTTATAGGCACTGTCTCTCAAGTTGCATGAGGACGAAGTTACTATGAAATTTATAAAATGTCGATCGATATCAAATTAATCTGGAAACGAATTTGAAACATTTACTTAGATGTACTGTTAACTGTTAACCCGACATTAAATCTTACCTGTAACGGGGAAAAATAATCGCTTACCGGGCAAAACATAGCATGAAATAATTCTCAAATATTTTTTATCCATCATTCTGTGATATAAGTTTTGCAATCTCTCATTTATGATTTGTCCTACATTTCTCTCCTTTTTTTATTTAACTCAAGAGACTTTATTTTTATTCCCAATTATTATTATACCGTTGTTAAAAAAAAAAATTAAATAAGTTGATTTGCATATACTATTTATACTTTACACCAGGGCCTATTTAAACATACCATAAAAATGGTCAACATGTCCCGTGAGCCCGGGTCGATTCAATCCGTTGGTCCACCCCTCGATGTGACCTTAAATATGTTAGTGGGGTTGCCATGAGATTTCTGTTGAGTCATAGGCTGAAATTAGAAATAAAGATTAATAGTGATCTTAAATTTTTTTTTATCGTTGTCTTAAAGTTTGAGTTTATATGTCAATAAAGGAATTGTATATGCTGCCAGTTAAAATTATATTCTACTGGAAAATCTAGTTTTGATGTGTTTTCATGTATCGGGATTCACCCATTTATGATTTATAAGGCCATTTTTTTAATGTAGCGCGGTCTTTGGTCACTTTTCTTCTATATAAATCGGCCAAGAGCTTCGTGCTCAGTGCCGCTTCTGCCGATTGTTTGTCTATATAAATGTGATCGCTACCCGAGAACGTTTAAGAATTTGTGTACTAGAGCTACTGAGCTTAGTAAGTCGGTAATCTTAAGTAGATTTCACAGGTTTTGCCTATAGAAATATTGTGTGACTATCTTTGACAATTTGTGACAAAAAAGAAAGAAAGAAAAGGGAAAATTGGTTTGTAAATCGTGTGGCATCCCGCTTGATAAACCATAGGTAGCACAGATTTCTGTGAACAATTTCCATTTCCAACTAATAGATGACCAATGTCTGGATTATAAGGAAAATTGATTTCAGGACATTTTTTCAAAAGGGGGATAATAGGACAATCGAGTTGAATCAAAGTAGATCTTAGCATTTCATCCCCTTTTGTTAATAGTAAAGGGTGGGAGTATTGAACAAAGTATGAGAGAGAAAATGAATGATAGGGACGGAGAATGACACAGATAGGGATATTCCCTCTCAAAACACACACACAGTACATTCACGTAGGAAGAGAGGGAGAGAGAGAGAGAGGGAGAGAGAGAGCGAGAGAGAGAGAGAGAGAGAGAGAGAGATAGAGAGAGAGAGAGAAAACGAGATACAGGAAGACAAAAACTGACACAAAGCTAGGAAACACAGGACTTGATTACAAACATTCTTTTTGAGTCAGATTTGGAGAGAAAAAAAATTATCCTTTCATCACCCCCACCCCAAATCGTCAAAATGTGTGACCCCCAGAAGTTGTAAAAATGAAGTCTAAAACTGCAGCTGAAGTTGTTTCCATTTTAATCCCCGCCTAACATCACGGACGTCAATTACCGGGAAAAGGATCAGAATCAACTGCCTATTTATAGCACTGAGCTGAAATATTTCATTTTAAACATATTTTAAAGCAGCGGTTCTCAACCTGTGGGTCGCGACCCCTTATGGTGTCGAACGACCCTTTCCCAGGTGTCACCTAAGACCACCGGAAAACACATAATCTAACAGTTATGAAGTAGCAACGAAAATAATTTTATGGTTGAGGGTCGCCACAACACGAGGAACTGTATTAAAGGGTCGTGGCATTAGAAAGATTGAGAGCCACTGTTTTAAAGATTCCAATAATTCAATATTTGTTGAGAGTATTGAGTAAAACTACACCCTTTTTAGGTCAGTGCGATATGTAGTGGCAATGCAACACATCTTCCAGTTGGAAACTTAAATCCTTGCATGCCTTCTTCGTGAATAGCGTTGAATTATCGAGTATTGATTCCTGGAAAATGTAAATTAGTATAATTTTCTGTGTGGTAAATTAGACAAGTAGAAATTGTTCTGTCATTTCGGATGTATATTATTTACACATCACCGATCATTCAGCCCTTGCAGAGACCAATCGATAGGAATGAGATTTTTTAACCCATGTAACCAGGAAAGAAACTTCACAATAACTTAATTTCCCTTCATCTTTTTTTTTTGTTAAACCATGTAAATTTGTGTGCCTAGCAGGAGTTTGGAGTGTGCCTACCAAGAGTTTGGTGTGTGCCTAGCAGGATTTTGGTGTGTGCCTAGCAAGAGTTTGGTTTGTGCCTAGCAGGAGTTTGGTGTGAGCCTAACAGGAGTTTGGTGTGTGCCTAGCGGGGCTTTGGTGTGTGCCTAGCAGGAGTCTGGTGTGTGCCTAGAAGGAGTTTGGAGTGTGCCTAGAGGGGCTTTGGTGTGTGCCTAGCAGGAATTTGGTGTGTGCCTAGCAGGAGTCTGGTGTGTGCCGAACAAGAGTTTGATGTGTGCCTAACAGGAGTTTGGTGTGTGCCTAGCAGGAAGCAGGAGTCTGGTGTATGCCTAGCAGGAGTCTGGTGTGTGCCTAGCAGGAGTTTGGTGTATGCCTAGCAGGAAGCAGGAGTTTGGTGTATGCCTAGCAGGAGTTTGGTGTGTGTCTAGCAGGATTTTGGTGTGTGCCTAGCAGGAGTTTGGTGTGTGCCTAGCAAGAGTTTGATGTGTGCCTAACAAGAGTTTGATGTGTGCAGCTATAAACAAAGCGTACCGTTATGAATTCTATGAGGTGTCAATAAATAGAGCCCAGACAGAATTTATTTAAAAAAAACAAAGAATCCTAGTGCATCGAGGTTGTAGAGTCTGAGAGAGCAGTCAAAAGACCCGGGCATTAGATGGCAACTAGGAAGCGTTACTCTGGAATATGTTTGGTGGGTATTGCTATGTTATTACGCTAATGTCCTGTTAAGAGGTCTGAAGATGATGGCCACAATTTCCAGATTATTTAACTCTACCTCTTTATTAACAACAGAAATTGTGTTATCTCAAGCATCAAACAACGTTTACGTGACTCAAAGTCTCATTTATAATACCGTACACGTCATAAAACAGCTGTAACGATTTGTTTCATCCTCTGCCTTATATGCAAGGATGCGGACATTAAAGTAATTAAAATAATATCTAAAATGTTCGTCAGAAAATACATGAACTTTGAGTCTCCTTGTACAAGTAGGCCTATTCCACCTGTACAAGTAGGCCTAGTCTACCTGTACAAGTAGGCCTATTCCCCCGTGTACAAGTAGGCCTATTCCACCTGTATAAGTAGGCCTATTCCATCTGTATAAGTAGGCCTATTCCCCCGTGTACAAGTAGGCCTATTCCCCCGTGTACAAGTAGGCATATTCCCTCGTGTACAAGTAGGCTTATTCCCCTTGTACAAGTAGGCCTATTCCCCTTGTACAAGTAGGCCTATTCCCCTTGTACAAGTAGGCCTATTCCCCTTGTACAAGTAGGCCTATGTCGCATACTTTATCTTATACTTACCCCTCCCCCCAAACCTCAGTCACGATTTGTGTTTTTTTTTAAAGGAAAAAATACTGAATGACAATAAATAAATCGCACATTTTTATTAAATAAGCCTTAGAAACAAAGTTTTTCGTATAACTCCTTAATAGAATGTAATATAGAGAAATGGGGGGGGGGGGGGCTGAAAGTTTGACAAAACATGCAAGCAAGTAACACACTTTACAAGAATCCCAGTTAGTGCTCCCCCCCCCCCCCTTTTTTTTTTCTTCACGTTGCTGGCAACCGCACAGGTTTTTCACACCCATGAACTGTACTAATATTCCAATGACCCACCTGCTTTTACACCGCAGATTTTTTTCACCAACTAATTCAAAAAAGTAAAATAAAATATTACTTTTGATTTTTTTTTATTTTAAAAAAATTTTTTTTTTTAGAATCTCATTTAGCGCAGTGATCGGGAATTTTCCTTCATGTTCCCCTTGAAAAAAAAAAACCCAACTGATTTTTCAGGGTTGGGGTTGTGGTATGGGACTACAATTTGAGAGAATGTGTCGTCATCGGCAACGAGTCTATGTGCCAAGTTTAAGCTCGATGACTTGACGGAAAGTTGGTCAATTAGTCCGAAGATTTTTACCACCCAGGCAGCCAGAAACAAAGGCGAAGTTGATATAAAGGAATGAAAAATAGATGTGATTTCTTCAATGGTATTACAGCTTTTTGTTTGGTTCTTTGTTCGTTTTTTTAATTTAAAATTCCTATTTGCTTGTTTCAAACAGATTTGCTACCACACGGAGATTCGTTGCATTATTTCTTTGATTGAACAGAACGAAATGTCGATCTTTTTTTTTTTTTTTTTTCTTTAAAGTCTGTTTCAGGCAAGTAACATGTTCAATTACTAAAGGAAAGCCCCTAAAGCTATGGCATAATTGCCTTCATCAGAAAACGTACGGCGATTGATTTACTTTGGCTGATGTCTTGTTAAGCCTTACAGGACACAGCGACCACATGGCCGTGATAGTGTCTAAGACCTGGCCATACACAACGGTTACCATAGTGATGCGGCGCTGTCAAGAGGCTGCTGAACTTTATCAAAATTTGTGATGCCACATTGCACTTGGCAAGGCGACGTTTTTTTTAGATGAGAAGCCACGGAAAGAAATTGACTTTGGGAGAAGAGAAAATTTGCTTTATTTTCTCGCTGACTCTTTCGGTGGACCATTCCCGTTGATCACATTTAGATGAAATGGCCGACTGGTTGAAATATTGCAGTAACGACAAAAAGAAAATAATTTGTGAATTGCGATGCCATTGTTTATGAAAAGAAAGTTTAACAATCAAATAAATGGATGGAATAGCCAAAAGTCGATTAATAGTGGAAATTTTAAAATTAATACTTTTTTTTTAAGCTTAATTCCTGATCGTGACCTTGAGGATCATCAGAATATAGTTTTTAATCGTGAGATACTTTTTATAGCTCGCCAAAATATGATACTTTTTATAGCTCGCCAAAATATGGCGGCTGCAATGCGTGAACTTCCCGTCTACTATAAGTTACTTGACAAATCATGCATTCAGTAACGAGCTTTATAAGAATACCAAATTTTGTGCTAACCCCCCTCTCTCACAACTACAACACCGCCCCTGAACTATATAGCAATTCTAATGTTCCACCCCCGTTCACACAGAAGATTTATTACATCATGTTAACATTGAGAATATGTTCGCACCAAATAATAATACGCACCCTGCGGTATTTTTAAGAATCTTGATTTAGCGCAGCTGTCGGGCATTTATTTTTGTGCTCTATTGAACTCACCATTGTGCCATACTTTCTTTTAGACCTAGAGAATTATCTTGATTGATTGCACATGTCTATGCGCACACATTCAAACACACTACCTAATAATAATAATAACAATAATAATAATTAAAAGGCCCACTTGGTATCTCCTATTTTCCGAAAACTATATATCGACCGCGCTGCTTGCACCTACACACACATAGGCTAGCTTGTCAATTATTGTGAACGTTTTATAATGTGTTAAGAACTATTTAATTATAGATAGAATCAGCTAAAAAATATATAATATATTTTGGATTGTAACTTTGGTTTGATTTTAGAGGCATAAGTATGAATTTGGAACCTGTCATCAACCGGAAGTGTGCACGTGCGAGTAAAAAAAAACTTAACATTTTAAAAATGCTTGCTAGAGTTCATGCTATAAAGTTCTATGCTTGCTAGAGTTCATGCTATAAAGTTCCATGCTTGCTAGAGTTCATGCTATAAAGTTCCATGCTTGCTAGAGTTCATGCTATAAAGTTCTATGCTTGCTAGAGTTCATGCTATAAAGTTCTATGCTTGCTAGAGTTCATGCTATAAAGTTCCATGCTTGCTAGAGTTCATGCTATAAAGTTCCATGCTTGCTAGAGTTCATGCTATAAAGTTCTATGCTTGCTAGAATTCATGCTATAAAGTTCCATGCTTGCTAGAGTTCATGCTATAAAGTTCCATGCTTGCTAGAGTTCATGCTATAAAGTTCTATGCTTGCTAGAATTCATGCTATAAAGTTCTATGCTTGCTAGAGTTCATGTTATAAAGTTCCATGCTTGCTAGAGTTCTTGCTATAAAGTTCTTTTCCTCCTTTAGTTCATGCTATAAAATTCCATGCTTGCTAGAGTTCATGCTATAAAGTTCTTTTCCTCCTTTAGTTCATGCTATAAAATTCCATGCTTGCTAGAGTTCATGCTATAAAGTACTATGCTTGCTAGAGTTCATGCTATAAAGTTCTATGCTTGCTAGAGTTCACGCAATAAAGTTCCACAAATGAGGTTTACCCCATGAGAACATGTTAAATTATTTTCGCTGACGAAAAAAAGCCCCGGGATAAACAAAATAAAATAACTACCACAGCTTCAGGACCCCCCCCCCTCCCCCGCCCCAGTCATCTGACGGTCACTTGGGCTGTTCATGTCAGTGCTGGCGATGAATTTTGATGACGTCCATACTTGACGGAAATGTCATTTTTAGTAGAACAAAGTTAAAATGTTGGATTGCCTTCTCTGTTCTGTATTGTTTGTTCTGTTATGCATTGTTTGTTCTGTTCTGCATTGTTTGTTCTGCTGGTTCGATTGCTGTTTGTAAACGTCCACGTTGTTGCACAATATTTCAGGAATACTTTAGGATATCTGAAGCGTTTCTCCTGACACCATTAGTTGACACCATTAGTTGCTGCTGGCTTTGATGAAACTCGATATAAAAAAAATTCTTTTGTTGCTAGCTTGAAGCCTAAATTGCGCACATTTTCTGTATCAAAATGGTGAAGGTGCCGGGACGATCTGCCTGAGTGAATACCTCCTATCTGGGACTTTGTCCTTTAATTTGCTGTGGAAGATTTTCTGAGACTAATGGTATGGAAGTGTTTCTGCCGTCTTGTGTCGTGTTCATAGACTGTTCACTTTAGCCGTCTTGCGTCGTGGTCATAGACTGTTCACTTTAGCCGTCTTGTGTCGTGTTCATAGACTGTTCACTTTAGCCGTCTTGCGTCGTGTTCATAGACTGTTCACTTTAGCCGTCTTGTGTCGTGTTCATAGACTGTTCACTTTAGTTGTCTTGCGTCGTGTTCATAGACTGTTCACTTTAGCCGTCTTGCGTTTCACAGCTCTATAGACGTTTAAAATGACATAGATATACGTAGCCTAATAGAAAAAGATTTAGCTCGTTCGCTTTACACGAAAGCACGCAATTAGTTACTTATGTTTGAATGGTCATAAGTATGGTACTTATTCAAAAGAACATATAGCACCAAAGACAACATATAGCACCAAAGACAACATATAGCACCAAAGACAACATATAGCACCAAAGACAACATATAGCACCAAAGACAACATATAGCACCAAAGACAACATATAGCACCAAAGACAACATATAGCACCAAAGACAACATATAGCACTGAAAACACACGTTTTTAAGTTGCCACCAAAATAATAGATTAAATATTACGTGTTATATCTACATACTGCAGGATCAATGATAGACGTATTCTTACATCTTTTTTCGCTTCCGATGAGAAATTTCTCGAAATCTATTTACATAATGGGTTAATCAATTATTCACCTAATTTAATGGGTTCAAATATCATTCACTTAATTTAATGGGGTCATCAAATGTTCACCTAATTTAGATCGAATTTAAATCAATCTTCCAATTTAAGATGTGCACCAAATTTCGAACACCTATCGTTCCATAAACTTGTCCATAGATATACAGTGTCCATAGATATACAGTCTCCATAGATATACAGTGTCCATAGATATACAGTGTCCATAGATATACAGTGTCTATAGATATACAGTGTCCATAGATATACGCATTTAAATTTTATTGAAAATTCTAACTAAACTATATAAAAAATAATAATTATAAACATCGCATATATAGAGTAAATATAACGCTAGTAATAATTTTGGAGGCAAATATATTTTGAAAACGTTCGTGATGTGACGGTATAAAAAGTGGATGTGAAGTGAAACTGATCAATCTAACACAATGGTTCTCAACCTTCCTAATGCCGCGACTCTTTCATACAGTTCCTCGTGTTCTGGCGACCCCGAACAACAAAAGTTTTCTAGTTGCTACTTCATAATTGTAGATTATATGTTTTTCCGATGGTCTTAGGCGACCGCTGTGAAAGGGTCGTTCGAACCCCCAAAGTGGTCGTGACCTACAGGCTAAGAACCGCTGATCTAACATATACTAATTGGGGAAAACCAACTGAACTCGTCCTTGTAGCAAGATTGCTTAGGGCTTCACCACAAGAATCCAATTCCAGGGTGTCTAAAGGAGTTGATCGAATTCTTGCCCTAGTTCTTCATTTAAGTTTTGAAGAAACGTTGACTAACAATGATTAGGAGAGAGTATACCATAACTACTCATGAACATGCATTGCTGACTGGGAAACAAGTTATTCTCTGTAAAAAAACAAACGACCTTGAGCTTTCCCAATTTCAAGGGAATACCACCCCCCTCGCGTCATTGAGAGGTACGGGTGCCAAACAACAGTAGCAGCAGCAGCAACAACAACATCAACAAAAAGACATTTCAACAATGCCACCACTTTTGAAGATGTAGTGTTGTGTTCTATCAATCTATTAACGATTATTTATTATCCCGCGGCACGTCGTTGCGTAGTGACGTAGTGACGTTGTGCCGTCGTGAAGTAGTGACGTTGTGCCGTCGTGACGTTGTGCCGTCGTGACGTTGTGCAGTCGTGACGTAGTGACGTTGTGCCGTCGTGACGTTGTGCAGTCGTGACGTATTGACGCTGTGCAGTCGTGACGTTGTGCAGTCGTGACGTATTGACGCTGTGCCGTCGTGACGTTGTGCCGTCGTGACGTAGTGTTTCCGGGGTCTAAATTGCATTCTAAAATTGTTTTTAATATCTCAGATTTACAATTGATGTGTATGTGATATGATACAGTGAAGAAGGTGAGTAATTGTCTGACGTTATCTTGGTCTCGAGTTGTTAACGCGATGATGATACCCCCCTTCCCCCCCCCCCCCCCCCCCCAAATGATTTTTGTCCCATGTGACTCGAGTAGTTAACGTGATGACGATACCAAAACGGATATTTCCGCATCGTTATTATGTACTTTGGAGATAAAGTGAAGTTAGAGTCTAACTTAGGGATACTTTTTTTTTTTCACCGCTGATACGTTATTATTTCTTGAATGGAGTTCTTGGTTCCTTCACCACAATGAAGTTTAGCAATTACGGAAAGATGAGCTGAAATTCTGACAACACCATTTAGAAATTATTACTATTCTTTTGTGTTTTTACGCAATATTGTGTGCAATGAGTTTTATGAGTTCAGTACCCTTCGGTATTTGAATATGGAAAATCAAGTGTATGTGTACTAAGTTTGGTCAAGATCCAACTATTCATGTAGGAGTAATTGTTGGCAATTTTATTAATATAGCTTATATAAGAGCCCCACAAAATTGTTATAAAAAGCTATTAACCCTCTTAGAGTTATTTCCGGATAATGATGGATATATGTGCCAAGTTTGGTCAAGATCCATCAATCCATGTAATAGCCTTTGTGGAACAAACAAAGCCACAAATTTTCACTTTTATATATATGATATAATTATCATTTACTGACTCTTTAAAAATAATTACAAATTGTCATCCATCGTTGTCATATATATACAACTGGAACAGAAAGAGACAATGGCGGATGAGGAAGAAATGAGTTGTCTGTCTTTTAAAATACTGAGTGAATGACTTTGGATTGATTTATGTAAAGATATAATATGTGATTTAAAGATGAAAACATACACAACGGTCGGCTTTTTTAATGGAAGGATGCATTGCATGAATGGATGCTTGGTTGGAAAAGAGGGAAGGCCGGTTTGAAAAGGGGGGGGGGGAATGGACGGACATAAAACTACTGGAAACCCGACTTGAACATTTCGGTCATAGTTTCAAGACTTAGCCCTCAAGGCAACCCTAAGCCTTCCATTGGTTGAGAGATTCAAACTGAGGCAGCCAATCCTCGGTCATACACCGCCAACGTGTTGAAACCAAGGGGGAGATGATCCGCACTATTTTTGGAATCTTTCAAATGATTTTTAGCGACAAAAACAAAATAATATTCTGTCGGTTGTGAGAAATATCCAATATCCCTTTGTGTCACAGACACTTGAATGAGTCTGGCCGGTTAAGCAACCGGAAATCTGCCGGGACTATCTTTCGAGCGAAATAATCGATACCAAATTAATATTTCTCCAATAACAAAACGTAACTACCGTAACATGACCGACATCGTTACGATACTATATTCAATCTTTAGAGCAACATACCATTCAAAGAATTTGATTAATATTTTAAATATTTTTTAAAAATTTTGCTCTTTTTCATCATAAGGTGCAATCATTAACGATTAGAATATATCACGGTAATCAGATGACAAAATCACCAACCGTAACCTCAGTTGCATCTCAATGTTAATTTATTTATTCTCTGGATACAAGTATTGTCGGTTAACTCTCTACACGCCTTGATATGTTTTTCTCCCTTCAGATTTCTAATAACCCTACTGATAATGTCGCATAGGAGATGGCGTCGGTGGGCCGTCGAGCGCGAGTTCTTAATGCCCCCGCCCCCCGGCGCTCCCCCACACAAGCCAGCGCACTGAAGGTCTCCCCGACGCCAGCCCGTGTGGAAGGGCGCCGGGAACTCCCCCTAGGCCCTAGAGGAAGCCCGGTCGACCGAGGACGCTGCGTTTAAAGCGTCCGCAGTCCACTCTCCGAGGGTCAAGACGGGTTTGCTTCCACTCCGGAGGGGAGGTATTGCGTTACCACCCCCCACCGCACAAGGAGTCTTTCGGTCGGGACGAGTTGTGGCGGGACGAAATGGTTTCCTAGGAGCGGCTTTCTCACGTCCGCGTAGCTAAAATCATCGGCATGGGTTTGGCCGCCACCATATCCATCAACGGCAACTAATAATCATGTAAGTCGCTACTCCTGTTGCGTTGGGAGTCATGCGTTTGGCCGGGGTTTTTGGCTTCGGGTGGACAAGTCCACCCTACTAGTCTGCCACGCCACGAAGAGGCAAACCCCATGTGGACGCCCCCAAGTCTCCTCGGGGACGCTGCCGCTTACGAAGCACAGCTAATAACCCTACAAACGGGACAATAACTTTTAGAGACCATGTCTAAAGATCATGAGGTTCTACATCAAATTGAAGGGCAATGCACGAGGCTTCTAAAACTGTTTCAACACTTAGAAGTTCTAAGAAAAATATTGAACAATTATTTATGCAAATATGTAATAAATTGTTTTAATGCCCGGATGTAAAGAAGAAGAAGAAAAAAAACTGCCTGGATTTTTATCCTAAAATCTATTTATTCAGAAACAGCATCCATGAAGAAATCAGAATATTTTATGGGCATTTGTCCATAATGTAAAAGATGTTGTAACATATTTCCAAAAAGGTGAAATAACAAAGAAA
Source organism: Omphiscola glabra (assembly GCA_964017045.1). Classification (NCBI taxonomy): domain Eukaryota; kingdom Metazoa; phylum Mollusca; class Gastropoda; family Lymnaeidae; genus Omphiscola; species Omphiscola glabra. Next base: position 12,473,640 of record OZ024794.1, on the reverse strand, counting down.
ATTATTAAAATTCGCCCCCCCCCCTCCCTCCACACACAAAGTCTGCACAAGAATTGCAGGTTATTGTTATTTGAGCTGTTTGTAATTATTTACACCCCAAAAAAAAACCATATCAGTAAACAAGTAATATAAAACTTCATGGGGCTAAGGTTAGACAGTTTCTTGTTTTATTAAAAGAGAGGTTAGTGTCACATGTCCTACTTTTGATTGTTGATTTTAAACTTTTGTTTTTGCCTTGCATTCTTGGTTCATACCACGCCCAACAATTAGATTTTGAACCTGTAAATTCCGGAACAATCTGATGCATTCGCTTGTTTTCTGAGTGATTCCATTATGAGCCTGCGTTAACGTCAATAAGCCACCGTTGATAGTGTAGAAAGTCCCATGGTAGAGGCATAGATAGGGTAGAAAGTTTCCATCTAGAGGCAAGAGATAGTGTAGGAAGTGTCCATGGCAGAGGCAAGAGATAGTGTAGAAAGTTTCCATGGTAGAGGCAAGAGATAGTGTAGAAAGTTTCCATGGTAGAGGCAAGAGATAGTGTGGAGGCTCTCATGGTAGAGGCAGAGATAGTGTAGAAGGTCCCAATGGTAGAAGCAAGATATAGTGTAGAAAGTCCCATGGTAGGGGCAGAGATGGTGTAGAAGGTCCCAATGGCAGATGCAGAGACATTGTAGAAGGTCCCAATGGCAGATGCAGAGACAGTGTAGAAGGTCCCAATGGCAGATGCAGAGACAGCGTAGAAGGTCCCATGGTAGAGGCAGAGACAGTGTAGAAGGTCCCATGGTAGATGCAAAGACAGTGTAGAAGGTCCCATGGTAGAGGCATAGGTGTTGGTGTATTTTACAAACGTGACAACCAAATCCAATGTGAACAATATCTTGAAAAAGTCTTGAGGATGGAGAAACTACCTCATTGTATCTCTTATTGCCTTGTTGATTTTCCCTCGGATGTATGCCTGGCTTTCTGGTGGGGAGTGTGGTTGGAATGGTGGGGCGCCACCCCCAGCGTCATATGAGTTTACACTTGGAACATAAAGGAACTAATTTTACATATGCTACTTTTAGGGATAAAATGAACAAAAATTATGTCAGGCCCATTTGTATTTATGGTTTTCATTGTTTCAAATATTACAACCATCATGGCTTTAAAAATATACCATCATTTAATTTATTTTTTTACAACGCACACAAACGTCAAATTTCATTTTCTTTAGAACGAAATGTATCCCTAAAAGCAACTCCCACTATATTGTTTACATTCTTAAGCAACAGTCGATAAGAAGAAAACTACTTCGAAAATGATCCAATGTAATAAAACATAGAGACTTCCTGTAATGATGCATTTTAAGTCATATCATTTTAAAGGACTAGTAAGTGTTTCAATCTTCTTGGATACAAAAACTAAAATCCTACATTTATTATTTTTTTAATATGACAAAAACGTAAAATAAAAACACAGAGTGATGAAATCATTGAAAACTAACTTTCTAATATTCACTACTTTAATAAGCTGCAAAGAATGAGTCTCACTAAAATCTGAGTCGGAATCATTTGATTCAGGTTCTCAAATATATTCCACAGAAGTTTAGATAGAATTCCAAGGATATTTTCATCAGTAGTTTTTATTTTTTATAGATACAGCACTGCCACATCAACTTACATGTGCATAAGATGGCGTCTCTCGGCCCGGTTCATCCACTGCGTTTTTTTTTTGAACTCAGATCATAAAAACAGATCATAATTATTTAAAAAAAAAAAATTAAATGTACAAATTAAATACATAAAGAAAACTTTAAAAACAAATCTTAGCAAAAGCAAAAATAGAAATATGTTAAACTGCATTCTAAAAATTACGTTAAGTAAGAGGAATGAATATAGTTTATATCTCACGTTCACACGACACGACATGGCAGTGTTCAGTTATAGAAACAGCATTGCATACGTTGGAGCAGCTATCGGAGTATCTCACGGCGGTCACTAACAATAGCTTTATATACGTGAGTCCACTTCAAAACCTGATTGTCATCTTATCTTATCCTTTTATCCATGAGTCCATTGGATAGTTTAAAGATCAATCATCGACGACAACATGCCTCAAAGCTCAACAGTATTTTCAGCGTTTCTTCCTGCGGCACTTCCTCTCTGTAAACATTTTAACAAGATCACCAACGTCCATTTGCTTTGCGTGTGCATTGTCTGTGCTCAGAATGTCTAAATCAAATAGTCTGCCCTGCAACACGGTACTACGTTAGATGGTTTTTGATGAGCATAAACTTTGAGAACGACTTCTCTGCCGTTGCCACAGTTACTGGTTAAGCGAGTAAGAGGAGATATGATGTGCAAACATGCGGGAGTGATGCAGCAAGTCAGCCATTTTTTATTATTAAAAAAACAACCACTAAACTCTTAGATTGTGTTTATTTTCTTAATTTCTTGTCTGAGGACCATTCTAAAGCTTTGCAGCTGCTCGAAGAACGGTGGCGTTATATAATTTGATTGCTGCTGTTATACCTTTGTCGTCGTTGTGAATATTTGATCACCAGTGGCTGCAATCAATTAACGAGGCTCCAGTATGCCTAATGCATCTACCAAAGCTTGCATTCCTCTGCAGCGATAAACAACCTGATTGACGACTATGTCTTGAGTGTGGTAAACAACATTTACTTTGAATCACTTTTCTAGATAAGCGGGGCCTGCTACCATCGCACAACTCACCTGCTACCATCGCACAACTCACCTGCATCTTTAATTTTTTGCCCCCATTTAACTTTTCCAAAGTTGTTCTGTGTATGTACACCCCATTGTTGGGCAAGAGAACTGCCGTTTCCTTGGCAAATTACATTTGAATTGTTTCTGAATGCTGATATTAGCTCAACCAGATTTTTTAAGCAGATTTCAAGCATTCGTTACGTCTAAAGCATTTGAGGGAAAAAATGTATACTTTCAAATATTTTTGTAAGCACAACCAGAAGAACAAACTTCAAACGCTTCCAAATTCTTTTGAAGTCTGAGTGCTCCAGTAATGTTAATTCCTTTTTTTGCTGTACCAGATTAATACAGGGTGGGCCAATAAAAGTAAGAACATCTCGTAAAATGTGATTTAATCACATAAAAGTAGTGTAACTATACCCATACTAGACTAAAGTCGTTGAGAAGCAAGGAGGACACATTGAGCATGATTTCTGATTAGCTAAATATTTCGAAAAAAAATGTATGAAGAATTATAATTAATTAAATTATATTTTGAAATAACTCATATGCTACGAGATGTTCTCACTTTTATTGGCCCACCTTGTATTTATTAATGCTAACATGCAGTCTCCATGGTAAGACCATCTTGTTGGAAATAATGCCTTCAATACATCTACATAACTATAGCGTACTGCTACTGTTCAGTCTCCATGGTAAGACCACCTTGTTGGACACAATGCCTTGAGCTTGATATTCGACACAATTGTAAACAATGACAGAATATCCCATCGTTTGGTGCTGGCACCCAAGAACGTGTAAGGCCGTTGAATGACATAAAAAATGTGTGATAGCTAGTGCTTGAGAAACTACATCATTCAAAACCAAGTTCAAGGCTATGTACAACACAACGTATAAAACGTTTGGTACTTTTTCCAAAAATACGTGATTGGACTCCAGAGTAGACACCGCTCGATTTGAAAGCACCGCCATAGCCTTGGCCTGGACACCACTCATTGTGACAGCACCGCCATTGACTTGGCCTGGACACCACTCAAATTACGTCACAAAACAGGAAGCTACTAGGAAATATAAATACATATTTTCAAAAAAAAAATGAATTTAGATTATTAGATAGATTAATTATCTCCGGTAGAGTCTGAAAAGTAACGTTGTCTGTCCTTTAAATATCCTATTTATTGATTTTGCAACTGACTGTCTGTATTCGTAATTATTCTTTGTTCGGCCGGGCCCCGCACGAGCACGATAGTTACGCCAATGACTGCACAGAGTGTTTATACAACAAATTTATTCTTTAGCAGCTGTTCAACCCTTAGATAATTTTTTTTTTCCTTTTTAATTTCAAGAATTTAATATGTTTTTAAAATTGCAATTTCATTATATTCATTGTTTTACACATTAAATTAATATAACCGATTAATACATAACGATCTCCATTTTAAAAATGCATTTGCGAATGTTGAAAGCGAAGATCTGACAAGTGTACGGTAGGCAACAATGTTTCCCTGACACCGTTCTGCTACTCTACCTCGCCCTCTTTATCAAGCAATCATCTCACATACATCGCTCATGTATCACTGCCCTTCAGTTCTAGCAGTCTAATCTCAACAAGGGGAGCTAACACGTGCTACTTTGCGCCACTGGAGAGAATTAAGCTTTATTTAGTTTACAATTTAAGGGTCTGGGATTGTTAGGTGCAAATCTCTTTGGTGCATCTTTATATCAACGGTTCTCAATATTTCCAAGACTCATTTTCAAGTATAAGAGGATAGTGCCAAAAATGAAGGGGTAGTGTCGAGAATTGGGGGGAGGGTGTTTGGAAATAAGGGGGAGGGTGTTTGGAAATGTTTGACAGTTGTTGACAAGGGGGAGGAGGTGTTTAGATTAGTTGACGTCAACAATCATGTTAAATCTTAAAAATTGACTGGTTATTACATTATTTAAAAAAAAAAATTATGAGTGTAAATGAGTGTAAATGGTCATATACTTTTTAGGCTTTTAACAATATAAGATTTGTTTAATGTATGTCTGTCTGTGAACTGCAGATGGCTGGTCAGAATGTTAGCACACTTTGTTAATGTAAGAGAAGTCAAAAGCTGGCCTCTCTTCACCTGTAGATTCTGTTTGTCGTAAATGACTAGGGCGGTATGTTTGCGATCATGTTGCAGGTATGAAACAAGGACAAGGTTCAAGTCTCATGTGCAGTCAAGATAAATGATATTGATAGATAGCGTAGGAATACGATATTTTGAGATTTAGGGGAAAGTAAAGTGAGTAACAATAAAAACATCGCTGCCTAAACGGATTTGCTAAATCTGTAACATCTACTTTGCATCACAAGTCATGTTGAAAAAGCATGTTCAACAGCACCGACAACGCCCTCTTGAGCATAAGAAATTATCACCTGCTCCTCAACAAAAAAAGGATTCGACCAATGCGAGTAGCTACAAGGAGACAGAGAGAGAGCTCATGGCAATTATTTCTTACACCGACAATGCGTCTATTTTAAGTGCTGAATGGTTAGATAAGGATCATGTTTGACCTGTCTGGTATATCAGTTCCGCAAGATGAAAATGATAAATCAACTATTATAGACTATGACCATCAGGGGCGTCATTTCAGGGCCGTTTTCATGGGGGGGGGGGGGAGCAAAACCAAAACTTGGTCGGCTTGCTAAGTTGTTTATTACTGGAGGCGCCACAGTACACGACAATTTAAATAAAACCTGCAAATGCCCCCCTGCCCTACCCAAATGAGGTCCCTGATGCCCTTTTGTATGATAGAGAAACACCTGCCTATTCCATCGGAAGATGATAGCAGCAATAAACTATACTATAAAAATTTTCAACTTTACTGAAAACAATCATATTTATACCACAAACAATGATATTTAGTCTTTAACAACCTTTTAATTGATTCTGCATTATAAAAAAAAATTAAGTGTAAAAACTTTTTAACTTACTGATTAACAAGCCAAAGATGTCATAAAATGTATTTCCCTAAATTTTGTGTCATTAAAATAGATCAGCACAAAGTACAACGTATTTATAAATTTATTTATATAATAATTCTTTTTTTTTAATGGGGTTGGGCGAGGGTGTAGAAAATGTCACATAATTACTTAGAGGGAGGTCACTGAAAGTTTGACAGTTGTTGACAAGGGGGGGGGGGGTTGGGGGTCGTTGACAAGGGCGAGGGAGAGGGTCAAAAATTGCTAAAAAATTGTTGACGTAATTAATGGACGACTCCTTTACAAACTCAGCCCAAATGTTCAAATGTGATTCTAAACCTCTACACTTTATATTACATCTTATTGTGACATTTTCCCAATGCTTGAGGCAACAGCCACCGTCCTTTTTTTTTTCCTCTTTTATTTTTTAAATTAAAAATTTATTTTTGAGTGTGGGGCGGACTTTGATCCTGTGGGGCTTTTGGTGGATCCTGTGGGGCTTTTGGCGGATCCTGTGGGGCTTTTGGTGGATCCTGTGGGGCTTTTGGTGGATCCTGTGGGGCTTTTGGTGGATCCTGTGGGGCTTTTGGTGGATCCTGTGGGGCTTTTGGTGGATCCCGTGGGGCGTTTGGTGGATCCTGTATCTACCAATGACGTCATTATATGGAATTAAAATCTGGTACTTCAAAAAATACGAAAAAAACAAACTAAAAAATATATTTGTGATATTTAACAGGTGTGATAATTAACAGGTTAATTACTGGATAAATGTATATTCACTAATGCTTTGTGACGTTTTACTCTAGCATATTTATATATATTAAAAACGGCAACGATGGATAATCAATTTGAAACCATTTAAACAACGAATCTACACCGATTAGTATTCATTATCAAAACCAGAAAAAGTAAGGTTAAAAAAAAATAATTAAAAATTGAAAATTTAAAAAAACAAATAAATAGATCAATCTATACTGCTACTCACCGCCACGCCTTTTCATTGCTTCTCTTCCGCCACCCTCCACTCCTCTTCTAAAACTGAAATATGAAATAGATACATTTGCTTTAGATGGTTCTAGCGTGGACTTTGACCCCCCCAGTGTTGTTAACGGATACTTGATTTCCAATATTTCATTCAATTTTTTTGGACAGTTCAGATTCTGACGTCACGCTACATTTCACTGTGCTGGGAAAACTCCTCTGCAAGATGATACGTTATGTTTGCGTGTGTGTGCGCGCGCGCGCGTGTGCCGGTATGTGTGTGTCGGTATGCGTGTGTATGTGTGTGTGTGTATGAATGTGTGTGTGTGTATGAATGTGTGTGTGTGTGTGTGTGTGTGTGTGTGTGTGTGTGTGTGTGTGTGTGTGCGTTTTGGTGTTTATCTGTAATGTTGTGTGTGTGTATATGTATTGTTGTTGTTGTTTTTTTTTGTTGTTTTTTTATTTTGCATGTTTCGATAGAATCAAAATATGACCCCGATGCATATGTGGCTTATAAAATAGGTGGACATCATCTTGGCTGGAGCGTTGGCTAATGGTCTGCACCTTGCTATTTTAATATTGAACTTTCATCGAACTCATTACTGTTCATAATAGAATAACATAGTTATTATTATTGTTATTATCGTTTCATTATCATTGATATGAAAGCATTGAAATGTTGCTAGTGGGCAATAGTTAACTACGGACAGAATTGGTTTCCCAAAATATTTCATAATTGCCTAAAGCAGCCGCATGCAGAATTGAATTTTTCGTTTTTTTATTCTTTATTCGGCTTAATTAATTTAATAAGGGGGAAAAAAGCCTTCCTTCAAATATCGACTTCCTAATCTCCCTTTCCCCCTCTACAACAAGCTTTACCGCCCGTCTCTGAAAGCAATTTCCAATAACATTGTCTTCAGCCTTCAGCTCTTTAGAACCCAAGGCCACGGTCTCCCCCGCCCCTAACTAATTGTTGCACATCCTGTGGGTAAAAATGGAGCCTTGACAGCAAGTTCGTTCTTTTGTTATCATCTATAATACCCCACTCGTAGCATAGAACCCACTCGTAGCACAGAACCCACTCGTAGCATAGAACCCACTCGTAGCATAGAACCCACTCGTAGCATAGAACCCACTCGTAGCATAGAACCCACTCGTAGCATAGAACCCACTTGTTTTATTCTATTTGTTTCCTGTGACCAAGTCAATCTATTTGTTTCCTGTGAGCCTTGACAGCAAGTTCGTTCTTTTGTTATCATCTATAATACCCCACTCGTAGCATAGAACCCACTCGTAGCATAGAACCCACTCGTAGCATAGAACCCACTCGTAGCATAGAACCCACTCGTAGCATAGAACCCACTCGTAGCATAGAACCCACTCGTAGCATAGAACCCACTCGTAGCATAGAACCCACTCGTAGCATAGAACCCACTTGTTTTATTCTATTTGTTTCCTGTGACCAAGTCAATCTATTTGTTTCCAGTGACCAAGTCAATCTATTTGTTTCCGTGGCCAAGTCAATCTATTTGTTTCCGCCGCCAAGTCAATCTATTTGTTTCCGTGGCCAAGTCACTCTATTTGTTTCCTGTGACCAAGTCAATCTATTCATTTCCTTTCCCTTGATCGCTCCATTTTATTGGAAACACCCCATTTCCCACTTTTGCATCATTCCCCACTGTTAAAGAACAACGTCAAATGGTCCAATTCTCTCTGTCCTACTGCTAAGTCTTTATTTATATTTAAGGTGCCCTTTTAAAATTCGCTTTTTTTCAAGGCTAAACCAAACTGAGAATGCCTTTTTTTAAAGCACCCCCCCCCCCACACCCTCCCGCCCTCCCAAATTTACCGATGAAGGTAAAACTTTACAAGGATCACGGGAAGTCTGGTGTAACGTTAGCTCTGCTGGGGAAAACATTTGCGCACAGAGAGTTATCTCAACATGACGAGTTATCGCCACATGAAATTGTTTGGCTAACTTTTGGAAGTCGGCACCACATTGTCTATATTTTCTGCTCGGTTGTTGCCTACCGTAGGAAAAACCAATTACCATCTCAAATAAACGAAGACCAAAACCCTCCACCCCCCCCCCCCCCCTAAAAAAAAATAATACAAAAAAATAAAAATAATAATCTAACAAAACCTTTCAGAGAGAAAGCATTAAGTCACAATTTAATGTGTTTAAAGGCTCAGCTCAATTCTTTTGCAGTGCGGTGTCTATTCAATGATGCCGGTTGTTCTTGCAATTTTAGACTATATATTTATTCTATTGCGTACCGTGTTGGTCATTCACTCGTTGAAACATTAAAGAGCCTGGTATCAGAGAAATGAAAACCAATGGGTGCTGCCTCCGTTTCACTCTAAGCATTGTCCATTTGGGACATAATAATAATGTCCTTGTTGTAATGGCAAAGAACTGTTCGTGTTACTACTATTTTGACTATGTATAGTTTAAGATGTTTTCAGACGTATAGTTTAAGATGTTTTCAGACAAATAGTTTAAGATTTTTTCAGACATTTAGATAAAGAAGTTTTCAGACATATAGTTTAAGATGTTTTAAGACATAGTTTAATATATTTTCAGACATATAGTTTAAGATGTTTTCAGACATAGTTTATAGAGACGTTTTCAGACATATAGTTTAAGGTGTTTTAAGACAAATAGTTTAAGATATTTTTAGTCATAGAGTTTAAGATGTTTTCAGACATAGTTTAACTCTTTCTTCCTGGGGGCCACTGAGTGCAGAGCAATGAGATGGACCACAAAATGTGCTCTAATTTGATGCACTGAGATACTGACCTTTAGTTTGTCTCGTTGCTGAAGTATTGTGAGCTCCCGAGTACCAATAGACGGGCTGGGGGCAGAGGGTAGAGTTTACAAAATACAGGAATTCGTCTGCTCTAAAAGTACATTAACATGTACACAGAGCTGTCGTGTGGGCCCTGCTACCCCTCAGGGGTTACCCCTGCAAACTCTTCAGTCCCTTCAACCTCTGCAACCCCTACAACCCCTGCAACCCCATACAACTTCTGCAATCCCTACAATCTCGGTAACCTCTGCAATCCCTGCAACCTCTACAATCTCTGCAGCCCCTGCAACCTCTACAACATCTGCAACCCCTACAATTTCTGCAACCTCTACAATTTCTGCAACCTCTGCAAAACCTACAATCTCTGCAAACCCTACAACATCTGCAACCCTTGCAACCCCATAAAACCTCTACAATCCCTGCAACCTCTACAACATAAGCAACCCCTACAACATCTACAACCTCTGCAACCCCTACAATCTCTGCAAATTCTGCAATCCCATAATACCTCTGCAATCCCTACAACCTCTGCAACTCTTGCAACCCCATACAACCTCTACAATCCCTGCAACCTCTACAACCCCTGCAACCCCTGCAATCTCTACAACCTCTGCAACCCCTAAAATCTCTGCAACCTCTGCAAAACCTACAACCTCTGCAACCCATACAACCTTTGCAGCCCTTGGAACGCCATAAAACCTCTGCAACCTCTACAACCTAAGCAACACCTACAACCTCTGCAAAACCTACAACCTCTGCAACTTATGCAACCCCTACAACCTCTGCAAACCCATAAAACTCTGCAACCCCATAAAACTTATGCAACCCCTACAACCTCTGCAATCCCTGTAACCCCTACAACCTCTGCGACTTCTGCAACCACAGGTGCCCTCGGATATTTAAAGGGCCAGAAGTTGTGATGAGGATAAAGCAAATAATCCAACTATCAACTTTGCATGCAGCGGGCACAAAACCTAAAAGGGGCAAGGGGCCAAAAGTCACGTGATGGCCCTGCAATCGTGTATAATTCATTGAAATAGTCCGACTAAAGAAAGTACTGAAAATCCCCAGACCATCTTTCTATCTCTTTTGTTTTCTTGCTGCATGTGACATGTTTCAAAAGTTAATGCATATGTATGTGACAATTTTTTTTTTTTTAAAAGTAAAACTTTGAAAAGAATGTTGCAAAATGGTCAACATAAAATCCCTATTTCCCCCTCCTCTCTCTTTCTCTCTCTCTCTCTCTCTCTCTCTCTCTCTCTCCTGGCCCAAGCAGACATCCAAACCCATTTAGCCCAACGCCATTCTATCTCCTTTATCTACCACGCACGCTCCCATCCTTGAAGGTTGGGTGTACTTTGTTGTATCTTACACAGACTGGAGTCATGGGATCACCGTTGTATTGATCCCGTTCACTTGAACTTACATACACCGGCACGTAAACAACTAAGGAAATACACACAAATTGTCGTTCATTCGCAATGTTATTTTGGCCGGGCGTCAGCGATGTGGTTAATGACAGTAGTAGGACATAAAATATAGGACTTTTTGGGCTGTCGTGACATCTGAGAATAGGGATAGAGAAACGGGACCGTGATGAGGCCATTTTACCGAGACGGGACCGAGGGATGGTCAGGATATAGATATAGGGCCGAGGGATAGCCAGGATAGAGATATGGGACCAATGGATAGCCATGATAGAAAGATTGGACCGAGGGATAGTCAGGATAGAGATACGAGACCGATAGATAGCCAGGATAGAGAGATGGGACCGAGGGATAGCCAGGATAAAGACGGTACCGAGGCATAGCCTTGATAGAGAGTTGGGACCGAGGGATTTCCAGGATAGAGATATGGGACCGAGGCTTAGCCTTGATAGAGAGATGGGACCGAGGGATTGCCAGGAAAGAAAGATGGGAAGGAGAGATCGCCAAAAGGTTTATTGATAAGAAGAGAGCGGTTTTCTGTCAAATAGACAAATAGTCAAAGGTAGGGTCTGTTATCCTGGGCCCTGGCACCAAAAGCGCTTAGCTAGATATGGATGTTATTCTCTCGTAGACTTGTTCGTTTCTTCTCAACTCCAGTGAAACTATGAGATAAATAAACTACGACTGGGATAATTATCTACTGACCCTGACGTCCAAAACATGGTTGTCTCAAAATGGCATCAGTTCTCATGACAGGTGAGTGATGACAGTTCTCTTGACAGGTGAATGATGACCGTTCTAATGACAGGTGAGTGATGACAGTTCTCATGACAGGTGAATGATGACAGTTCTCATGACAGGTGAGTGATGAATTCCATGACGAAAATCATTATTTTGACATCAAGCCATATGATTACATATGTCTATGCATTATTGATGTAGCTATGGGGTCCCTTGGGCAGCTATGGGACCCTTGGATAGCTACGGGGTGCCTCGGGTAGCCATGGCTTAATCTGATCCTGCCTAAAGCCATTAAACCAGCCGTTTCACTGGTAGCGTTGTAAGTACGGGGCCCCATTGTGTAGCGATGGGACCCTTTGTGTAGCGATGGAGTCCCCTTGGGTAGCTATGGGGTCCTTCGGGAAGCCATGGCTTAATCTGATCCTGCCTAAGACCATTAAACCAGCCGTTCCACTGGTAGCGTGGTAGATTCAGTTTCACAACGTAACGACCATTGAATCACTTGTCAAGGTAATGACGTGGTAGGGCTCAGTTCATTATCTGTGGCTAGCATTATGTCACTGACTCTTTAGAGCAGGGGTCTCCAAACTACGGCCCTCGGGCAGGATCCGGCCCGCGAGGCCAGTTCAACCGGCCCGCCAACGGTACTTGAAATTTCGTTCTGGCTTGAAATTATTGTACGTAATCATTATCCGGCCCGCGAGGCCAGTTCAACCGGCCCGCCGACGGTACTTGAAATTTCGTTCTGGCTTGAAATTATTGTACGTAATCATTATCCGGCCCGCGAGGCCAGTTCAACCGGCCCGCCGACGGTACTTGAAATTTCGTTCTGGCTTGAAATTATTGTACGTAATCATTATCCGGCCCACGCTCGTCATTTTTTTTTTTTTTTTTTTTTTTGTTTTTTTTTTTTTTTTTTTTTTTTTTTTTTTTTTTTTTTTTTTTTTTTTTGTTATCCGGCCCGCCGTGAAAAAAGTTTGGAGACCCCTGCTCTAGAGTGATCGCAGCAGCGACCTAACGGGGTAAGCTTGATTCTTGTTGTTAAACAACATTCAGTTTATCTAACGCACTGCGTATTTTAGTGGTTTTTAATGAGAATGGGATATTTGCTCCGAGAATGGGATATTTGCTCCGAGAATGGGATATTTGCTCCGAGAATGGGATATTTGCTCTGAGAATGGGATATTTGCTCTGAGAATGGGATATTAGCTATGAGAATGGGATATTTGCTCCGAGAATGGGATATTTGCTCTGAGAATGGGATATTAGCTCTGAGAATGGGATATTTGCTCCGAGAATGGGATATTTGCTCTGAGAATGGGATATTTGCTCTGAGAATGGGATATTAGCTATGAGAATGGGATATTTGCTCTGAGAATGGGATATTTGCTCTGAGAATGGTCTATTTGCTCTGAGAATGGAATATTTGCTCCGAGAATGGGATATTTGCTCCGAGAATGGGATATTTGCTCTGAGAATGGGATATAAGCTATGAGAATGGGATATTTGCTCTGAGAATGGGATATTTGCTCTGAGAATGGTCTATTTGCTCTGAGAATGGAATATTTGCTCCGAGAATGGGATACTTGCTCCGAGAATGGGATATTTGCTCCGAGAATGTGATATTTGCTCCGAGAATGGGATATTTGCTCCGAGAATGGGATTTTGCTCTGAGAATGGGATTTTGCTCTGAGAATGGGATATTTGCTCTGTTCGTTAGTTATAAAAGCATAACGGAAAAATTTCATTTTCGGGCAAAGATTGAACAATATTGCTGTTTGCTGTCACCAGTAAATAAACTATCAATGTTTTATAGTTAGATGCAAGAGCTTTATGTTTATATTAGAGCTGTATTAGATTTAAGAGCTATATTTAGATAAAAGTACTATATTAAGTTAAAAGAGCTATATTTAGGTATAAGAGCTATATTTAGATATAAGAGCTATATTTAGCTATAAGAGCTAGATTTAGATATAATAGCTCTATTTCTCATTTAAACGTAGTTCATCTGTGAATTTCACTAAATCTCGCGTGACAAAAGACTGGCAGGGCATTACCCCAGACCGACGCCCCCATGCCGATTAACTTCCGTAAATAACAAAACTTCAAACTTTATACTTGAGCCGAAACACGGTGTGCATTGGTCAGTATTGAGCCCATACTTACATAGTATCACTACCCAGAGTGAAATTATAAGAGCTTTGACATCAGTTACAACTAGAATGTATTTCGCACTTCGGTAAGCTATTCGGTATTTATTCTTTTCTACCCTTAACCTACTCGTATCTGAAATAGTGAGTTTTATTCAATCATTTTTATATCTAAACATTCAAAAATGACACTTTTGAGATATGTTCTTTATTTTATTTGGTTGATCCTCCATCCCAATTTTTAGGGCATATATTTGCCTATGGTTAGATGGTTTGTTTAGCCTATGGTTAGACAGTTTGTTTAGCCTATGGTTAGACAGTTTGTTTAGCCTATGGTTAGACAGTTTGTTTAGCCTATTATTAGATAGTTTGTTTAGCCTATGGTTAGACAGTTTGTTTAGCCTATGATTAGACAGTTTGTTTAGCCTATGGTTAAACAGTTTGTTTAGCCTATTATTAGATAGTTTGTTTAGCCTATTATTAGATAGTTTGTTTAGCCTATGGTTAAACAGTTTGTTTAGCCTATTATTAGACAGTTTGTTTAGCCTATGATTAGACAGTTTGTTTAGCCTATGGTTAAACAGTTTGTTTAGCCTATTATTAGACAGTTTGTTTAGCCTATGATTAGACAGTTTGTTTAGCCTATGGTTAAACAGTTTGTTTAGCCTATTATTAGATAGTTTGTTTAGCCTATGGTTAGATATTTTGTTAAATGGATATGTTTTATACGGTATATATATTTTATATATATTATATATATGTTACATATATTACATAAGAATAATGTCTTCACGGTATGAAATATATCCAAATAACAAACAATCTAAACATAGAAAATAAGAATCCCTCCAAACAAACAATTATTTTTTTTTTATATTTAAATCCACACATTCTAAAGTCAAACACAATTTTACTCTACTGATTACTTCTCAAGCTGGACTATTTCAACAAATGCACTGTTACCTCCAAGCACTTTTACTACCAAGCACCACATTGCAAAAATAACCAATATTTTACTGAAGTTAAAAACAAAGTTGAACCAATTCTCTTTGACCGGAGCTTGTCCGACTGTCATGTTCTGGTCCAACAGCTCACTCCAATCGATAAATCATCATTTTTTTTTATTTTTAACAACGGATTCGGATTCACGTTTGAAACTAAAATCAAAAATTGTTTCGTGGCATTCTCTGTCAGTTGTTTACCTCAGCCTTCGTTCAAAACAAGTTACAATTTTTTACACCCTCTAAATTAAGTTTTCTTTTTTTAAAAAAAAAAGTCGAAGTGGAAGAAACGAAGTAATCCTAATCGATTGATATTTAAATGAA
The DNA here is from genome assembly GCA_964017045.1 of Omphiscola glabra. Taxonomy (NCBI): domain Eukaryota; kingdom Metazoa; phylum Mollusca; class Gastropoda; family Lymnaeidae; genus Omphiscola; species Omphiscola glabra. The sequence goes on along the minus strand of OZ024794.1, from coordinate 12,458,548 downwards.
AATTACACTGGCCTAACGTCACAGTCACGAAATAACATAATAGCCCACTTTTACGCGTGCTTCCCATTTCACGAGGATGCCTCCCACGCCTTCAAGTGTGTTGCCAACCTCATGTAAATATTCTTCCAACCCCTTTTTTCAACGTGGCTACGATGGCACGGGAGGTTACTGCCAACCCTTTTAAGTGTTTTGTTGTTGTTTTTTGTTTCGTATCTTCAATACATTCCGAGAAGCTGTAGAATTACAATCGCCAACCGGAAAGGGTTTCTAAAAGCATTTTGCCAGACCTCTAAAATTTTAACATCAACTGCAAGGAACCTCCATGGAAGTAATATTGTTTCATGGATATGTCATATAATTTTAAATAACGCACATAGACGCGACCTTTTTGCCACTCATTAATATCTAATTGCTTTTCAGCTTCAGCTATTGTTGATTAAATTTGTTAAAAGGAGCTATTAAATGGAAAGATTAATATCTGTTACTGTATAACGACCACAAATGACCATAAAAATGACCACAAGAAATGGCCACTAATAATGACCACAAAGAATGACCACAAATAATGACCCCAAATAATGACCGCAAATAATGACCCCCCAATTAGAAATGATCAAATTTTAATTAAATCCATCCGATGGATTATAAGCTCTCTGTAGTTAATTACGTGGCTACAATATGACTGTCATAGTGAGTTGTCACAATTTGGATTCCCGTTTGGGTGGATTAGTGGATAAAACCTTTTATGGACTGATGGAAATTACTGACACCTCTGCAAAACACTAGCTCTCTTTCAAGCAGTATGGTCTCTGTGTAAATCCACTCCTCTATTTTATTTTAGCCTTCTCTGTTAGTCAAAGTCTTAATGTTTTCGGGCTGACTTAACCAGACTGTCTACATTCTTCAAGGCTAATCGCCCCCCCCCCCCTTTTTATTGCCAAATGTTATTAGGACATTATCCGTATCCCAGGGCAACAAGAGGAAGCCACTCTGGCTTACCGAAATTCCTGTAGTCTGGCGTAAGGGGAGATAATCTTGAACTTGTGTGACGAGGAGGGACAATGTATCAGTCCCGAAGCCTTGCCTCGGTAGGGACCGTGGAAGACTTATGTAACGGTGCCGATGGCACCCGGCAACAAAAGATATCTGCTTTAATGAGGCTTGTTAGTCGGGACTATTTTAGGTACACTGTGACACGAGGAAACGGCAGGGGCGGGGTGTGGAAGGCGCACTCCAGCCTTTTCGTCACAACATGAGTGGTCCCCCTTACCACATTTTGTCTCCTCTGGAAGTTTTTGAATGGCAAGAGGTGAGAGGGTGTTTGGTGGTGGGTGGCGGGGTGTGGTGGGGTGGTTGGGGTTGAGGTTGTGTGGTAGGGGTGGGGTGGTGTGTGCTGGGGTGACGTAGTGTGTGTGACGGGTGAGGTGGTGTGTGACGGGTGAGGTGGTGTGCGACGGTCGAGGTGGTGTGTGACGGTTGAGGTGGTGTGTGACGGGTGAGGTGGTGTGTGACGGGTGATGTTGTGTGTCACTGGGGTGAGGTGGTGTGTGACGGGTGAGGTGGTGTGTGACTGGGGTGAGATGGTGTGTGCTGGAGTGAGATAGAGTGTGTGACTCGGGTGAGGTGGTGTATGATGGGGTGAGGTGGTGTGTGGTAGAGTGTGTGACTGGGGTGAGATGGTGTGTCACTGGGGTGAGATAGAGTGTGTGACTGGGGTGAGGTGGTGTGTGACTGGGGTGAGATGGTGTGTGCTGGGGTGAGATAGAGTGTGTGACTGGGATGAGATGGTGTGTGCTGGGATGAGATAGAGTGTGTGACTGGGGTGAGATGGTGTGTCACTGGGGTGAGATAGAGTGTGTGACTGGGGTGAGATAGAGTGTGTGACTGGGATGAGATGGTGTGCTAGGGGTGGTGTGTGTGGCACGTGGTTGGGGTGACGTGGGGTGAGGTTGTGTGTGCTGAAGAGTTGTGCAGGATGTTCGTGTCATCATAGCACATATAACTGAGGATAGTCCTGATGGCGGTGGACGGTATGATGATACTGTCATTGATTTTTGTCCCAGTTGGTACTATTTTGGCCTGAGTTATGATCACTTTAAATAATGTAGCTGATTTATTGTTCAGATCATTTGTCAATTGTGATACCATCACCCTGAAGTCGAAAAAATTCACTGCTCCGACGTTAGAGTGTGTGTGTTTTTTAAAAAACATAAAACACATACATAAACACACAAAAATATATAAAAACATGTTTATATATTAAACGCATAAAACGCACACGAAAATACATAATGGTTTATAAAAATGGCAAATTAAGGGAAATACTGGTTTCCGTGACTTTGACTGTAACTACTTTACATGTACTTATGTTACAATTTCTATGGTTTGTCAATTACAAAAGTTGATATCACGTGACTATAATACCACTAGAAATGGAAATGTAAGAAACGTGTAAGGAAAAACTTTCACGGAAACAAGCGACCAGGGTTGTAAGGTCAGAGTTTATGCTGCTTACGTCTGCATTACTTTGATCACATGACGCACGGGGAAAGCATGACACCCCGAATTGCTTGACACCCCGAAGTATTAACCCCACGAAGTGCTTGACAACACGTAGTGCATGACACCCCGAAGTGCAAGACATCCCGAAAGTACAAGACTTGTACACCGCTACATTGCATATTACCATTAAGCCAATAATGAAATCCCACGACACAATCTCATTTCACGAACATTTTGCCCACAGCCATTTTGTAAATCTAAATGTCCCGGATGATGAGAGGAAATAGCATTTAAAAGTTGGCCGCCAAATGCCGAGCAAACGCGCCACTTCAGAACAATCGCGTGCCCCCTCGGCTCAGGCAGGACTGAACGTCAAAAAAAGAAAGCAACACCCTCCAGGGCATTAGTGGAAGCTTAATGGGGTGGCTTAATCCAACTGGTCACGCGCATTGTTGTGGCATTAGCCAATGGTATGCACCACTTTAAGCCTATTTATTCTTACAGCCAAACATTTGATGGCCGGGGGGATGCCATGAGGCGTAGTAATACTTATCGGCCCAGACAGAGTTGAGGTAACTATTTTTAGCTACATATAAATCACATGGAAATTCGTCTCGCGATCACTGCGCGTCCACGTGACAATGTTGTTCTCAATAACAGGTGGCAGGACTATTCCCTTTAGACGGGATATTTGGAATTCAAGGTGGGCATTGATTAAAAAATATTTGTTTTTGTAAGAAAAATATATAAAAAATTGTTTCGGATAGAAACCATAAGAACTTTTTATACTCATGTTGCAAAATTGTTTTTTTTTCAAAATGTTAACACTCATATCGGTACATCACTTCTATTTTGTTAACATTAATAAATGATTGGAGACAGGACACATAACTCCAGTTTATCGAATAAAGACAATGTCTCATGACAACGCTTCGCTCTTTTACTTCCTTTTAAGCTTTGAACGAATGTTCATAAATTCTAAGCAAAAATTACTTGTACGATGTAAAAAATTGTCATAAGATGGTCATTAATTGGATGTTATGCGCCTTATCAACCAAACATGACACCATGTCTCAGAAATACATCAGACACTATTTCAGGGGAAAAAAAACAGACAGTGCTTCAGATATATCCCAGACAGTACATCAGATATATCCCAGAAAGTACATCAGATATATCCCAGAAAGTACATCAGATATGTCATAGACAGTACTTCAGACTGTAACGCAGGGAGTACCAGGAGTGGAGCGTCACAAAACAAATGGCACGCCCCTGACTAGAGGCTGTAGCTGCTATCTACCGATTATGCCCTCATCATATGTTTGGTTATGTAAAGCAGATGAACATCGACCCCAAAAAAAATTGAAACAAAAAAAAAAACCACTTGTTCTGACTTACTTAGCTTTGCATGTAAAGAAATGTATTTTGACACCATTTCGTTCTTTCCTTCTACGGTAGCTGAGTTAAAACAAACAAACAAACAAAAAAACAATAATCGAATTTTAAATTAATTTAAAAAAATAAAAATACACCTTCTTGAAATAATTATAGACTTAAAAATTAAATAAACGTGCAGAAATTAATAAACATGCCGAAATTAATAAATGATATTAACAATCTTCACACGCTTGAACGAAGTCCTTCACATATTAGAAATTGTTGAACATGCAGAAGTCAATAAACGTAATAATGTCCCTAAGACTCGCACAAAAACATACGGTGAAAGATCTTTCTCTTACTGTGCCCCCAAACAATGGAATTCTCTTCCACTACACATCAGAAATATATCAACCATCACAGCCTTCAAAACTGCACTCAAAACACACCTCTTTAAACTTTAGTATCCTGACTGATTCCCCATCTGAAAGTTAAACGATGCTGCGGAGTGCCGTCCATGGCTTCACATGTAAATTGATATGGAATGGTTGGTTTTTAATTTATATTTTTTAAGTTCATTTTAATTTGTATGTACAGCGTGGTGAGTGCAGTCCTAGGCTGGGGTACATTGAATGTACAGCGTGGTGAGCCCAGCCCTAGGCTGTGGTACCTTGTATGTACAGCGTGGTGTATTATAATAATAAAACAGGTACTTGCTTCGCATGTCAACCTGACAAAACATTGCCCAAAAAATTGATGACTGGCGCTTGATACGAAGTAACCAGTCGCCGTGGTGGTCAACTACTATATACATATAAATAACAAGTTTGCAGAAGCGCAGATCCCAGTTTGGTCACTGATCACGAAATAGGCCAAGTGCTGGTACCAAACCGTATCAAAATGAGAGTTGCTTTGATTCTTCTAAAAATAGACTTCAACTGCTGTTTTCGATCTGATGCCAATCTGACTTTATCATGTGGAAAAGTTGTGAATGTCTTGTACAAACCGATAGCAGGCTCAAGCCCGATTTCTAAAACCAAGAAAAAAACCGGTTTGCCTAAAAAAATTAAAATAAAACCGAATTATAAAAATGAAATGCTGCTAACATCTCTAGCTCAGACCATGCAACTCGTTTCTCACTGCCGAATTAAGATTTATCATTCAGTCATCTACTGCATCCTGGTCTATTTCCAGTTGTCTTGACCAAGTCTTTCCATTGGTAAAAATAGGAAAAGACGAGAGAGTGAGGCTGACGAATTAAGCGATTCTCCCTCACTTTTAAACAAATTACAGCTCAAGTCAAGTGGAGGACGTATAACAATATAAGGACGTCCAACACTATAAGGACGTCCAACAATGTAAGGACGTACACCAATATAAGGACGTATACTAATATAAGGACGTACACCAATATAAGGACGTACACCAATATAAGGACGTACAACAGGTAAGGACGTACAACAATATATGGATGTCCAACACTATAAGGACGTCCAACACTATAAGGACGTCCCACAATATAAGGACGTCCAACAATATAAGGACGTCCAACAATATAAGGACATCCAACAATATAAGGACGAACAACAATATTTATTGGAGCCATTTGGAAATTAAGAAGAACATCTATCTACCCTCTAACACAAACATTATTTTATAGTGGACAACGCACGAGGGTTGGCTGACGTGGAGGCAGATGTTTATAGAAAATATTTTAGGAATTCGGGACACTCAATGCCAGAACCGTAAGCACTGAAGGCCAAAAACTTAAGTATTTTATTGATATCAATTTTTTAAATATATTTTAATACTATTTATAAAAACCCCTTTCCCATCTATTGTGAAGTTGAACACCCATCATTGATCCCATTGGTCCCATTGATCCCATTGGTCCCATTGATCCCATTGATCCCATTGGTCCCATTAATCCCATTGATCCCATTGATCCCATTGATCCCATTGGTCCCATTGATCACATTGGTCCCATTGATCCCATTGATCCCATTGGTCCCATTGATCCCATTGATCACATTGGTCCCATTGATCCCATTGGTCCCATTGATCCCATTGATCCCATTGGTCCCATTGATCCCATTGATCCCATTGGTCCCATTGATCCCATTGGTCCCATTGATCCCATTGGTCCCATTGGTCCCATTGATCCCATTGATCCCATTGGTCCCATTGATCCCATTGGTCCCATTGATTCCATTGGTCCCATTGGTCCCATTGATCCCATTGATCCCATTGGTCCCATTGATCCCATTGGTCCCATTGATCCCATTGGTCCCATTGATCCCATTGGTCCCATTGATCCCATTGATCCCATTGGTCCCATTGGTCCCATTGATCCCATTGGTCCCATTGATCCCATTGGTCCCATTGATCCCATTGGTCCCATTGATCCCATTGGTCCCATTGATCCCATTGATCCAATTGATCCCATTGATCCCATTTGTCCCATTGGTTCCATTGATCCCATTGATCCCATTGATCCAATTGATCCCATTGATCCCATTGGTGCCATTGATCCCATTGGTCCCATTGGTCCACAAACCTGAGATTCCTTATGCGTAACTGTTGTCCTCGATAGTTAAATTGAATTCACACCAAATATCACAAACAAAATAACACCTAACTGTATGTTAAAAAAATATCGGATAAAAAAATATTTTCCTGTGCTTTTCTTCAAGCTTAAAATGTCCACCTAAAATTCCTGGTTCAGTTGCAGTCAATACAAACAAATGTCATCCAGATATCCAATTAATTGGTGGATTTTATATGAATATGAACGAGGAATTTAAACCCCTCAAAAATAATGAAGGTAATGAATCGATTTTCCTCTTGTGTTATTTTTAGAAATCAATAACATCTTGTGTTTCTCATATCGATTACCCGACTTATTTGACCAGTGACCGTAAAATGTTGAACTATGTCAAACGAACTGAAGTGGCCCGTTCAGTTGAACTCAAGTGGGCCGTACAGTTGAACTGAAGTGGCCCGTTCAGTTGAACTCAAGTGGGCCGTACAGTTGTCCCCTCGATGCCGCCATGCTCTGGGGAGGCTGACACCCTTAGTGATGCATTTAATGGGGCTGCCGAGCGTGACTTCTGATTGGGGTTCCGTATTACAGGTTAGGGGTCAGTTATGGATCAGTTAGGGGTTAGTTGGGGTTAGTTAGGGGTCGTTTAGGGGTCGGGTAGGGGTCAGGTATGGGTCAGTTTGCAAGTCAGGTTGTTTTATCATCTGGTAAGTGGGGTCGTGAATATCTCTTTAAGTAGTTCTGGTTGTGGGGATTGTATGGAGAAATCGTTTTGTTAGTGTCACGGTGTCACGGTGTCACTGTGTCACGGTGTCATGGTGTCATGGTGTCACGGTGTCACGGTGTCACGGTGTCATGGTAAATTAAGGAATTGCGCCGCGGATATGATTAGGTCATGTCAAACTACAAATGGTGTTGTATTGGTGTTGTGGTGGTGTTGTAGTGGTGTTGTAGCGGTGGTGGTAGAGTGCACAGGGCACTGTACTATAGAAAAAAGAAGTTTTTTTTTTACAGGCGTCTTTCCGTATACAGATGTCAATTTGGGGTATGTGATTCAGTCCACATTTCTCTCTATAAACTTCAACTTATAAGGTTACAATTTGCTTTTATATATTTATTTTGTACAAGTCATAGACACTGTCATCCTATTCTCTAATTCAGTGCTGTACAAAATATTGCACCACAAAAACATATCCTGCGTTTTGTCATGACGTTGCGACAACCCCCAACCCTAGCATAGGTGAGCCAACCCAGGCATAGGTGAGCCAACCCAGGCATAGGTGATCCAACCCAGGCATAGGGGAGCCAACCCAGGCATAGGTGAGCCAACCCAGGCATAGGTGAGCCAACCCAGGCATGGGTGAGCCAACCCAGGCATAGGTGAGCCAACCCAGGCATAGGTGATCCAACCCAGACATAGGTGAGCCAACCCAGGCATAGGTGAGCCAACCCAGGCATAGGTGAGCCAACCCAGGCATAGGTGAGCCAACCCAGGCATAGGTGAGCCAACCCAGGCATAGGTGAGCCAACCCAGGCATAGGGGAGCCAACCCAGGCATAGGGGAGCCAACCCAGGCATAGGGGAGCCAACCCAGGCATAGGGGTGCCAACCCAGGCAGAGGGGAGCCAACCCAGGCAGAGGGGAGCCAACCAGAATAATATTGATGCATGTTGGCTTATGCCTTATTCCAACACAAAGACAAATGTCGGTATAGCTGTCATGTATTCTCTAGGCAAAAGTGAAAAACATTTAATACAATGTTCTCAGTTGAATCCAGCTGATCCTTTTGATCTGTTATGCCCATTCATGTCGTGTGGATCTCCCCTTAGCCCCAGATTAAACTAAAAATTATCCACAGGGATCTTTTTATCCACGAATATGACGGGCCTTGTCCGATAATGGATGATTAATAACGTTGTACATCTTTTGTGATGTTTCTTATGACATTATGTATTTGTTGCACTTTTAACACATACATGTGTTGTTACGCATACACAACACAAAACACACAACTTATCACAATACGTCCAGACTCCTCAATAAACACAAAACACAACACACAACTTATCGCAAGACGTCCAGTCTTCTCAATAAACACAAAACACAACACACAACTTATCGCAAGACGTCCAGTCTTCTCAATAAACACAAAACACAACACAAAACTTATCACAAGACGTCCAGTCTTCTCAATAAACACAAAACACAACACACAACTTATCGCAAGACGTCCAGTCTTCTCAATAAACACAAAACACAACACACAACTTATCGCAAGACGTCCAGTCTTCTCAATAAACACAAAACACAACACACAACTTATCGCAAGACGTCCAGTCTTCTCAATAAACACAAAACACAACACACAACTTATCGCAAGACGTCCAGTCTTCTCAATAAACACAAAACACAACACAAAACTTATCACAAGACGTCCAGTCTTCTCAATAAACACAAAACACAACACACAACTTATCGCAAGACGTCCAGTCTTCTCAATAAACACAAAACACAACACACAACTTATCGCAAGACGTCCAGTCTTCTCAATAAACACAAAACACAACACACAACTTATCACAAGACGTCCAGTCTTCTCAATAAACACAAAACACAACCTATCGCAAGATGCCCAGACTCCTCAATAAACACAAAACACAACACACAACTTATCACAAGACGTCCAGTCTTCTCAATAAACACAAAACACAACACACAACTTATCGCAAGACGTCCAGTCTTCTCAATAAACACAAAACACAACACACAACTTATCACAAGACGTCCAGTCTTCTCAATAAACACAAAACACAACACACAACTTATCACAAGACGTCCAGTCTTCTCAATAAACACAAAACACAACACACAACTTATCACAAGAAGTCCAGTCTTCTCAATAAACACAAAACACAACACACAACTTATCACAAGACGTCCATTCTTCTCAATAAACACAAAACACAACACACAACTTATCACAAGACGTCCAGTCTTCTCAATAAACACAAAACACAACCTATCGCAAGATGCCCAGACTCCTCAATAAACACAAAAGCAGCACAAAAAAGTGAGGAGCAATGGCCTAAGAAGGGGTTGTTTAATTACAACCTTATTATTGAATACTATGAGAGAACTTAGATATAGACAGACACACATAAATACACACACACACATACACATACACACACAAACAAACTTTGACCACTCAAAATGTCAATGAAATATTAATTTGTAAGAAGAAAGTGTCAAGGTCATAACCAAAGATATCATCGAAAAAAACAACTATTAAATTAATCGCTAATTATAGATATGTTAACATCGCCAATATAAGCAGGGGCGTAACTGGGTTTTTGGCGCCCTTGGCTAATTTATTTTCTAAATAATAAAAATTAAAAAATTAGAGATTTAACGGCGCCCTTTTGAACAGGCGCAGGCCGGCGCCCTTGGCAACTGCCCCAATGCCAAGCCGTTGTTACGCCTCTGAATATAAGTAATCGTAATCACCACCCCTAATATAAATATTTGTCCATAAGCTTCGGTTCTACTGAAATGTTTGCTATTACTAGATCACCTTGTAGAAAACATCTACTTGATCATGTTAAATTGCCGTCTATAAACAATTTCATTTAAAAAAATTTGTTTAACGGTGATACCTATAAGAACAGTAAATCATTCGAGTTTTTTTTCACGTTTTCATTTTGGTTTGCCGCGGAAATCAAGGAAGGGTCAAGGTCGCGGATAACTAGGAAGGGTCTAGGTCGCGAAAATCTAGGAATGATCTAGCAAGGGTCGAGGTGGCGGATAACTAGGCAGAGTCTAAGTCGCGAAAATCTGGGAATGGACTAGGTCGCGGAAATCTAGGAAGGGTCAAGGTCGCGGAACTGTAACAAGGGTCAAGGTCGACGATATCCAGGGTGAGTCAATGTCGCGGATATCTAGGAAGGGTCAAGGTCGCGGATATCTAGGAAGGGTCAAGGCTGGGGATAGGGTCTAGTTATGCTGTGAATGGAAAAAAAAAATGTTGCGGATCACTGTTTTATATCAATTAACTTTAAAAAAAATATATATTACTGTGTAAATTTGGTGAAAAACGTCGAGGTTTATTTGTGGCACAAGAAGGGACACAGACTCGCATGCCAACCGCGGAACGGTGATGGACCATACCTGCAATGGTTTCTGCACTGGAACTAAAATAACCAAGAACAGAAACTCTAGCTAACCAATACGTCCAACCAATTGTTGAACAAATGCACTATAACACTTTTGTGTATGCACTCTGAGCCACACAAATATACCAGAATGTCTCAATGCACTCTTGGGTGTCAACCTCCCATATACCAGAATGTCTTAATGCACTCTTGGGTGTCAACCTCCCATATACCAGAATGTCTCAATGCACTCTTGGGTGTCAACCTCCCATATAACAGACTGTCTCAATGCACTCTTGGGTGTCAACCTCCCATATCCCAGAATGTCTCAATGCACTCTTGGGTGTCAACCTCCCATATACCAGAATGTCTCAATGCACTCTTGGGTGTCAACCTCCCATATACCAGACTGCCTCAATGCACTCTTGGTGTCAACCTTCCATATACCAGAATGTCTCAATGCACTCTTGGGTGTCAACCTCCCATATACCAGAATGTCTCAATGCACTCTTGGGTGTCAACCTCCCATATACCAGAATGTCTCAATGCACTCTTGGGTGTCAACCTCCCATATACCAGACTGTCTTAATGCACTCTTGGGTGTCAACCTCCCATATACCAGAATGTCTCAATGCACTCTTGTCAGCCAATGTCCCATATACCGGACTGCCTCAATGCACTCTTGCCAGCCAACTTCCCATCTGCTTCAATGCACTCTTGTCAGCCAACATCCCATATACCGGACTGCCCCATAGGCATCCCCCCATATGCAAAACTATCTCAGTGCACTAATGTCAGCCATACCCCACCCCCATATACCAGACTGTCTCAATGCACTCTTGCGAGCCATATGCCCCCTTACATATCCATACCCCCATATACAAGACTGCCTCACTGCATATCCATACCCCCATATACAAGACTGCCTAAGTTCTAAAGCTTACCTACATGCCGCTGTTTGTTCATTAAAGTATTCCAATGTTTAGTCTTTATCAACACCAAGCATCTCTCCAAGATCAGCATCATAGTTTTTAATTATACCCTATTGACACTATACCAGCCTCCAGCCTGACATGATTGGACTATGCCACCCTGGCATGGTTTCACTCGTATCCGGAAATTTGATCGAAAGAAATTTCGTGGACAGAAAATTGATCGACGGAAAGTTGACTGAACGGAAATTTGGTCAAATCGTTTTTTTAGTTTATACGTTAAAATTTTGCGTCAAATTTCTTGTTGAACGCATTATTTTGTTTTACTGTATAGTATATTGCGTTCAAAAAGAAATTTGACGAAAATTTTAACGTCTGAACTGAAAAAAAGCTTCGACCAAACAAGTGTTCGATCAAATTACCGTCGATCAATTTTCCGTCGACGAAATTTCTTTCGATCAAATTTCCGATAACCGGTTTCACTATCCAATCTTGAAATAACTGAACTATGCCATCCTGACATGATTAGACTATGACATGATTACACTATACCATCCTTACATGAATGAAATATACCATCCTGGCACGAGGAGACACACCATCTTGAAATGATTCCACTCATCAAGGAAGGTAGAAGATAGATAACTGGTGGTGTCAATGGGACGTCAGCATCGAAACAAATTTTTAAAGAAACCGGATATAATCAAAATCATTTAGAGATTTTTGCTTTTCTTTCATTATATTTAATTTAAATAATTGTTTTTCTTCATTTCCTCTCTGAAAAAACTTGACAAGAAATTTAATACAACTAGGTATTGATAGCCGCTTAATACAGCGCTACATTAATACATTATGGAAATAAAGTGGGGGTTTAATATTTTTAAAAAATATTCAAGTATTGATTTTGGTTCCACCCAAAAGTAGCTTTGGTGATCACAGTGAGCCTTCTTGTTGATGGAATTGGGATAACAAAAAATCATCCGCCAAAAGACTTGCAAAAACAAAAAATAGTTCCATTAAAAAAACTTGGACGACCACAGCTTCCATTAAAATTGTCCGGCGGATGTCTTGCTGTGACAGGGAGAAATTCAATTCTGTAATTCTTACAGGGTAGGGTAGTCAGGGGCGTAACTGTAGGGCGGAGGAGGCAATCAATGATGTATTAATGTCGAATAAATTGACATATTGCTATAGCTGTTCCCTTATTACGCTCAAATGAGAGATTCCTGCTTTTTATCTAGAAGGCTAACTTCCTTTAATAATATAGAGCTATAACATAACCCACTGGTCGCTGGGGTACCTTTCCCACACATGGAGTGTAATGCTAGGTTGTGCCATGTACATGTACTTCGTACAGGGCGCTGCAACAAGCTGAATGGGTAGGCTTCAATGGAGTGGGGGGGGGGGTGGGGGGCTGGCCGCCCCAGGGTGAGGAAAGTGCTGAATTTCTTTCAAAGCACGAAGAAATACACACTTTTAAACAAACAAATCCTTTTTGTTGACCTTAGTTGTTGACCGTAGTGTTGACCTTAAACTGTTGACCGTAATGTTGACCTCAGTTGTTGACCGTAGTGTTGATCTTAGTTGTTGAACGTAGTGTTGACCTTAGTTGTTGACCTTAGTGTTGACCTTAGTTGTTGACCGTAGTGTTGACCTTAGTTGTTGACCATAGTGTTGATCTTAGTTGTTGACCGTAGTGTTGACCTTATTTTTGACCTTGGTGTTGACTTTGGTGTTGACCTTACGGTTATCTAAGTGTTGACCTTAGTGTTTACACGTATCTATTTATTTTAGGGTAGGATAGCGGGGTGGGGGATGGGTGGGGTGAGGTGTCCACTCCTACGTCCGTCCAAACGTGTGTGCAGTGGAAGTAGAGAACACAACGTAAAAATTTCCATATGTAATTCGGAAGCGGCGCATGAATAAATTAGCATAAAATAAGGATCGCCTTCGCTGGGATATTTCTCTAATAGAGTTTATCTCACGTGGAGATAGTGTGCACTCTAATTATCATCTCTGCATTTTTCTTATCAACTGTTCACTCTACTTACACACTATGCACTCTACTTATCAACTGTGCACACTTCCTATCAACAGTGCACTCTACCTATCAACTACGCTTTCTACTTATCAGTTGTGCACTCTAATAATCAACTGTTCACTCTACTTATCAACTGTGCACTCTACTTTTCAACTGTGCCGACTACCTATCAATCGTGCATTCTACTTATCAACTATGCAGTCTTCTTATCAACTACGCAGCCTTCTAATCAACTGCGCACTCTATTCATCAACTGTGCAATCTACTTTTCAACTGTGCACTCTACTTATCAACTCTGCACTCTACTTATCAACTCTGCACTCTACTTATCAACTCTGCACTCTACTTATCAACTGTGCACTCTACTTATCAACTCTGCACTCTACTTATCAACTCTGCACTCTACTTATCAACTCTGCACTCTACTTATCAACTGTGCACTCTACTTATCAACTCTGCACTCTACTTATCAACTGTGCACTCTACTTATCAACTGTGCACTCTACTTATCAACTGTGCACTCTACTTATCTACTGTGCACTCTACTTATCAACTCTGCACTCTGCAAAACTCCGTTGTTTATTACTTTTATTTTTTTTGAAGACATTAATTTGTGTTCATTTAAAAAAAATATTACTTAACGTAGTGGACTTCAGTTAGAACGTTCGTTTGGTCCGATTATGTGGTAAATTCTGTCAACCTTTGTATGACCATTCAGAGAACTAGAGCTTATCTTGGCGTCTCAGCTTTGACGGACCACCCCTGTTCATCTCCCTTGTCGACTGGGTTCTTTCCTTTCTGGAAGAGTTGCTTTACTTTGCTATCAGACCGAGATTTTGACGGGATGGCTGGAACTAAATCCACTCGCATTATCTTGACTCTTGTTACAGACAGTCAGAATAAAGTGCTGTGTAACATTGGCATAGTCTTAGCTTGTAACATTGGCATAGTCTTAGCTTGTAACATTGGCATAGTCTTAGCTTGTAATAGTGTCATCTAGTCTTGACTTGTAACATTGTCATATAGTCTTAGCTTGTAACATTGGCAGATTTAGTTTGTAACATTGACATAGATTTAGCTTGTAGCATTGGCATAGTCTGAGATTGTAACATTGTCATCTAGTCTTGACTTGTAACATTGTCATCTAGTCTTAGCTTGTAACATTGGCAGATTCAGTTTGTAACATTGACATAGATTTAGCTTGTAGCATTGGCATAGTCTGAGATTGTAACATTGTCATCTAGTCTTGACTTGTAACATTGTCATCTAGTCTTAGCTTGTAACATTGGCAGATTCAGTTTGTAACATTGACATAGATTTAGCTTGTAGCATTGGCATAGTCTGAGATTGTAACATTGTCATCTAGTCTTGACTTGTAACATTGTCATCTAGTCTTAGCTTGTAACATTGGCAGATTCAGTTTGTAACATTGACATAGATTTAGCTTGTAGCATTGGCATAGTCTGAGATTGTAACATTGTCATCTAGTCTTGACTTGTAACATTGTCATCTAGTCTTAGCTTGTAACATTGGCAGATTCAGTTTGTAACATTGACATAGATTTAGCTTGTAGCATTGGCATAGTCTGAGATTGTAACATTGTCATCTAGTCTTGACTTGTAACATTGTCATCTAGTCTTAGCTTGTAACATTGGCAGATTCAGTTTGTAACATTGACATAGATTTAGCTTGTAGCATTGGCATAGTCTGAGATTGTAACATTGTCATCTAGTCTTGACTTGTAACATTGTCATCTAGTCTTAGCTTGTAACATAGGCAGATTCAGTTTGTAACATTGACATAGATTTAGCTTGTAGCATTGGCATAGTCTAAGATTGTAACATTGTCATCTAGTCTTGACTTGTAACCTTGTCATCTAGTCTTAGCTTGTAACATTGGCAGATTCAGTTTGTAACATTGACATAGATTTAGCTTGTAGCATTGGCATAGTCTAAGATTGTAACATTGTCATCTAGTCTTGACTTGTAACATTGTCATCTAGTCTTAGAATGTAACATTGTCATCTTGTCTTAGAATGTAACATTGTCATCTAGTCTTAGAATGTAACATTGTCATCTAGTCTTAGAATGTAACATTGTCATCTAGTCTTAGAATGTAACATTGTCATCTAGTCTTAGAATGTAACATTGTCATCTAGTCTTAGAATGTAACATTGTCATCTAGTCTTAGAATGTAACATTGTCATCTAGTCTTAGAATGTAACATTGTCATCTAGTCTTAGAATGTAACATTGTCATCTAGTCTTAGAATGTAACATTGTCATCTAGTCTTAGAATGTAACATTGTCATCTAGTCTTAGAATGTAATATTGGCATAACTATTCAGGCTATTTTTAAAAACAAAATTAATTCTTCAAATTTTTTAAAAAAGCAATAATATTCTTACCTTCAATCTATCACATTCTTACCTTCAATCTATCACATTCTTACCTTCAATCTATCACATTCTTACCTTCAATCTATCACATTCTTACCTTCAATCTATCACATTCTTACCTTCAATCTATCACATTCTTACCTTCAATCTATCACATTCTTACCTTCAATCTATCACATTCTTACCTTCAATCTATCACATTCTTACCTTCAATCTATCACATTCTTACCTTCAATCTATCACATTCTTACCTTCAATCTATCACATTCTTACCTTCAATCTATCACATTCTTACCTTCAATCTATCACATTCTTACCTTCAATCTATCACATTCTTACCTTCAAGCCGACCTCCAGATCTTTCTTAATAGACATCTAACATTGCTGATTTAAAAAGCGCAGATCCAATGATACATTTGTGCATGTAACAACATGGTTACATTCACCTGGGCCATGTTGATTGTATTCGTGTTATTTAATCATTCACTTTACTGGCACATACACGATCTTCACAAATACGATATAAGCACATCTTGATTTTTAATCATCACTATATTTATTTATCTATTTTTATACAAGTCACAATGATAATAAAGTCTCCGATAGTGGAGAAAGATAATACTTTGTCTTAATACCTCACACAAGCTACTACTACAATATTACTCAACTACACAAGATGGCACAGAATGAAATTCTGGAAGAGCAAAAACACAAATCTCCATACTGTTGAATACCTAACCGTTCTCTTTCTTCTGCCCTTGACATTCCTCTTTACTTCCGGTACATATTAATTTACTAAAACAATATGTTATCCAAGATAAAATAATTTGACCTGTTACAGTGCATTACATGGCATTGGCTAAGTTATAATTATTGGCTAAATTATATTTTTGGCTAAGTTATAATTATTGGCTTAATTATGACTATTGGCTAAGTTATAATTATTGGCTAAGTTACCTCAGTAAGTATTGACCCTGGTGCTCTTAAAACTTTTTTACATCAAATGACCTCTTGCCTACTAATGTGCACCTCCTATCATAATATTCACATTACTTCGTATTACCTCCTGCCTACTAATGTGCACCTCCAATCATAATATTCACATTACTTCGTATTACCTTCTGCCTACTAATGTGCACCTCCTATCATAATATTCACATTACTTCGTATTACCTTCTGCCTACTAATGTGCACCTCCTATCATAATATTCACATTACTTCGTATTACCTTCTGCCTACTAATGCGCACCTCCTATCATATTCACACACCTCCCCTGAACAAACACACCCCCACCCCCACCCCCCACCCCATACACACACTCCAGCCATGCTCTCAGAGCATAAATAAAGCAATCAAGATAGAAGCGAGACAGCAATTTTGATTAATTTCTTAAGGAGCAATTTCCAACCTTCACGCATTACCTTCCTAACTCCACAGTAAGACATACTCACATACCTTGTATCAAAAAGTCCCCTTTGTATATTTAAAAAAATCCTCATCAAATTGTGTCTAATCCTAACATCCAGCTGTATCCAATGCTCCTTGACGTGTGTATCCTATCCCATTCGCTTGTATCCGATGCTCACATCCATTGATATCCTAGTCGTCTGTCCTGGTAATCATTACTCATCGACTAGTATCCAATAGCCACATCCCTTTGTATCCAATAGTTACATCCCCTTGTATCCAATACTCACATCCCCTTGTATCCAATAGTCACATCCCCTTGTATCCAATAGTCACATCCCCTTGTATCCAATAGTCACACCCCCTTGTATCCAATATTCACATCCCCTTGTATCCAATAGTAATATCCTTTTGTATCCAATAGTCACATCCCCTTGTATGCGATAGTCACATCCCCTTGTATCCAATAGTCACACACCTTTCTATGCAATATGTACTCGCTTTTCCTTGCCTCCAATACTTACCTCCAATTTAATCCATTACTTATGTTCATTGTAATACATGTCCAGATCCTTGTACATCTTAAAAAACAACTTTCCCTCTAAACATCATCCACCATCTCCCGAATTTCAAGTCTTATTACCCCCCCCCCCACCCTTTTTTCCATCTCCCAACCCCCCATTATGGAAGCTGTTATGAAATATCACAATTAGAGAGCACGCAGATTTCTGGAACAAGAATTATGTATCTCCTGCGTTTTAATCATTGTAAATACCAATTTTGGTCTTTTTTTATAATATATATTATTGAATTTGTTCTATGTATCTTGTCTTTCCTCAGTGTCTTCCCGGCGATCTTTTCCAAGCCTTTGAAATGTGATCAATACACATCCCCCTTTTTTATCAGCTCCCAGCAGCCTGTTATTTTTTCTTTCTGTGTCTCTCGCTCTCTCTCTCTCTCTCTCTCTCTCTTACTGTCTCTCACTGTCTCTCTGTCTCTAGGTTATAATTATTGACTCAGTCTCTTTCTGTCTCTATCTGTGTCTCATCTATGCCTATCTCTATCTCTTCCTGTCTATCTTTCTCTCTCTGTCTCTCCCTCTCTCTCTCTCGTTCTCTCTCTCTCTCTCTGCCAATATCTTGCTCTCTCTATCTCTATCAGTCTGTATATCTCTGTCTTTCTATATCTGTCTCCCTCTGTCTCTCTCTGCCTCTCTCTCTGTCTCTGTCTGTTCCTCTATGTTTCTCCCTAATACGTTCTCTTCCTCTCCATCTCTACATCAATTCACCCCCTCTATCCCACCCTCTCTCTCTCTCTCTTCCCTACTCAGTCGACTAGAACATAAAAGTACTACTCACGAGGCTAAACTTAGCCGTTGTTCTCAAGGAAAACACACACAATGATTGGCATGCAAGCCTCGCCATTCCCACAGCGCGTAAAGCCACACCAATCCCGTCCATTTGATACCCGACAACTTTTTTTCACACCTAGCAGCAATTTGCTACACTACACCAGGGTTTGTTCTGATCGTATTTTTAGACTAATTATCTCTCCGCACGCTTCTCTTCCCATCAGCTTCACTGCCGGAGTAAAGGTAAAGAGGACCCGACCGGGTTGTAACAATGGGACCCGCACGGATCATCGCGTTTAAGCGAAACACTTTAGAAACTTAATCATAAATATCATTGTTCAAACCACAGTGTATTCATCCGCTAAATCATTTTTGGTCACCCTTTCTTCCAAATGCACCGAAGTGCACAATATTGGCTAAAGAAAAGTTCCACACTTAAGATTCTAGCTGAACTGGTGATATATCCCATAGCTGTTCACTAACCTGGGCTTGTTTTGAGTGACATGGTTGACTGGAGTAAACAGACGGAACATGGAACAAGGCACACGGAACAAGGCACACGGGACAAGGAACAACTCCTTATTTTTTTCGAGAGTAGTTGATCATTTAGTTAACTGGTTATTGGGTGGGGGGCGATGGAATGCAGCAGCCAAGGAATGCAACAGCCAAGGAATGCAACAGCCAAGGCATGCAACAGCCAAGGCATGCAGCAGCCAAGGAATGCAACAGCCAAGGAATGCAACAGCCAAGGAATGCAACAGCCAAGGAATGCAACAGCCAAGGGATGCAACAGCCAAGGAATGCAACAGCCAAGGAATGCAACAGCCAAGGAATGCAACAGCCAAGGAATGCAACAGCCAAGGAATGCAACAGCCAAGGAATGCAACAGCCAAGGGATGCAACAGTCACAGCATGCAACAGCCAAAGAATGCAACAGCCAAGGAATGCAACAGTCAAGGGATGCAACAGCCAAGGAATGCAACAGCCAAGGGATGCAACAGCCAAGGGATGCAACAGCCAAGGGATGCAACAGCCAAGGGATGCAACAGCCAAGGGATGCAACAGCCAAGGGATGCAACAGCCAAGGAAAGCAAATGCCATGGAATTCAATTTCTGCCTATCAGCTGTTTGTTTTCGAGACATCCGTAGGGTCATCTGTCTGTAGGGTCATTTGCTGTAGGGTCATATGTCTGTAGGGTCATATGTCTGTAGGGTCATCTGTTCGTAGGGTCATATGTCTATAGGATCATATGTCTGTAGGGTCATATGTCTGTAGGGTTATCTGTCTGTAGGATCATCTGTCTGTAGGTCATATGTATGTAGGGTCATATGTCTGTAGGGTCATCTATTCGTAGGGTTATATGTCTGTAGGTCCATCTGCTCGTAGGGTCATCTGTCTGTAGGGTCCTATGACAGTAGTGTCAGACTTCCTTACGTTAAATCCGTCTGCCTGCTACGCCACGGGTCTCTTTGAGCGAGCATTCAACTTTATTCTCTTTTAACCGGGCTCTCTATTAAGTGAACGTTTCTGATACAATGAGTTGTTTGTGACGAACACCTGACTTAGTATTGTTTTTGATGACTACCTGACTTTGTATTGTCTACCTTGACGGTGTCTACACAAAACTCATCTCTGGCATCACTGAATATAACTCACATTCGTTTCTAAACCTTTTGGCTTGAATTACTTATTTTTTTTTAGCTGAGTAAAAAACTTTCAGTGAGTGAATTATATGCATGATATATATCTGCTAACAACTACACGTTCACAATCCAAAGAGGTGGCTACACATGTGTTATCGTCTTCGACACACAAAATGGTTTTCAAACAAGCACTATTCCTTTACACGCACTTTATAAAGCAAATATGTTTTATATGGATCCTAGTCCGTGCTGCAGGGTAAAAATCGTTGACTGATATAGTGGGGTTAATTATAGTCGGCGAATCTGTATTGGAAATAATGGGTTAACGCGAACAATGTGCAGAACTACATGTTTTGTTTGTGTCAATAGATGACTTAGAATACTGAAGGTATCTATTGATCACAACGGTCTCTTGTGCCTTTGTTGAGTGTCTTTCGTGTCTGTTGTGTTAGACTTTTCTTCTGTTGGGTTTATCAGGGTTTTTAAATACTTTATAGTAACCTCGCTTTTGTCTGTCTGTGGCTGGCTGGGTGGCAAAAATCTTCGGACGTCTACCTGGCCCACTTCCCGTCAACCTATCGTGCTGAAACTTGACACCTAGACTCGTTGCCGATGACAACACATTCTTTCAGATTTTCAGCCCCAACCTCAACGCCCAAAAAAATCTATGTTTCTCGTTTTGTTTCTAAGGGAAGTAGAAAGAAATTCCCGAAAACTGCGCTAAATGAGATTCTTTTTAAAAAAGATATCGCACGTGCGTTAAGCTCGTAATATATTTTTTTTTTTTTTAAATTTTTTGCTGAAATAAATCTTCAGTGTAAAAGCGTGTGGGAATTAGAATATTAGTATAGTTAAGGGGCGTGAAAAATGTGCGGTTGTGAGCCTTGGGTATTTGGGAGTCCTAATTTGGATTCTTATAAAGTGTATTACTTGTATTGGCCTACATGTTTTGTAAAATGTTTAGCCTCATCCCCCCTCCCCACTGCTGGATATTATATATTTTATTTAAAGGATTTATACGTAACACTTTGTTTTTAGGTGTTGATACATTTATGCTTCTTTGGGGAAGGGGGGCACTTGCTTTATACATTCTATTGTGTCTGATCTAGGGGCGTCTTTATTTATTTGGTAGGGGCGGGGCGGGTGGGGTCAGGGGGGAGGTCATGTCAGGTTGAACACATAGCTAAAGTTGAACTTAGTCGGGTATTCAGGCTATGTGCCAGGTAGCATATAATCATACCATCTTTCCTTGATGTAGGCGTCAGAGTAGGAGTGTTTTTACCTTTTCCTGGGACGAACCGTCTCAGTACAGCCTCTCTTTGCCTCGGACAGCCTTAAAACACCTGGCATACAGTTAGTCATAGTTTAACCATATATATGTTGTACAACCTGGCATACAGTTAGTCATTGTCTAACCTAATATCTGTTGTAGCACCTGGCATACAGTTAGTCATAGTCTAACAATACATCTGTTGTACAATCTGGCGTACAGTAAGTCAAAGCCTAACCGTAAGTCTGTTATACAACCTCACACTGACACACTTTGCCATAGACTAAGGCAGGCCTGCACAACTCAAAATGTAAGACGGGCCGTAATACATTATGAAAAACTAGTGCGGGCCAAAAGAAAATAGGGGAGGGGGGGAGCTATTAAGAAAATAATACAAATAAAAAATATTTATTTACTTCGCGGGCCGCAAAGTGGGTGCTGTATGTTATGCATGCCTGATCTAAGAATATAATTGGTGTCAATCCTACATACGTTAGTTAATATTAGTGAAAATGGTCATTGCGGTGAGCACATTAGGGGACACGACCAGTACAGCTCAATGACTCAATGCTGTGGTTCTATCATCAATACACTATTGTGTCAGCATTCCCTATAGTGTATCTTCGAGTATGTTTTTGTCCAACAATATTGGATTCTATATTTTACCAGCTGCACTTCATTTTCATGATACAAACGACGATGCTCATTTGACAAACCGGTTATCGGTTTCCAGAAACGGGTTTGAGCCGGTGATTGTATTTTAAAATGCTTTTCCAATTTTTTCGTACATCAATGTCAGCTTGACATAATATTAACTATTATTATTTGTTCCAGTGGCAAGGGTTAGTCAAGGCGACTGGAAACAGACCAGGATGCAGTAGATGACCCGGAGTGTGTCTTGTGTCTCACTTTTATGCGTTCCACGTCACACGAGCGCTTGGAATTTTCACTGTGTCGCTGTCATACCGCCTACGGGACTAATTTCAGAGTTTGCGTTCTCTTAGGGAGAAGAAGAGGAAGACAAAGAAAAAGATGGGAAGATAATATCAAAGAATGGACTGGATTACAACTAGGCGATGCTATGCGTAGGGGAGAAGACCGAGAGGAATGGAGAAGAATAGTGTACATGTCATCTGTGGCGCCCCAACGGTCGAAGGACTACGGGACCTGATGATGATGATGAGATGACTTTCTAACAACTAAAACTCGGGTTCGGTTCGTTAGGGTTGTGTTCAGTAACCACTGACGTTCGGCACGCTCGGCTACTAGAGGAATCTGAAATTAGTTTGGTTTTAATGTCCATAACATAAATAATATATCATTACATTTTTTAGAAACATAAAAATTTAAAATAGAAATATAAAAATTACACATCATAGTACACATCTTATTGCGCCTATATTTATACGTGGGTTTTTAAACTCGACAACGATCGAAAGCTTCAAGGCTGCCCTGGCATCTGCTAGGAGCCGTTAGATTGGCAACATCGCTTCCCCAACCGTTGCACATATGCCAGTATATGGATGCAGCAACGTACCGAACCAGAACCAGAACCAGAGAACTATAACAAAAAACGTGGGTTTTTAAAATGTAATGAAAAGATAGGGAAACATAAATTTGCATTTGCTTTAAGTTTTAACGTGGATGCTCATTACAGGAGGATACGAAAGGGTTTAGCACTCCTTTCAACCCGGAACGCTCGCCGATACTTCTCTTATACAATGTGTCTTACAAGTATACACGGGTCTAGCTTTTTGGGGTTTTTGAACGATACAAGTTGTTGACACGGGGTGAAAGAGAGAGAGTCGGCTACAGTGTGTTGTTTAATTTGCCACGCCTTAGTAGAACTCAAATGTCCTACGCTAATGACTTGGCGGCAGAGATGACACTTTCGTCAAACATTATCCGATCTGGTCACATTCGGCAAACATTGTCTGATGTGGCCACATTAGAAAAACATTGTCTGATGTGACCACATTCGTCAAACATGGTCTGATGGGGCTACATTCGTCAAACATTGTATGATGTGGCCACGTTCGCAAAACATTTTCTGACGTGCCACATTCGTCAAACATGTCTGATGTAGCCACATTCGCAAAACATTGTCTGATGTGGGTACATTCGTCAAACATTGTCTGATGAGGCCACATTCGTCTAACATTGTCTGATGTGGCCACATTCGTCATACATTGTCTGATGTGGCCAGATTCGTCAAACATTGTCTGATGTGGCCACATTCGTCATACATTGTCTGATGTGGCCACATTCGTCAAACATTGTCTGATGGGGCCACTTTCGTCAAACATTGTCTGATGGGGCCACACTCGTCAAACATTGCCTGTTCTAATTAGTTTGCGATAGGTTCATTCGGGTTGGATCGTACTCAGTAATGGTGAAGCTCGTGTACGATATTTTCGGAACTGCTTCGGTTCAAATCTCATATCTAGTCTCTGCTCTCGTCAATCAGCCCCTGAAAGCAGCTACAGTTAAATATTGCCATAACATTGAAGTGCCATCAGCACGACGCATTTTATTTTAACGCACAAAACCGATGCTGATGTTAAAATTTCCTCCAAAAACTTCTTCACTCTATGAAATAGACATCCACCTCGGCGCCCCCGCTCCAAGTTACTTACTTTTACCCTACACCCCCGAGGGTCGTGACCCCAATAACCCGTACTCATAACGGTCGTGGCCCCAATAAGTTCAACACCCAGGGGCCTTGGCCCTCAAAATACCCCATAATTTCATCGCGTGACCAGGGTATGTGCTGGCGGGAAAAATAATGGCGTTGCTGGTTTTGTGTGAAGCTGTTTGGAAAATAGACCTGGCAAAGTGAACCACGAGAAGATAAGACGTTTAAGCTCTCGTCTCGTGAGCTGGTGGGAGCTGGTTTGATCCCGGGACATGGCCATCTCGCAAATGATTGATAGTTCAGAGCAACGGATCTCGTTGTATCATACGCAGATTTGGAGTCATGGAGTAGCCGAGTCATGGAGTAGTCGAGTCATGGAGTAGTCGAGTCATGAAGTAGTCGAGTCATGGAGTAGTCAAGGCATGGAGTAGTCGAGTCATATAGTAGTCGAGTCATGGAGTAGTCGAGTCATGGAGGAGTCGAGTCATGGAGTAGTCGAGTCAGCCATGAAGTGGGCTTTACAGAGTCAGATTTATATAATCAGGTTAATAGATTCAGGTTTATGGAGTCAAATTTATAGAATCAGATTTAAAGATTTAGTTTTATAGTCTAATTTATAGATACAGATTTATAGATTCAGATTTATAGAGTCAAATTTAAGGTCAGATTTAAAGAATCAGCTTTATAGTCAGATTTTTAGATACACATTTATAGAAACCGATGTATTGTCAGAAATAGAGATACGGATCTATTGTCAGATTTATAGATTCAGAGTTATAGATTCAGATTTATGGATTCACATAATTTGCAGAGTCAGATTTCTAGTCAGAACCAAGAAGTGGAAACTTTACTAATTTGTTCAGCGTTGAAAACGAACTCCGCAGAAAACTGATTTCAGTTTCACACGTTAACCGCTAAAATAATATCTGTTGGAGGAAGGAAAGGGACAGCTTAGCACCATACCTGTCGACGTGACAGAGTCAAATATCCTTGCTCTTCAGCCTTCACGCCATGCAATCATTCCACTCCGACCATTTCCAAATTATTTAATCATCCCTTCAAATACTTCATGTGCTCTGCTCTTGAGTTCTGTTCTCGTATACTCTACCGTATATGCAACGAGTTATGTGCCCTTCATCCACATTCTTTCCCCTTACACGCCGTATCTGTTTGACGAGATTTCTAACCCATTCCCACCCGTCACCCACCACACTTCCATTCACGTCCTACCATGCATATTTTAACCTCTGACCGGAACACCCAGATCCCTCTACCCCCACCCCGAATAATGGACTGCATACAGGGCCTGAAACATCGGTGGACTTATCGTGGGTGTACTGTGTGTATGCCTATTACTGTATCGGATTTCAGAGTTCAGAAAGAGATAAACGAATTATGAATTTTTGTTAAGAATCTAATTTGACAGCCTATGTGTACTGTCAGTTAATGACACCTCCACTATCAAATGATAGCGAATAAGATGTCATATAATAGTCTGTTGACTATATATATATGTGTGTGTGTGTGTCTGTGTGTGTCTACGTGTGTGTGTGTGTGTGTATCTTTAAAGATACGAAAACATAGAGAAACAATTAATTTAATGAAAATGCATTACTGTACCACCAAATGTAATTTATCTCGGCTTGGTTTAAGAGATATAATTAACATAATACATTTTAACGACCTGTCGTTAAAATGTTTTAACGATGTTTTGTTAACACGTTTTAATGTGTCGTTAACACGAATTAACGATGTGTCGTTAACATGTTTTAACGATGTGTCGTCATTAAATAAACTAAATGTTAAAAAATAAAGATAAAATTTGTTGCAGACATATGACTATTGCATTAACCTTTGGCGTGCCTCGAGCTGTCCGTCTTGTCTGCACGCGCTGACCTGGCAGCAATGGGACATGAGCTATTTATAGTTACTTACTTATCAGGAAAATCGTAAAGGCATCGATTTTTTGACTGTTCGTCTTTCGTTGCTCTCAGACGCCCCCCAACCCTCCCCTCGTCTCAGCCTTCACCCGTCCCCCTCCATGCCCCGCTTCACCCTCTCCTTATATAATATTCCCCTCAGCAGACGACGATTGATTGCATCAATCTAGAATGACAGTGAGTCCTTTAGTCTCTGGATGCTGCCATCACTTCAAC
The DNA here is from genome assembly GCA_964017045.1 of Omphiscola glabra. Classification (NCBI taxonomy): domain Eukaryota; kingdom Metazoa; phylum Mollusca; class Gastropoda; family Lymnaeidae; genus Omphiscola; species Omphiscola glabra. The sequence continues at coordinate 12,432,142 of OZ024794.1, read as the reverse complement.
ACTGGATGCTGCCATCACTTCAACACTGGATGCTGCCATCACTTCAACACTGGATGCTGTCATCACTTCAACACTGGATGCTGCCATCACTTCAACACTGGATGCTGCCATCACTTCAACACTGGATGCTGTCATCACTTCAACACTGGATGCTGCCATCACTTCAACACTGGATGCTGCCATCACTTCAACACTGGATGCTGCCATCACTTCAACACTGGATGCTGCCATCACTTCAACACTGGATGCTGTCATCACTTCAACACTGGATGCTGTCATCACTTCAACACTGGATGCTGTCATCACTTCAACACTGGATGCTGCCATCACTTCAACACTGGTTGACAGTGAGTCCTTTAGTCTCTGGATGCTGCCATCACTTCAACACTGGTTGACAGTGAGTCCTTTAGTCTCTGGATGCTGCCATCACTTCAACACTGGTTGACAGTGAGTCCTTTAGTCTCTGGATGCTGCCATCACTTCAACACTGGTTGACAGTGAGTCCTTTAGTCTCTGGATGCTGCCATCACTTCAACACTGGTTGACAGTGAGTCCTTTAGTCTCTGGATGCTGCCATCACTTCAACACTGGTGCCTTCTGCTAGGCATGAGTGTTGGTAGAGTGGAATGTGGTCGGGATGGGACGAGTGATGGAATGATTGTGTGATGGAACGGGTGGGTTATGTGACGGCTGATGGGGAAGGGAGGAGGTTCGTGAGCGGTAGTATTGGTTGAGACAAGTCATTTTGTAGGAAGGAGTCATGTTGTAGGAAGGAGTCATGTTGTAGGAAGGAGTCATGTTGTAGGAATTAGTGATATGACAAGGAGGTGGAATGTGAGACAAAGGCGTGCTGTGACGGAAAGGAGTGATGTGACGGAAAGGAGTGATGTGAAAGGAAGGTTTAATGTGGCGGAAAGGAGTGATGTGAAACATTAAATGATAATTGTACATATGAAAGAGATGCGAAATTGTCAGAACGTCAGGGGCTGCGTACTAGAATAAAAGATGAAAGGATGGATGAAGATAAAGGAACGTTTCTGAGATAGGTGTACGGAACCTATAGAGGAGGGAGGAGGGATAGAGCGGAGGAGGAAAGACATAAACTGGTGAGGTAAGACATGGAGTGGTGTTGTGGATACAGAGACAGTGAGATATAAAGGGGTGAATTTAGTGTGGGGGATGGGATATATAGTTAGGGGAGATGAGAAGGGTTTAATAGGAAGCTTGGACTATCTCCTTCGTTACTTAAAAATTGTGCACAAGATACCAGCAGGACGCACACTACATAATCTCATAACTCGCCGTGCCACCCACAAGCTCATGTGCATGCAGTTTAATAGGACCCGGCACCAATGTGGTTTGATAGGACCCGGCACCAATGTCGTTTGATAGGATCCGGCACCAATGGGGTTTGATAAGACCCGGCACCAATGTGGTTTGATAAGACCCGGCACCAATGTGGTTTGATAAGACCCGGCACCAATGTCGTTTGATAGGACCCGGCGCCAATGCAGTTTGATAGAACCCAACAACATCGCGGTTTGAGAGGACCCGGCACCAATTTGGTTTAATAGGACCCGGCACCATTGTGTTTAGATGGAACCCGGCACTATCGTCTTTGATCTTTACCACCTGACATAAATAACAATGGCCTACAGAAAGTCACAGTGGCCTACAGAAAGTAACAGTGGCCTACAGAAGGTAACAGTGGCCTACACAAGGTGACGGTGGCCTACAGAAAGCGACAGCGGCCTACAGAGACAACCTTTGACTAGAAAAAACATTTTATCTTTCCTAAGTCTGATCTTGTACCGGCCATAAGTGTGACACACCCAGAAATAGTCGCGTCTAGTGTCAGTGAAGATGATGATCCCATCATAATGATCACGGCAAAACCAACTGCCGTGCCTGCGAAGAGGCAGACCGAGACGGTGGCAGTAGCACATCCACCCATTATGTCACGGCGATCAACTCGCATCGACCAGTGAGAAGACCCAGAAACAAGTGATGTAGCTATATCAATGCACTATTTTTTTAATGGTTATGTTTTATATGGCTATGAATATCTGTATTCCTTTTCATTAATAATTTGTATTGGCTTACAGTCATCGATTCTTTTGATGTCGGGCCAGCGAGGCCGCTGGGATTCGATCAGTTAGGGTGGATGTGGCAAAGTGCAACTTAATAGAAAGAAGGTGACGGTCGTGTGCTCTGGGTGTCACTGTGATCTTTTGGGTAAACTCCAGGCTAACACGTGCACACCCACTGACGTTAGAACAAAGAGGTGTGTTGCGGCTCGATCAGACTGGTCACTCATGCACAGCAACTGACAATCATTCGACGCCTACTCAGTGCTCTCCAATACGTGTGTGTTATGAAGGATGACGTGCTCTTAGCACACCTATCTCGCGTCCCACGTGCATGACCCCTCGTGAACTCTCGTGACCGCCTTTGAAGTGTGACTAGAAAAACCTTATTAACAACATAAATTCTAGTCAGGAGAACTGTCGAAAATAATAGAAGATTCTGAATAAAACAGGAAGGCAAAACAATGTGTTAGGTGGTTCGAGAGACCTTAGTAGGAAATGCCTATAAAAGGGCTGACCGATAGAGAGAGAGAGAGATTTTGTTTTTATCACGAGATATGCTATGTCATACTTTGTTGTGTGTGGAGTTTTCTATTTCCTCATACAATTTTGTGCTCATTGTATTTTTATATACAGTACCGGTACCAGAAAATCTGTAAGTTTATAATTTTAATAATATTTCTCTTGCTGTTATTATTTACTTGAAGTTCACAAATTAAAAAAGTTATTAATTGTAATTAGCTCTGGCCTTGATTGTCGTTATATTTGTTATTATTTTTAAATGTTGGTATCGTCCTTTATTATGGACCGTTTCTAGAACGAGCCATAGTCTAAAATTAAGAGATTAAATTCTCAATTCATAACGGTCCGTAATAGTGTGCGTGATTCTTATATCATGGAGGTAGAAATCTAAATAGAGAGAGCCGACAGTCATGTAGTTAAGCTTTACATAGACACCACGCGTGCGATACTGCAATTGTAGTAGCCAGGTATCTAGTATTGTAGTTTAACCCATGTATGTAGGTTAAACCATGTATTGTAGGTTAACTCACGTATTGTAGATTAACCCATGTATTGTATGTATTGAGTACCTCATGGTCTCCGTGCTTAAAATATGTTCATTTCTCATCGTTGCTTTTTAACTTTATGATCCAACATGATTATGCTTTTTGTTATAAACAAATATGTTTATCACTAATCATGTATACGCTTGTCATATCTTTAATAACTAATCCAGCGTTATTTCACGTGTTTTTTGGATGATTGTCATACACATTTGTACAAACATGCGTTATCCAGAGTTATCCACCGTTTTATTTCTATTTACATACACTTCAATGTTTTTCACTGTAAATAACGTATACTACATACCGTATGTATCTTTTAAGATATTGTCCCTTTTTTCTCCTACTAGGTCTTTATTTTTACCACATTCTAAAAACAATTAAAAAGCTTTAGTTCTCAATAGCCTTTATTTGTTACAAAATATTTAAGACAATATTTTCCCACCACAAACCACTCTCGGCTGAAATGTTTCATTAGGAAATGGCGTCAGCGGGCCGTCGAGCTCGCGCTCCGTATGCCCTCCCTGGCGCCCCCCCCCCACACCTGCCACACGGGCCGTGCGGGGGAACGCCAGAGACCTC